>PVJI01001019.1:0-206191 GCA_004026765.1 Micronycteris hirsuta
GCGTGCGTGAATACGGACCCATGCACAGCCACGCACGTTACTCTCACACACAGATGCACGTCCAGCACTCTAAATGCACAGACTAGCCCCTTTAAGGACACAGGAATTGGTGAGACTTGTTTTTTCTGGGCAAAAGGACAGAAACAGTAGGAGTCCAGGATGGAAAAGAAGCTTACTTTTGATACAACCTTATGTACTCTTAGAATCGTTTCTACATCTTTGATAAGAGTAGGTTTAAAAAGAAATCTTCATGTTTAAAGTTAAAGAAATGTTCACAGCTATTGTTCGTGTAGATATTTTTTGCATTAAATTTCCACATTGAAAGGGAAATTTAGAATTAAAGCAAGTGAAAGGAAAAGCATTTTAAAAACATCCTGTGCCTCTTTGTTACAGTAAACATAGTAAGTTTGAGAAAAGGTAAGCAGATTACTGCCAAGGTTGCTGTTAGCAACTTGAAATAAGTAAAGTAACAAATAGTGACTTTAATTAGATGACAAATCGTGACTTTAATTGTCACACTATTACCTTCCTAAAAATAACACCACATTTTCAGAAATGTCTACACAAGGTAGAAACTTATTTGTAAAATATAACCAAGTGGGTGTCTATAGGCCACAACTTTAAATAGAATGCAAGGTAGCACATGTATTCATCTCCTTCACATTGTAGTGAACTTGACAGTAACCTCAATTGAAGCTTACAGACACACGTTTATATTAAGTCTCTGAAGACAAAATGTTGCAGTTATTTTTTTTCATTCTAATAGGCTTTCTGAATTTGTATAAAATGTCCCCAATGTTTGAAATATAGTCTATCAGCATATCTTTTAACTTCTTTTCATTCCTAAAGCAATCCAGATATCAACTAATTATTACCACCATAAAAAATATATATTTATTATATTAGGAGTATTTCTAAAGATGATTATCTTTTTGAGATAGTAATATAATTCTAATTTTTTCAGACCAAAAATCAGGTAAATTTGTGGTCTGAAAAAAGTGTATTTATTATATTAAGAGTATTTCCAAAGATGATTGTATTTTTGAGATAGTAATATAATTCTAATTTTTTCAGACCACAAATCAGGTAAATATGTGAAGAAACGATTGAAAAAAATACAAGTTCTTTTGATTATTGTAGGTTATAAATTCTACTCATAAAAGTTGTGTGGTAATTTTAAAAATATGGTTCACAATTTTTTATATATATTTCTCCCTTCAAGGGATGAAACTTAACTCTTTCCCCTTGAGTGGAATATGGCAGAAGTGATGTCATACCATTTGTGACAGTAGGTTGTAAAAAGCCTGCAGCTTCCATCTTACATACAAAAAACCCTCTCTCTGAGGTCATTCACTCTTGGAGAGCTAAGCTGTTGCTAGTGAGAGCCCATGGGCAGCTTGTAGAAAACCCTACATGGTGAGGAACTGAGATTTCCAGCCAACAGCCAGCAAAGAATTAAGCCTACCAACAAGCAAGTGAGTGACCTTAGAAGTAGATCCCGCCCACACTTGACCCCAGTTGAGCTTTGAGGTGACAGCAGCCCTGGCCAGTAGTTGACTTCAACTTCAAGAGAGACCTTCCTGGGCCAGCGCCACCTAGCCAAGGATGACTCTGACTTTAAAATTCCTCACCAACAGAATCCATGACATAGTAAATAATATTTGTTGGTTTAAGGTGATAAATTTTGGAATAATTTGAGATGGATAACTAATGCATACCCTAAACAATATTACCAGCTAAATATAGTGGACATTTATTGGGTATTTCCCCAACATCTCTTGTTTTGTGGAGTCACTTCTTCCCCACTCTAAATAATCCCTGCACAATGCCTGACATTCCTGCCACAGCTGACTCGTATACCTTCTCGGTGAAACTTGACCAGAGTGATTGTTTCAGAGCTCAAATGTAGGTTAAACTGGGCCAGTCAGAATCCCCTTAAATAATGTTACCAGAGTTATTAGAAAAGATGTTTGTTCACTCTTCCTCTTACATCAACATTCTAAGTTTCACATAATGTTAAAGCTGCCATATTTTCACTCTGTGGAACAAGGTTTTCTGAAAATAAAGCCAAGCAAATATGAGATGGAAGAGACTATGCATTTTTATCATACTGTTTAAAACTTTGCATATTATTATCTTCATTTTATTTTCCACTCAGGTGAGCTCTCTCATATTTCTGCTATTTCAGGAAGTTGAATTGGGTTTCCATTTCTGAATGAGTCAAATAAATGAGTCCAAATAAGATTGACAAATTTCATAAACTCAAAATACCCCTATGACTTTTGCTTCTAGTCATGATGGAATAATAGGAGCCAGTTTTACCCAGTCACTACAAACACCTTAAAATGAACAAAATACATGAAACAAAGTTGTCAGACATTAGACAAAAGTCATCTCAGGACAGAGCAGTGCTCCCTGAGGAAAAGGAGACAAAGTGAGGCATAACACTGCCCCAGCCTTCTGTCTGCAGAGTTTCCAGGCCTCCAGACATTACAGCAGAAACCAAACAGAACCTGAAAGTCCTCCTGAATTGAAGAGACAGAGTGGAGAGTTGGGGGTTCTCAAAGGAGCTCGGATCCATAGGGCAGAGTAACAGGCAAAGAGTGCTATAAAGAGAGAGAAAGAATTCTGAAAATGTGCAAGGAATTTCTCCTGAGTCTTCAGCTGAGTGCTTTTTAGAACATGCATGTGAACTATTGGAGGCTGGTGAAGCAATTCCAGAGATCATAGGGGGCTGGGAATAATTTATCCTCCCAACAGCCAAAGTGATGAAATCTATCAATGCATGAGGCAATGGGTTATGTACTTGGACTATCTCAATAGTAGAGTCAAATTAGCCCCGAGCTAATGGTTACTTTGCTGTTTTCAAGGAACTTAGGTGGAACATAGAACAAATTTCAAAAAATGTGTAAAAGAATACAACAATGCCAGAGCTAGACAACATAAAACTCATTTAATCATCCTGACAATTTTATTCAATGTTATTCAGGCAATCCTAGTCGATGCATTAAAGAGGAAAACAAAAAACACAGAGATTGGGGAAGTAAAAGGAAAATTGTCTTTATTCAAAGCTGATACTATCATCTATGTAGAAAAAGAATCTGCAAAAAATCTACTAGAGCTAGTAACAGGAGTGTAGCATAGTTTACACAATCAGTATACAAAAAGTAGTGATGATTTTACAAACCAGTAAAAAACAATCAGAAATTAAAATTTTTTAACTATTCCATTTACAAGAACATAAAAAATTTGAAACATTTAGGAAAAATTTAATAAATACATGTAATATCTATACACTGGAAACTGAAAAAACAATGAGAGAAAATTTAAAGATGTAAATAGAAGAAGCATGCCATATTCAGGGGTCATGTCAATTATTGTTAATATTTCATTCTTCCTGAATTGGTGTATAAATTAAAAGCAATCTCAAACAAAATTCCAGCAGGTTTTTAACAGAAATTGACCAACTCACTCTAATATTTATATGTAAATGCATAAGACCTAAAAAGTGAAAATGTTTTTTAAAAAAAAAGAACAAATTTGGACTCATACTATCTGATTTCAAAACATATCATAAAACTGCATTAATCAAGAAAGTGTGATATTGGCATAAAGATACATATGCAATTCAATGCAACCAAATAGAGTCCAGAAATAGATCCACACACATACGATAAGTTAATGTTAACAAAGGTGCCAAAGCAATTCAATGGTGAAATGATAACCCATTCAACAAAAACAATTGAATAACCTTATTTTTAAAAACAAAGGGAAAACAGTCAACCGTTCCCTGATACCATATTTAAAAAACTAATTATGGACCCAAAGTAGAAGGCCTACTGTATGACTCCATTTATTAAAAACTCAAAAGAAGTGCCAGCTAATCTATATTGCCAAAAAAGAGACCAGTGATTGCCTTAGGAATAGCGGAGTGTGGGGAGGGAGGAATCGCAAAGGCAGAAGGCAACTTCAAGATGACAGGTACATGTAATCATTATTTTAATTGTGGTGATGGTCTCACAAATGTCAAAATTCATCAAATTTTATCCTTTTTAATATGAACAGTTTACTGTATGTCCATTATCTGTAATAAATGCATGAAAATTCCCTTTTTTGTGTTTGGGACGGAAAGGTTGTGTCTGTAAGAATATATAACGTTAGTTTATCCAGAACTGTATAGGTAGTGGATGGCAGAATCTTAGTGACAAAAGCAGATCTCACTACACATTTCAATCTGCAGGGCGCTTTTTACCTATGTGAAGACAAACCATAATGATTAATGATCACATTTAGAGCAGAAATGGCCTGTCGGCTCTGGATTTTGTTGTAACATTTGCATATTCCCACTGATCTTTGAAAGAGCATGTAGTGTGTCCCACTCAAGCCTACTAATGATCACACTCCAGCCCCGCCTGCTATCCGAAACACAGAGAGCAGGATGAGGAGCGAGTCCTTGGCTTGGTAGATCTAATCTCCCTTGAGAAAGGGAAGGCCATTAGTGAGTGCCACTGCCCTTTGCCCAAAGTCCTACCACAGAATTCAGGGGAGGCTCTTAGTCTCCTCATAGTATCAAGAATTGACAACTTCCCTGGCCAGTAGCTCACTTGGTTGGAGTGTCCTCCCGTCCACCAAAAGGTTGATTGTTCAATTCCCAGTCAGGGTACCTGCCTGGGTTGCTGGTTTAATTCCCGTTCAGGGTATATGGAAGGCAACCAATTGATGTTTCTCTCTCTCTTTCTCCCTTCCTCTCTCTCTAAAAATCAATAAACAAATTTTTTAAAAAAGAATCAACAACTGAGGTCCTTAAGCTATATTGTGTTGGCCCTGCATAATCCAAATAGGGAAATGGGCCAAGAAAATAAACTCTTCTTAGGTAATGTTATAAGAGCATGAATATATCACCAAAATTGTGCCTTCCCAAAGGACAGCCTCATTTCATCCCCCTCCTGCACTGAACATAATTAAAAGATAACTCTAACTCTAGAATTAGAACTTAGAAAAAATAAGGAAAAATGGGAAGGAGCCCAGTATTCCTCAGCTGTGGCTTTCCTGCCTTAGAACCGTGGAGGTAAACGGCCCTGCCTAGATGTATGCATCACTTACCCTTTCCTGGCGTCCAACACATGCATACACGCATACGAACACACTTTCAGCTGAGTTCAGTGTATTTTAAAATCCCTAAAACTTAGAAATTAAACATTTTTAGAAATGAATGTCTCTGTGTGAACATAAGTAACTCAGTTTGTGGCTCATTTGAAAATAGATTAACTGGCATTTACTGAGGGCTGTGCCAGCATAGTTCCAAATGCGTCACCTGTGTGATCTCATTGAATCCTCCTGAAAACCTCCGTGAGGCGGGTATTATTATCATCCTCCACTTTACAAAAGTGAAAACGAGGCACAAAAAGTCGAACGGACCACTCGGAATCAGAGAGTCACACAAGCTAAAAAGTCCTACGGACTGTGTTGAAACCCTGGCACCCTGACCTCAGAACACAATTCGAAACCCACTCTGAAGAACTGAGAGTGACTAATGTGTTCAAAAACCCAAACACTGTAAGCATTCCTAACCCATGTCAGTTGCTTTGACTTTAAAATACAAGGGTAAAATTGAATGTTCCGGGATTATTTTGTCGAATCAAGCTTAAATCCGTGAAGCAGTGAAAGCACCTCACAGTGGTGAGCACTCAGACTTCCCTAGGGAATGTCATCCATCACGGCTGCGGAAAGATCAGACCTCACATGCATCCTGGGGGCCAGCTCTCTTGAAGCATCTGAGCTGTCTGAAGGCTTTTGCTGTGACCATGGCAACCCTCGCCTTCCAGCTGTGTCACACCTGCTTTCCATCATCACAAGAATATTTTTGCCCAGCTAAGGAGCTGTATATTTCTGCAAATGATGATTTCAGCAAAGTGATTTGTCCCCAGGTTGTAACCCAGCTTTTCAGGTGAGCAAATTTAAGCCATGTCTTGGCTGTTCTTCAGGAATGCAAAAAGAGAGGAAGAAAAAGAAAAACACTTTCAAAACAGCACAAATGGGATTTTATCTTATTTCTCTAGGATTCAAATGAAGCTTAATCTGAGCATACATGTTTTTGTTCAGTTATTTAACCCAATCTACTTTATCAATTCAAGGCATGTATGTTACCTTAGGGACAAATTAAAGTATGACATCATTAAAGAGGGGGGAAAAAGCTTTCCCGCCCTCTGGGGCAATACTCTGCTAGTGTGCATGAGCACGGGAGCATGACAATCTCCCATTTAGTGATTTACAAAACAGTCCAGGGTCCCTCCTCCCTGAAGATGATGATTCTTTAAGTACAGAGTGGGGCGTGCACAGTAAGCAGTTTGGAATTTAGGATTACCTTCTATGACAATCCAAATTTTAACAATTTTCCCCTCCTTGTTACTAGTTCTTCAGCAGTATTGATCTCCCTCAATGTCAACCTGTTCACCTGTTCTCTTGTGTAGTGCAGGGTACACAGACACTGACACACACATTAACAGCTATATGCTCAAATGCCAGGAATGCAGTCACGATGCCTCCTTGCTTTCCCACTTCAGGGAGAAGCTATCCGTACTTCATCATACTTTTCTGTGGGATACCTGAATAGCATTTTCAAGTACTAAAGGGTTCAGATTGGCTCAGCAGCCTTAGCAGTAGCCAGGTTGCAGAGAGGAAGAGAGTGGAGACCCAAATATAGGTGAGAGAATAGACTGAATATGTCTATGAGGGTGTTTCTGGATGAGGATAGCACTGAATCAGTAGAACAAATAAAACAGATTGCCCTACCTAGTGAAGATGGGCCTCATTCAATTCTTTGAGGGCCTGATCAAATCAAAGGCTGAGAAAGAAAGATTTGTCTCTTTACCTGACTGTCTTCAACACTGGTGTTCTCCTGACTCTGGACTTGGGCTCAGGCTAAAGTTTACATCATCAGCTCCTCTGGATCTCGGGTCCTCAGACTTAGCATGGCACTATATCATCTGCTCTCCTGGGTGGCCAGCTTGCAGGTCTCTCAGCTTGCAACCTCTCTGCATACAAAATCACATGAGCCAATTTTTTACAGTGAATTTCTCTCTCTCTTTCTTTCTTGATAGATACATACATAGATACATAGAGATATATGCTATTGGTTTTCTTTCTCGGCTAATGCAATGCAATAAACCGTTCCCAAAAGAAAAGTCTCCATTAGCTTCTCCAGTTTTCCAAATTCTCACCTCCCTGACTTAATTGTCTACTCTATGTTTGCTCTTTCTTCCCCTGCTCTTCTTTCTACTCTTTTCTACTATCAACATAAGAAATATCTAAGCCGGTAGAAAAATTTTATAAGTCTATTTGAGCCCAACTGACAACATATGCCAAAGACCAAGTCTCAAATGCTCCAGAGCATAACAGTTTAGCAGCTTCTTTTAGGCATTTGAAATTAAGGAAGGAGCATAAGGAAGACTAGGGAAAGCAAGGTGAGGATTGGACTATAGGATAGTTAACAAGATTATATGCTTCAATGAGGATTAATACCAACTTTGAGGCCATTACTCTGGCATTTCAAAGGTGAGTTAACCTAGATGCACAAGAACAATGGGCAGGCCTGGCTTCAAACCCTTCACTATAGAAGGTACAGGCCTGGGGCATGACTGCACACATGACCTGCCCAGTCAGGAGCTTATGATCAGATCACCCTGGGAAGTTACTTTCCATAGGACCTCTTTTCTTTGCCCTGGCTGGCATAGCTCAATGGATTGAGTGCAGGCTGAGAACCAAAGGATCTCAGGTTCGATTCCCAGTCAGGGCACGTGCCTGGGTTGTGGGCCAGATCCATGTGAGAGGCAACCACACACTTACGTTTCTCTCGCTCTCTTTCTCCCTCCCTTCCCCTCTCTAAAAATAAATAAATAAAATTTTTTAAAAAATAACCCCTTTTTTCATTCCTACTACCACACATATCCTTACTATAGCAGTCCCCAACCTGTTTGGCACCGGGGACCAGTTTCATGGAAGAGAGTTTGTCCATGGATGGTGGAATGGGGTGGGGGTCAGGGGGAGCAGCTCACTGGCCTGCTGCTTGCCTCATGCTATGCAACCCAGTTCAGACCAGTACCGCTCTGAAGCCCAGGGGTTGGGGACTCCTGCTTTATTTTTTTTTAAGATTTTATTTTTATTTTTTAGAGAGAATGGAAGGGAGAGAGAAAGAGGGAGAGAAACAGCAATGTATGGTTGCCTCTCACATGGCCCTCACTGGGGACCTGGCCCACAACCCAAGCATGTGCCCTGACTGGGAATCGAACTGGGACACTTTGGTTCCCAGCCCGCACTCAATTCACTGAGCTACATCAGCCAGGGCTATCTCTGCTCTATTATACAGAGAAAAACTACTCAAACCTATACGTGAACAAAATCATTTTGAATGGGAAGAAGCTTCTTTAAAATGCAGACCCCTGGGCCCAACTCTAAGGAATGGTGTCTCAAGGTGGTGACCCTGACTACAGTTGAACCTGGGACTACAGTGTTTTGTGTACATCATCATCAGCATTGTCATCTCTGAAGCACTAGGACCCGGGTTCCTGAGAGGGAAATTTAAAAGCCATCTATTTTTTTTCCTGGAACATGCCTTTTAGGGTCTCCCCCAATGTACACTTGTCAATGTAAAATATAGCTGCAAAAGTTTTCCCCAAATTGTCACTTGGGAAAGAGAATTAACCTTACAATCAAACATGAATGGTTCTTTAAATGTCTTCATTTTGAGCCATGAAGTACTATTTGAGGAAGACACATTAGGCAAAAACAACTTCAGTCACTAATTTGTGATTCTTTCTGAGTCATCTGACATAAAAAGAAAAGAAACAGGAAAAAAAAAAAAAAACCTCTCCTTCATAAAAAGAAAAGAAATCTCACCCATTTAATAATTACTCCCTGGGTATGGTTTCACAGTAAAAAGCCTTGGATGTCACTGTTCACAGTTGTTTTTAAACAACCCTTTAGAAAGCAAAACATAAAATAGTCACTTTGTCCAGGTCACCCACACTTCAAAATATAGGGGGGAAAACCATCCTAATATCCTGTGAGGTACAGTGGTGGCTTGGGACAAAATTTTCTACGACAGCATCAAACACAGAAAAATAGTGCTATGTCTTTTTTTTAAACTATATTTTATTGATTATGCTGTTAATTGTCCCACTCTCCCCCCACTTCTTGCCCCCCACCCCCTTACCCCCACTTTCCCCACCCTTTAGTTTTGTCCATAGGTCATACACCTAAGTCCTTCTGCTTCTGCACTTCCTATACTATTCTAACCTCCCCCTGTCTGTTGTCTACCTCCCATTTATGCTACTTGTTCTGTGCCCCATTCCCACCCTCTCCCCCTCCCACTCCCCTGTTGATATTCCTCCATACCTCATATAACTCCCTTCAACATTTCATACAATAAAGGCTGGGTGGTAATGAACTTCTTGAACTTGACCTTATCCAAGAAGCACTTTATCTGCCCTTCCATTCTAAATGAAAACTTTGCTGGATAGAGTATTCTTGGATGTAGGTCCTTGCCTTTCATGACCTAGAATACTTCTCTCCAGCCCCTTCTTGCCTGTAAGGTCTCTTTTGAGAAATCAGCTGACAGTCTTATGGGAATTCCTTTGTAGGTAACTGTCTCCTTTTTTCTTGCTGCTTCTAGGGTCCTTTCCTTATTTTTGATCTTGGGTAATATAATTATGATGTGTCTTGGTGTGTTCCTCTTTGGGTCCAACTTCTTTGGGACTCTCTGAGCTTCCTAGACTTCCCGAAAGTCTATTTCCTTCACCAGCTTCGGGAAATTCTCCATCATTATGTGTTCAAATAAGTTTTCAATTCCTAGGATTTCTTCTTCTCCTTCTGGCAGCCCTATGATCCATATGTTGGGACGTTTACAGATGTCTTGGAGTTTTCTGAGCCCCTCCTCCGTTTTTTGAATTCTTGTTTCTTCATTCTTTTCTGGTTGGATGTTTTTTTCTTTCTGCTGGTCCACTCCGTTGATTTGAGTCCCAGTTTCCTTCTTATCCCTATTGGTTCCCTGCAGATCTCTCCTCATTTGTTCAAGCAATTTTGATAATTTTTCGTCGAATTCTGTGAGCATCCTGATTACTAGGGTTTTAAACTTTGCATCTGATAGGTTGTCTATCTCTTGGTCTGTTAGTTCTGAAGCTTTGATCTGTTCCTTTCCTTGGGCCATTTTTTTTTCCCTCGGTGATCCTGTTACTGTAAGGAGGGCGGAGCCTTGGGGTTCACCTGGGCAGGGAAACTCATGGTAGCTATGCTGTGATGTATCCCATGGGGGCGGGACCTGAGAGCACAATGGCGCCTGCTCTGCTATCCGCACCCACACCACCTCCCGCAAGCAATTCGAGCCCCTCTGCGCTGGCTCCAGGGGTCGCTCTGGGGTCGGTGGACCGGTTGCACAGCTACAATCCCCCGCGGATCTCCCCAACGAACTTTCCTGTGTGGCCGGGAGTTCCTCCCGCCACCGACTCCACCCCCACAGGTGCTCTCAATCTGCACCGATGGGTTGCGCCCTGCTTTCTCTCCCGGTTTCTCTGCATGCGAATGCGGACCTGCCTGGTCCACCAGTCTCGGCCTCGCTGGGTACGGATGAGCCGGGTGCAGGCCGCGCTTAGGTCAGGCCCCCTGTCTGGGTGTGCTGCAGCCCCGCAGGAACCACCCCTCAGACCATGGTCCTGCTGTCTGCTCACCAGCTCGCCGTAGTTGCCAAGTGCTCTCCCTCCACCCTGCTCCTCCCGGCTCACCAGACTGGATGAATGTATCCTCTTTAATTCCTTGGTTGTCGGACTTCCTCTCAATTTGATTTTCTGTCATATCTGGCTGTTTTTGGTTGGTAAATTTCTGTTTTTTTCCTTGTTTGGTTGTGCAAGGAGGCACGGCGCGTTCACCTATGCCACCATCTTGCCGGAAGTCATCAAAATAGTGCTATGTCTTAACTTAGAGTTCAAGGTGTTCAGTCCTGAAAAACTATTTAAAGTTATTCAAACACCATGTCTACTGATAATACAGACAGAGATATTAAACATGAGTGAGAAAAATCTCAATAAGATTTTTTTCATACAATGTACATATTATAGAAAAAAATCACTGCTTCTAAATTAACGCCATATATGATTTTTTAAAATATTTATTGAATGTTTGCTCTGGGCTAGACACTCTTCTTAAACACCTCAATTAATATGCATAATTACTTATGAGGAGAGCACTAAAAGTTCTTATTTTACAGACAAGAAAATAAAATTGCAGAGAAGCTAGTAGTTGACCAAAGCCATAATGATGAGAAGAATCAGGATTAGAACCCAGACAGTCTGCACTTAGCATACACAGGAACACCAGGCTGTTATTACTCAGCAGATGTGTTTTTCTTATCCATCTATGCAGGGAGAAAATCTTTCAGTAATTCCCACAAAGGTGTTATGTAAACCATCAGTCTGGAGAGCACACACACCCACGCATGCACACACATCTGTAATTACTAATAGATTCAATATTATACTCATGTATCATAGTCATTTTTCCTGAATTCCTAAAAGGGTAGATATTTTCACCAATCAAAAAAAATTTTAGAGTTCTGAACTCTAGAGTTCAGAAAAATGAAAGTAGAGTATATATAATATTTTCTTCATAAAGCCAGTCTTGCTCAATAGCAATATTTTTATGTCAACTGCTAAGAAAATAACTTTTATCCACATCTTTTTAAGAGAAATATACAATAAAAGAAACATACAAAGCAGAAGCAGAAGATTGGTTTTTAATCTTTTATAACACTTCATTTGACCCAGTTTCTCTCAAATGTGTTTTTCATAGACAAGTTTTGAAGAACTGAATACATTTAGAAACTTGCATCAGCTATTTTCTGTGTATACTACAAGAGGGCAACCAGTACAGGTTCTGGCTCTAAATTACTCAGGTTCTAACCGAACTATATAGCCCAAGTGAGCAACTCTGGGCAAGTTACTTAACCTGCCAGTTTCCTTGTCCGTGAAACAGGCATCATAACGGCACAGCCCTCACAGGGTTGGGATGAGTGTTAAATGAACTGAAAGTGCCTGGCACTTAGGAGGCACCACGTGAGTATAAATCAACATGTGCATGTAGCCCAACTAAAAACAGCTTTCAAAAAGTCAACAATAATAGTATCTTTATTCTGACTCTTCTTTTACAAGTCAAAATTCAGGAAAAAAAAATATTATGTGCCTTTCTGTTCCTCCTTTGCTTGAGTTACCTGAAGAAGATTGTCGAGAGTTTAGTCACACCGAGGGGAACATGAAGACCCTGTTTGTCATCATCTTCTACCAACAATTACGGAGACCTCGTTATGGACACAGCCCTGGCTCAAGAGGTCTAGATGTGTTATCTCCACACTTTCCCTTCGTTGCCTGTATCACACCACTCAACCACATACTATTTTGTCAATTCCTGAGTTGGAGGAAAACTTAGATAAGCTGCTATACTCCCATGGTTACAAGTATCTTGAGAATAAAAGTGAAGTCTTTTGAATGTCTATTTATGTAGCAATAGTTTAACTGTTGGAAGGATTATCTGTAATGTTTGAGCCTTGAAGACTGACAGACTGGAACATGTAATCCCTACATAAGCACTTTTCACCAATGTAGCTAGCAATCTCGACCAAGTCGGCCACCCTTTGAATTTAGCAAAACGGTCCCTACAGCTTCTTCGTGTGTTTGTGAAAACGATGCTCCCAAATATCATAGCATTTTGCCAAAATTAACTCTCTCAAGTGTGAAGTAATCTTAAAATCTGATCTTAATCACACCCCTAATTTTAATTAGGGGTAAGGGAGAGAGGGTAGAGGGCAGGAATGAAATGAACAGGAGTTTAGCTACGATGTGTTTGATAGACTAGAGATCCTCAAAGAAAAGTGAGCTCTGAGACAGAAAATAATGTTTGTTTCTTAAGAAAAAAATAATAGTCAAGGTTAAGCATCAGGCTCCTATTCAATATAAATTCTTTTAGGGGCCCGAAAGCTATTCCAAAGGCTGGCCATGAAAGACAGTGGGTGCTTTCCCACTGGCCAGAGAGGGAGAAGATTGGCAGGAGGTGATTGCCCAGCGGAAGCAAGCAGCAACTCGGGCTGTAGTCCACAGTGAATGGAAGCGGGTGGCCTAGAGGGAGGCAGGAGTATCACAGGCAGGTATGAACTGTCATCATCAGAAGTCCCACAGAACTGTTGGGAACCAAAGGATGGCCGCTAACTTAAGAGCACGTCACCATCTTAGGCTGATGCAACAATCAGTATCGGTTTCCTCAGACCTAGACCTAGTTCCCAGAGATCACGTGGGCTGAAGGGACTGTCCATCAAAGAACGCCCATCAGCAAAGCCTAGCCAGTCAGTAAGACCCACGACTCCACCGAGCTTCTCCAGCAACGCCCCTCAGCCAACCAGTACATATACCCGCAATCCTCAAATAAAATTTGCAGCTTGATCAGAATCCTGTCTTGCTGTCATTCTTCGCACCTCCTGTCCCTCTCACTCCTTCACTAACAGGTCTACCCCAGTTGACTGCCCCGCTGGCCGGGGCAAGAACAAGCAGCAGCATGGGCAGTGACCTACAGGCCGCCAAGTAACAGTGGTCTGTACAGAAGAAGGACACAGAGACAAGCAAGCAGCAGAGCAGATGGCATCCAATGCTGCAGTGCTTGGTGCTGAGATAATGTACAAACCTCCCCTCCTTCCGGGATCCCCACGTCCCAGCAGGAAAATGATGTTTCTCAAATCTTCAGATAATGCAGGTGACCATTTGACAATACAAAGGAGGATTTATTTTTGGCATTTAAGGAGGCAGATTTCCTGGGAGGAAAAGATTGATTTCCTTCCCGTCAAGAAATTGGAGCACAGCCCATCAAAATTTAAATATTACTGTAAATGTGACACTTTTTTACTTGCTGGAAATTGAATCCCAGAATGTGAAATTTCAAGTCTAAATTATCAGTAAAAGTATAGCAATTTTCAGTGAAGAGGCTTCAGATATCTCTGGGCATGAATCAGTCTCTGGGTATAAAAGTGTTTTTTTTTTCCTTCTCACTCTGTTTTTGTCAAGCACATTAATACACATTCAGGCCCACAGACTCCACAAGCATTTCATGTTTACCTCTGTGGGAATACAAAAGTCAATTTCAGCATTCCAAGTGAGAAAACACGGGACATGAAACACTCAAAGTTAGAATATGCGCCGCACAGAACTTTCTGTTCAAATAATGATGGCAGAAAACTTGTATTCTTTAGATGTGTTTTCACACTTTTTAATTTGGCTGTGTCTTCACCTGTTTTGGTGTGGAAGAAGTTACTTTGACTTAAATTTGAAAGAAAGAGAGAATTTTGGTTGCCAGCAGACAACATGGTTAACTTTCAGTGTTTTTTTTATTGGTCGAAGTGATTTGCTGGCGATTGCTGCATCTGTGTACCTCTATTTGTAGTGTAGGAAGTAGGGTGTGATAATGTAGTTCATGGCAATCACCATGTGCGGTGTCATGTTTTTGGCCTCTTTGACCCCAACGATGACCCGGAACTCTTAGAAGCTGTTAAGAGAACAGGGTATCTTTACCACAATTCATATAACCAGAGCACTGAGAATCTGAGAAAACCGAGAACATGTTACAGCTTTGGAAATCGAAACTTTTCCTGCAGGCATGGGAGACGTGATTCCTTGAAAGGCACAGTTTCAGGGAAGAGGACACAGGACCAAAGGAAGCACGTTCCTCAGACCAGAACACCAGGGAGAAAGCCACGTGGCACAGGCCACAGCAGTATTTAGTCTGCCCCTTTGAGTTTGGTCCAAATCTCCTCATGTAGCTCACATCGAGCCCATGTCCACAGACAGCATTTTATTAATGTTTGCATAAATGGAAATGTGTGGCCTTCAACAAACAAAATCCAAATATATCTTTAGCTCCATCTCCTAGTCTTCACCAAACCCTCAATTCTAGCCCAGATTATTCTCTGCTAAACCTTCCTATTCATTTTTCTGCCATCTTTTTGTTCAGGACGTACTGGCCTGAAAAACCCTCCATCTTTCTCATCTGAATCCCACCCCTTTTCAAGGCTCTGTTTATATTATCGCTCTGAGTAAAGCCTTCATCTGCTCTGGAGCCTAATGATTCCTCCCTCTCCTAATTTCCTGGAAAATTCTGTGTTAGTAATCTTATGAAAAAGCCTTTCTTATTGTCTTGAATGAATGTTTAAATACAGTCCTAGCTAACTCTCTATTGCCTTTTAATGTCTTGCAAACTCATGTCATAAAATACAATCTCTGAAAAAAATAAAATAAAATATAAATAAAAATAAAATATAATCTCTGCCTTTAAAGAGCTTACAATAAACAAGCTCCTGAGGGTCACAAGCCGTGTTTTGCATCTTCATGCCTGCCATTAGCGCTTAGTGTTTTGATGCATTGAGAATACCCCAGACGGTCTATTGCCTTCTGGGAGTGGCAAATGTTAATAAATTTTGGTAATCCGTTCCTCCTTTAAACTCAACACCTAAATCATTTTAGACAGATAAAGATCAATCAAATTTTTAAAGATTTCCCAGAGGTGAATTTTCAAAGCCTCTTCTAATCTTTGTTATTTATTTGAACATTACCTCCACAGTTGGCCTAACCCCGCAACGCCCTGCTAATCCAGGCCAAGTTTTCCAAAATCCCCCTAGTTTAGTGGCTCTCAGACAAAAGCAATTTTGCTCCCCAGTAGGTATTTGGCAATGTCTGAAAACATTTTTGGTCTTCGTAACTGGGAATGAGCTATCTGCATCTCGTGAGCAGAGGCCAGACATGCTGCTAAATGTGTTGGAACGCACGAGCCAGCCCCCCACAACAAAGAATCATCTCAAATTCCAGGGCTGAAAATCCCTGCTCTCGCTAAAGTAATCCCCCCTCTTCTAAATGCTTCAAGCACTTTGTCTCTCGCTTCCTTATGGGAACTACTGATCTTGACTTTGTATTTTGTTGAGAGGGGATCCTGGCTGTAAATCTTTCAGGGCCCCCGCTCCACCCCACCCCCACCCGGTACTCAGCACCAAACCTTATGCTCCTATGTAGCTCCAAACACGGCCAGCGGACCCCAAGAAAGAAATGGCAGACCTTCAGAATAATACTTCCTACATTTATTAAATGCTTGCTTCCTTCTTCCAGGTACCCTATGTACTTAACAAGGATTAACCCAACTGATCCTCTAACAACCCTAGGTGATAGGCGCTGTGATTTTACAGATGGGAAAAACAAGGCATTAGAGAAGTTATCTTGTTCAAAGTCACGCAGTTAACAAATTAAAGATCCAAGGTTCAAAGTGAAACGCTCTGATTCCAGTCACCACCTTCTTAACCAAAGAACTGTGTACCATTTGCACTCTACTAGTGTTTGGGCCATAATCCTCAAGAATTTTCTGTTAACAAGGTTATGAAAAGTATACTTTCAAACAGAAGCAAACAAATGCAGGAAAGCAGGTTATTTTATTAACCAGATGAACAGTGTCAAAAAATAAAACTTGTTTCTGACGAGCTGCATCTATCATCTGCCTTCAATTGCCCAGAAATTACATTAAGTTCTGCACCTATAAAGATGAACAAGACCCAGTGCCTGACAACAGGGAGGCTCGGTCAGCGAAGTGAAAAACAAAAGGACAGGCCTGTGGATGCACATGTTCTTCATGGAACTGCAAGTAATCATCTGGCTAAGCAAAAGTTAAGCACAAACCAGTAGTGAGATAAAAACTTTAACAAAAGAAGCAAATGGTGATGCACCTTGTTGTAAAGCCAATGGTAATCCTCAAGGCAATGGATTGAGAATTCTTTTATTTTCCTTTTCATTGCATTTAATGGGGTGACACTGCTTAACACAATTATACAGGTTTCAGGTGCCCAATTCCATACACATCATCTACACCATATTGTGTGTTCACCACCCAAGCCAAGTCTCTGTCCACCACCATTTCCCCCTGGACTGAGGATTCTCCAGCAAGAGCAAGACATGGTCAGATCTTTCCTTTTAAAAGGCTATAGAGAACTGACTGGCAGCTGTCAGAGGGGAGGAGGGTGGAGATCTGGGTGAAAAATGTGGAGGGATTAAGCAAAAAAACAAAACTAAAACTCATGTAGACACAGACAACAGTATGGGGATTACAGCGGTAAAGGAGGGGAGAGAAGGTAGGAGAGGGTAAAGGGGCATAAATGGTGATGGAAGGAGACTTGGCTTGGGGTGGTGAACACACAATACAATATACAGGTGCTCTATTATAGAATTGTACCCCTGAAAGCTGTATAATTTATTAACCAATGTCACCCCAATAAATTCCGTTTTAGAAATAAAAAATAAAAGGTCACCTGGGCAGCAATGTGGAATACATAGTCAAAAAAGACAGATTAAAGGAAATAAAATCAGTTAGGTATTTACTGTAACAATCCAGGCAAGAAGCCGTAAGCGTAAGCGCATGGACAGAGACAGTGGTAGTGGAGGTAACAGGAAGTTCCCTGCCAATAAACAGATGCTCCTTCTCTGAGTTATTTCCTAAAATTTACAACCCAATACACACCACCATCAAAACTAAGTACTTAGGCACTGGTCATAAATATCTCGTTCTTCAGCTAAACATTTAGCACTTCTGTGATTGCCCTTGGACTTCATGACAAAAAGCCTAAACCTTGCTGTCTAAACATTCCAGTCAAACCAGCATTTCATGAGCAATGTTAAAGATTTTAACAGTGGGTAAGGTTCTCATTTTTCAAAGAATAACAAGAAATCAGCAACAAATCCTAAAGTGCCTACGTACACCTGACCTGTGGTAGACCTTCAGTGACACTTGGTCAACGAAAGCTTTAAGCACTTCTTCCAGGAAGTTCAGTCTAAATCCTTCACGCTCTAGTCCGAGTTCATTTGGCCTTGTTTTGTATTATTTCCTCACATTTTAGAAGTCACACATATATTTAATGCTCAATGTGCTCACAGATGTATCTGACAGAAACAAGTGTTAAAACACAGGAACTGCTTAAATTGGATATGACCACATAACACTCTTTCTGCCTTCAATAACTTAAAATAGATGAAGGAATTGGTTAAAGCCATTGTCTTCTTCCTCAGCTTTTAGCGTACATATCGTTTTTTTAGGAAGGCCTTGACAACCTTCTAGGTGAAGTTATGTACCTCTGCTGTTGCTCACCAGCACCCTGCGCTTCCCCTACCCTAACACATCTCACCTTTAAGAAAAACCTTATTTAATTACCATCCCTCTTTTCCCACTTGCCCCAGAGACTCAATGAAGGCAGACTCTTCCGTAGCCTTTTTTATAACTACATTGATCAGCAACATCAAGCATAATGCCTGACACATAAGAAATGCTCGATAAGTATTCATTCAGTATATGACATAATTTTCTCATCCAAGGTGGAAAAATAAGCATGAATCTTTGCCAATGTGGAGTGAGTCTTTCTTCTGTACATTGGTTTTCCATTGTTTGGCTTTTGATATTATTTTCAGGGTTTTTTTTTCTACTTTTTTGTAATATGAAACCCTTTTTAATTAAAAATTTTTTAATATTTTTAAATTCAGTAATAAATAGATTTCATCTTCTATTTAACAGAAGTCTGAGAGAGAGAACATACTTAGGAAACAGAAAGATCATTTATTGATTCATAAATACTAAGAATGTCCTTATTTCCTAAATATAATTAGGCATAATTGTTTTTAAAAATTCCTTCCTTGAAGATATTTCAGTTTTAGAATTACAACAGCAGTCATTTCAATTCTCCTGTGTTCTTGAAGTAGACATTCATTTTGTATTACTAAATAGAATAGGCAGGAAAAAAAGCATTATCTTAAATTGCATTGCCTCATTGAAAATTCTTCCTAATTTAAGAAGAAAACAGGGATGGTTCCAGGTACAGATAAGTGACAGCAAGTTGAGGGGTTTCCTTTGAATAGTTTTGGGGAAGAAAAATTTTCTCATCTTCCCTTCCAAATTCATGGGCTGGTCTAATAATTAAATTAGCATAAGACGGATTAACAAAAGAAAAACAAATTTAATTATGTACAAACAGAACCATGAGAAGACAGGAGACACCTGAGTACTCAGGCAATTGAGGCTGAGGGACTATCCTGAGCGAAGGAGAAGGGGCTTCAAATCAGGGAAAGACGATTTGCAGGGAAACGAGAAGAGCAAGTGTTTGGTGGACAAATATGTGCTGTGCTATGCAGATAAGTTTTTTTGATATAAAAAGTTATCTCTGCTAATACCCTTCTTCCTGGTGCAGGCCTCCATCTAAAGTCTTTTAGGTGACTAAGGGAAGATAAAAAGCTTTTTCTAAAGTTTCTGGTCTTAATTGGTTTCAGCTCCAAACCATCCATATGCCAAAGTATCACCTTTCAGAGTGGTGCATTCTGGTCTCCCTTAATAGGTTGTCTCTCCCTGGTGAAATAAGACATTGGGTGATTTGCCTTAATATATTGTCATTAACAGAAGCCAAGACAAACCCATTAAAAAGAAAACGGCTGTGGGGAGGAGGACTGCAAGACTCCTCTGGGAGGGAATCATATATTTTTCCTCTATCTTTTCAAGTCCTCCATGGAGAATCCTGCAACAAAAGATGGATTAATGGTATATGCATTTATTTCATATAGAAGGAAGACATGAGGACTTATTTAATAGAAATTTTGCATGATGTGGGAACGTTCATGAGGAAATAAAGGCCTGAAGAAACAGTTGAACTTGAGTGTTGTTAATGCTAGCTTGAATAAAGAGTAGGACATCACGGGAAAATACGATAGGACAAAAGGGAGCCAAGTGTAGTAAACTGGGAGAAATTTACAAAGGTCTGTTTATTCAGATCCCTCTCTGTTTCTTCTCCGGAGATAAGGATGCTCCTTTCCTCTGGGTGCAGGGAGGGCACCCCTAAAATGAGGGTTTCATGACATGCTTCAGGGGAAGGTCAGAAAGTTCTTCCTGCACCTGCCGTTTCTCAAATTCCTTCAGCTTGAGATAGGCAATATGTCAAGCTGGCATATTTTGGGGGAATGTGTCCTGAACCCCATCATTCCCATGGTAGCCACAGAATGAGACATGCTGCAGGAAACCAGGCGGCCCTGCCGGCCTAAGGGACTAGAGGCAGGAACCTGAAGGGTATAAACTGGGCTTTCTCCCAATGAAGTGTCACATTGCTGTAGCCAGCTCTGCAGGCAAAAGCTTATAAGCCCACAAAAGAGAGAAAATAGATCATTCGCTATCACTCCCATCCAAAAACAAAACAACAACAACAACAACTGAAACAACTCAGCTTGGTAGATTCCTAAATCAATCACTGGGGCATAAAAAACTGGAGCGCTGCTGTTGACTCACTGTGCCATGCAGGTGGGGGTCTCTCATCCAAAGGGAGAGGAGAAGGGACGCAGAGGACAGGCATTACATGCAAGCTCTTCCAAAAGCACTCACGTGTGGCTAACTAAATCCACACTATAGTTTTAAAATCATTTATAATTAATTTATATAAATAAACTACAAAAATTCTCTGCAATTCTGGTACTGAGGTTCCAACCCACATCACAAAGGAAGAGTCACTAACCTTAAAGACCATCTAAGCTTGGAGCAAAGGTTTCTCACACCTATTTAGAAACTTCTCTCATGGTCCAGTTCCATGAGGCTGAGTGACCTCATGTCACGTTTCAGTTTATTCTGTATCCCATATCAGACCTTATCAGAATTTTCCCTCCTTGTGCCTATCTGCTCAGGCTCAAAATTTCACACTTGGTTTTTACTCTAGCTATTGCTGCCCCTAACTGACCACTCCACAAATTTGTGCAAAGATGGAACAGGACAAAATTATACATGAAATCATGGAAATGGTCAACCTTTTTTTTTAAAATAATTACTTTATTGTTGTTCAATTACAGTTATCTGCATCCTCTCCCCTCCCCCCTCCCTCCCCCTCCAACCCCACCTCCCTCCCCAGCCTCCCTCCTCCCCCTTGGTTCTGTCCATGTGTCCTCTATAGTGGTTCCTGAAATGGTCAGCCTTGATCTTTATCACAGATCACACAATCCACATGCAATTTGCTTAGTTTTTATTTAAAGTATTAATATTTTTTCTAATAGGAAAAGAGCTTGTGGCTATCTATAAAATGCGACTTCAATTCAGAGAGCATCACCTGCAGAGTTATTGTGCAATTCAAAAAAACCAAGCATAGCGTTCACTTTGGAGAGTAGGAAACAAAAGTTAGGGGTCAGATTGAAACCAGAAAAGACACTGGCGTTCAGGCTGCCTGTCACTACCAAACCCAATAAGCAATGACAGCGACTGAATCTTTATGGGCGCTTTATTCAGATGGCCGGCAATCTGAGAAGATGGCGGGTTCGTACCCAACAGACCATCTTCCCTTCTATTTCCAGGCCAGACTTTTTATACCAGGGAATAAATAAGGTGTGGCAAGGGGCTTTGAGATTCAGGGAGGATTAGGTGAAAGAAGCTGCAACATTCCTGTCCTGGGCAGTTAGCTGTTCCCAGGGTCCGGTAGTCCTCTGTCTCTCCCTGGAACACAAAGGCTGGATGCCTCCAGTTGTCCCCAGATGGTAATCTTTAGTAGTGCCCCAGGAGGTCAGCTGTTTTCCCAGGAGCCAGGAAGGGCCTTATCTGTAGTTCCTGGAACAAAAGCTTTAACATATACATTACTTGCTAGGCTTATAACTTTTTACCTTAAACTAAAATTTTCCAACTCTTGAGTCCCCTATTAAGATTCTCACTTATGTTTTCCTTCACCCTGCCTTTACCCACTATTTTACAGTTTTCTATAAGCATATTTTCCAGAAAATTTCAATGGCCAAGAGTTTAATATTTCAACTGTATTCACAAACCTTGAAATCTAAAGTCTAAGCTTAAATATGTAAATAGAATGTAAAGGTGTTAAAATATTTACTACTTATCTACATTTGGAGCAATATAGAAAAAACATGTAACTACATACTAGAAAGAAGAAAAACAAATTTCCTTTCTTCCTAATTTTTGCAAATTCACAATATAGCTCCATTCGGTCTCCATAACTGGTTAAACCTTTCAGTTAAAGGAAGTATTTATTGTTTGTTCTCTACAATACATTAAAAAAATGGTTTCCTACAACTTTAACTGTTAATTAGCTCAAGTATTTGGTTCAGAAACCACAGCCCTGTTTAGTGTGACCTCACTGGTATGGCATCTGGGCAATTATCTTTGAGATAATGAGCCTTTTCATCCATAACAGAACAACAACCTCTCACTTGGATTGCAGAAGATCACAGGCAATCTGCCGCACACCAGGGCGCCTGCCATCCCCTTTGTATCATACCTTATTTTCAAACTAACCTTTCACATTCCGAATTAATTAAAGTGTTTTCAGATTAAAAATAAATGAATTCACTTTAGCATCATTTGGGGGCATAATAGACACAAAATATCATCCAAACAGTGTTTTGGATCCTAACACCACAGCCTAAAAGGGAAGAAAACTACATCGCTTAAAGAATTTTCTGACCCACATCACAGCCTGGCCAGATCCTGATTTTGGTTACTCCAGAAAATAAAGTCTCAGAAAGGATTCAGAGATACAGTGTGGTAAATGCTCAGTTGGCTTTACTCTAATTTCATTCAAAACTTAATGTGGAGGTTACCATCTTTTCTATCAGGTGTGATCATGAGATTCCCAACCTTTACCATCAACAGTTCCTCTTGGTCCATTTCCCGCCCAGCTCTCGCCCCTACTCATCAGCACTAAAGGTGCCTCACCTTCTTATGTTAACAGTGAACAAATAGCAAACCCTTTCCTCAGAGGGTCAAACACTGCTTTTCAGAAATTTTGTTAAAACTCCACTTATTTTTTTATTTTTTAAAGCCATTGTTCCAAGCCATAAGATTTAAAGAAAAAAGATTCCGTGGATTTATTTTTAGAGAGAGAAGGGAGGGAGAGAGAGAGGGAGAAAAACAGAGATGCGAGAGAGAAACACCGATGAGTTGCCTCTCGCACACACTTTCACCAGGACCGCACTCTGCAATCCAGGCATTTGACCTGACCAGGAATCAAACCCACAACCTTTCGCTTTGGGGAATGGTACCCAAACAACTCAGCCACACCGGTCAGGGCAGGACCTCATTTCTTTAAAAGGCTGTCTTCTGGAAAAAGTTTCAAATGGATAAGACGCTGCAGAGGGGGAAGAACCTTCAAGGTTCTTTTGGCTGATTTAATAGTTAAATCTATGTGAGATAGATTAACAAGAGAAAATATCCAAATTTAATTACACACGCGTGTATAGGAATACTGCGTACATGAAAGAGTCAGAGACAGAAAGAGAAAATGAAGCACCATATTTTGCTGTGTATAATGCGCACCCACGTTTTTGGCCCACGCTTTCAGGAAAAAAATCTTTTGTTTTAATTTTTTAATTCAATTTTTTATTTATTTATATTTAGAAACAGAACCAATTATCATATTCCAGAGTGTTATTTTGCATACAGATATCGTTATTGCTTTCGAGTTACATTTTTAACCCATAAGTATAAATAAAAGAATTCAAAACATTTATATAGATACAGAATGCGTATTACCCATGTATAATGCACATCTGTATTTTTCCCTCAAAAATTTGGGGAAAAAAGTGTGCATTATACATGGGAAAATACGACATTCCGAGCTATGGCTGAGGTAAGGCACTTTGGGGCTTCAGAGGAGGAGGTCACTGCAGGATGATAAGAAGAGCAGATGTTCAGTAATTAGCAGTTTGCGTTGCCCTATAGATAGGTCATAAAAAGTCATCTTTGTTATTATGGGCAAGGCTTCTAATTTAAATTCTTTAAGGGAGAAGTAAAAGTTTCTTGTGAGCTCGCAGGGTCTCAATTGCCTTCAGCTCAAAATAATCCGCATGCCAAGGCAGCCCGTTCTAGAGAGGCCTGTTGTGAATCCCTTCAAATCCGTGTGTAATGGGGTAGGTCTGAGCACAGGTCCTTGGAAAGCAGAGAACCCCACCTTACCCCAAATCCTGCAAAAAAGGCAGAGGGAGGGTGGGGGGTGCCCACAAAGTTAAAAGTACTGTGAGTGTGAGGTACACTGCATAACAAAGGCAGATGGGCAGCCCTTGCCTTCCTGAAGGGAGGAGCTGCGGAAGAAGGCTGAGGCCTGGAGCAAATGGTGTATGTGACCGTGAGAAAGTTCGCAGGCAGAGTGACTTGGCAGAGTAACTCCAGACACAGCTGGGGGAAAGTTCATAGAGCACCTGCGTGAGCTGCAGGGGCCAGATGCCCACTCTGATGCCTGTGCATGGCTGGGAACTCTTGCCCTGACTAAAGGCGGCAGCCAGAAGGGGGTCAAAGACACTGGGGAGCTGACAAAAATGGCAGACCCTAATGCACCATAGGAAGGGCCAGATGGTCAGCCACACAAGAAGTTCTGAGTCAAGCTTTCAATGTTGGAATGGGCCGAGAAATACGAGGTCAGGAATCTGGAGATCTGTCTGGAGGGCTGCCTGTAGGTCTGTCTGTGGGTCTGTCTGGAGGGCTGGAGGGCTACAGGCCCGTTGGAAACATCCCCAGTGCCCCTCTCACACAGAAGACAAGGACAGAGCTGGCAGCACTGCGGGGGACCTGCCAGACCAAGCGAACACAGACAAGAGAGGTGCTTGGAGCTCAACCGTGACTGAGAATGCTGAGTGCAGACTTCTGTGTTTCTGAAGGATGGTACTTTTGAGTGGCACGTTCTGAAACTGGTCTGGCTTGGCAGAGGGAGGCAGGACTATTCACATTTAGTTGTTTTAAAAGGAAAGGGACTTAATGGCCAAAATCTGCCATTATTCTAAATTGTGTAACCTTTAAATAAATAAACCCTTTCCTTTTCACCAAACTCTAGCCTTGGGATTCATGCTCCTGGGCAGCGGGCAATCAAACCCCACAGCTGTTCTGGAACACCACTGGCTGGCTCTATAACACATGTAGGTATTGTGGACCGAAAAGGGGCCATATACTAAGCCTGAAAAGTTTAGAGAAGGCCTGCATGGTGGGCCTTACAAACTCAGAGACCAAATGTAACTGTATATGATGGCCTGAACATAAAAATTCCTAACTAAAAGCAGGTCATGGCAGGTAGTCACATCCTAGGCCTGTAGGTTTCCTGGCAAAGGTCAATCTTTACCTTAAGTAACCCTGTCTATTATCTTTCTGCATCTAAGATAACATACCCTTTTTCTAGACCCCCCCGAATATGACCTCACCCCAGAGCACAAAGACCACAGAACCCTCATGGTAATCTTGTTCCTCAAATACCATCTCCACGTTCTGTAACGTCCATTGTTAACTATCCAATACCTGCCGATGCAAAAGCAGTGTATTTGTCTCTTCATTTTACTCTTTATCCAATCTCAGAGATTTCCCTGCTTTGCTTTCTCCCACTTCCTTAATCTACTACCTATGGATTTCATGTAACCTCCTTACACCTTTAATTGTACTGTGTAAAATAAGCTGTAAAACTGCCATTCTCCAGAGCATTCTCTCAGTTCACTGAGATTTTGCTTCCCAGCAATGGTCAGTTTTGCTCAAATAAACTCACAAAAATTCTCTCCAAGTTTGGATGTTTCTTACGGAGTGAGCATATTGTCAGAGAAAAGCTTATTGAGACTGTTGTTACGGACTGGAAGGGAGACTATTCAAGGACTGCTGCCACGGGATTCCGCAGCAGTGCCGAGAGGCTGGGCTGGACTCTGAATAGAACAGGGACAAGGGGAGGCGTGTAGCCAAGGAGCAGGGTGGGGTCAGTGGATGGAAAATTACTAAGAGGAAATGTTGCGGTGAGAGGGATTGTTGCTGAAGGCAGGTCAGAAATGATAAAATACAAAGGAGGGGGACAAGAAATTTGATCTGATATGGAAGGTGAGAATGTTCAATAGACTGACTTAGCAGGATTCTTGCTAAAACTGAACAAAGCCATCCAAGATGGCTTAGCATCCAAGTTCAGGGCCTCATCAGAAGACAAGTTTGAGAAGCGTAACTCAAGTTTGATCAAAGGAGAGAGTCTTTGTCAGTATTAGAGCTCCTCAATATAATCTTAAAATGATACGACCATACTCTGACTGGAAGGACGCCAAGGCAAGTGATGCTGACTACTCTGTCACCGTTCCCTTTGTATCAGGTGTTTTTGGAGTCAAAGAACAAAAATACACTCAAATTAGCTCAAGCACAAAGGAGGAATTCGGTTTAATAAGAGGATTTAGAGTAACCAAGCCTCACAAAGAACTAGATCTAGGAAGGAATCAAAAAGCAAAACACCCCTCCTCTTCCCTTCTCTTCTCTTCTCTTTTATCTTCTCTTCTCTTCTTCTTTCCTTCCTTCCCTTCCCCTCCCTTCCTCTCTCTCTTCTCTCCCTCTCCCTCCCCGTCCCCCTCTCTTTCTCTCTCTCTTTTCTCACAGACTAGTTTTTGGCCCTAAAAGTGGATCTGACTTGACCCCTTTGGTCTGCTATGCACTACTGTTCTGTGGCTTTTGCAAAGGAAAGTAGCAACATAACGTGAAGATGACTGTTGTGGCCTGTTCCCGTGAGCAGGAGGCTGAGGAGAAGGGTCTTTCTCTGAGAAAGGGGTCTTGGTAGAGGCCGTCGAAGGACAGCTGTTTCACCGGCACATTCACACCATATTGCCCAGGGCTGCATGCCTGCATGTGGCCCTTAGCTCTGGCATATTCAGCATAAATAAGGAAAATTCAGATATGCTAGAAGACAAATCAGAAACAAATAATTACATATATGGCCTCAACTAATATTTCTTTATACTACATTTAAAGTTTTTTTTCTTTCTGTACCCAAACTAGAAATATATCTAATACTGATTTTGCGATTGAGAAGTTTTAAATATCCTAAGGAAAGAAATAGGAAAAGAGAGGATGGAGAGAATATTTTTCTCTCTTCATAAAGAGGCATACTGCCGTTAGTCTCCTAGATGCAAGAGGGAATTAGCAATTAAATTCAGCTGGAATAATGATAATGCATCTTAAAAATCACACCTAGAAATCTGGCTGATTAAGTCATATAAAATTCATATAACTTCTTTGCCCTTTTAACAAAACTTGTTCCTGTCATCAGTGAATCAAATAAAAGGGTTTTGCTCACATTAGAAGTTATTTATATGCTTATTTTATAATTCTAAAACTTGTGGCAGTAAAGTACATGCATAACATAAAATAACTAGGAAATGTTAATAGTTGATTAACACTTAAGTTTCAAAAGAGAGCTATAGAAGACAGATTCCACTTTTGTGCAGTAAATTTGGAGACTTCACCCAGTTTCATTTTCTCATTTCTAACGATAAATTCTTGCTCTCAGCTGTTATTTTTAGAGACTGTTGAGTTAAACCTTATAGGAGTTATAACTTGGTATTTTTAGGAAAGTTTATTTTTTGAGGAGGTCAAAGTACAGTTATTAAATACTTCACACTCTTACATGAAGCTAGGCAGTAAAGAAAAAATGCACACAGTAGTCTCAGGAAATTCAAGTTTTGTGCCTGAAAGCCACGTACAAGTATTACAAGGAACAGAACTACATTTGTTTTATACATGATACCAAGCTTCTCTACAGGTAACTTCACATTTCACAGGCAAAAATATGCAATATTAAGTCAGATTAACACTTACTCTTTTTTTCCTTCACCCTCAGCCTTTTGATGTATGGGATGACACTCCAGCCAACAATGGCCAGAGCAGGTTAAATTTATTCTGCCATATTTTCACAGTGAGAAATACTGAGTTGTTATTCCTGTTCTACCTTCTGCAATCTCTCCAAACTTTTTCTACAAACCTCCAAGGAAACCTGGGCTTTGAAATCCATTACTCTTGTGAATAACTCTGAAATGTAGGCCCTGTGGTTATGGGTGAAAAGCACAGTGTACAGATCTCATACTATACAGCTTGTTCCCATGGCTAATAAATAATTAATCCTGTACTTGAATTTCCTGGTCTAAGTGCAATGCTTCCTCAGTGTGAGTTTGTATGTTACTATTTACCAATTACTAGAAACAGGTTATGTTAGCACATTGAATAAGCCATAAATACCACCTTCTAGTCCTTTCTACCACTCCCAAGAAAGCTCAGCACGACCATAGCCTGCTCCTTTATGCCTAAAAGGCCTGACTTCACTCTTCCCACTTCTTTCTGCCCATTGTCACCACTCCAGTCGAAGCCCCCAGCACTGTCTCCTGGAACTATCACAGGTCACTTTGTGTTCCTTGTTTTCTCTCATTATCTGGATTCTGGAATGATGCTAAAGTCGTATTGACCTGTCCATTCCCAGAAAATGGCCCAACCGCTCTATAGCTGTGAACATCGTTTCCTGTTTCCTTACTTCCCTGAACTCCTTTTTTAAGAAATGACCAATAGCTAAGACAATGCATAGCTCTATTCCTTTTCATCTGGAAGAGCCTACCAAGTGTTCCATGGTAAGGAAATGTCCCTCTTCTGCTCAGTGCTACCTAAATTACCCTCCCAATCCACGCATTTTCATTAATCCACCAGCATTTCATGCAGACCATACAGATGGGCTGATACGGCAAACTGTGATGACGTTTATTTTCCTTATTGAATTAGGAAATCTTTGCCCCAAAAAGAGTCTCTATGTTTCATTGAGTGCGGTGTTAGAAAGATGTAACGCTGCTTTAATAAAAAAGGCAACTTTGGAAACAGTGTATCATATATTTAATGATGGCTATGCAATCTTAACCATATAAATATTTGACACTGATTAAAACAAAACTATCCCAAGCTCTGGAAAATCTATTTTTTAGAAAAAAAATTATTTTAATTTTCTGGTATTTTTTAGGCAATCAGTATTTAGGATTTTCTTTATCAATTATGTTACTTTCATAGTTACAAAGAAGGGTTATTTTTTTGTTTTATGGGTTTTTTAAGCTAATCTAAGTAGTTAATTTATATTACTTTCCACCTGCAGGTATTTCATTACCACATTGAAAGGTGAGAAAGTAAGACATTAATATGCATAGCTGTTACAACAGGAACTCTTTCCAGAATTCCACCACTGCAAAGCTAAAAAAATTATATTGAAATTCAGCTATTTAACCTTCATAAATGAGATAACCTGCATAGCTAACATTAAATGTTTGATTTAATTTGCTTGCACAGGTAACTCACTGAGAAGGCATTTAACCTTAAAGTTAATGATATCAGATCTATTCCACAGTGTATGTGCCTCCAATTGCTTTCTACAGCACTGCACAAACTAATATGGAGTTCTCGTTTTAGTAATATCCATGGGCAGGAGGGAGACATTATCCTCAATTATACCTGCATAACATCTTTGTCAACCTCAGGCACCTTCCACTTCCAGAGGAGTAGGTGAGAGGAGCAGGGGCAGAACCCATTCCCACCAGGTAACCTTTGAAAGCAGGTTCAAGGAGAAGCTGCATTAGAGCCAAGCATCAGCGTCTTTTCCATTGTGTCTAGGTAAGGAGGGCTTCCGTTTTCCTTTTGATTTTTGTACCTCATCCACCTTTAAGATGATTAGGGATTGCTCTGTGTGTGTGTGTGTGTGTGTGTGTGTGTGTGTGTGTGTGTGTGTGTGTTTCTAAAAGAAGTGTGTGGCTATAAATTACTAGACATCATTGGAGAATTTAGCATAATCTCAGCGGGGGAAGGCTTTTCACATCGTGATTTAAAACTCAGAAATCCTAAGATTAAAATGTGGGTAAATTTAACTACATATATACCAAACATTTCTGCATAGCAAAATTCACCAGGCAAGGTGAAAACACATAAACTGAAAGAAAAAGGCGACCATGTCATAAAGTGCTTATCTCCCATTTCATATATAAAGAGTTTCTACAAATCAGTTTTTAAAGCCTAATAGCACATTAGAAAAAATGGCAAAAAAAAAATATGAGCACATAATTCATTTTAAAGAAATAAATATGGCTCCTAAATGAATGAGATGATGGCCAAGTTCATTTATGGTAGGAGATGCCACAGTGCCAAGATACTGGTGTATATTATCAGACTGGCAAGGATCCAAGGTTTAATATGACACTGTAGATCTGCAGTCCCCAACCTTTTTGGCACCAGGGACTGGTTTTGTGGAAGACAATTTTTCCATGGACTGGGGCAGGGGGATGGCTTTATAGCCTGCCACCAGATGCAGCCTAATTGTCACTTGGACTCACTGAGAGGGTTTTGATATGAGTCTGCAAGCAATTGATTTATTATGGACTCTGTGTAGTCATACCTCTCTACTAATGATCATCCATATTTGCAGCCACTGCCCAGAACCAGCATCATCGCCTCAGCTCCACCTCAGATCATTAGATCCTCCCATGCACAGTTCACAGGAGGATTCTTGCTCCTGTGAGAATCTAATGCTGCTACTGATCTGACAGGAGCCAGAGCTCAGGCGGTAGTACTTGCGTGGGGAGTGGCTGTAAATACAGCTGAAGCTTCACGGGTTTGCCCTGCCGCTCACCTGCTGCTGTGCAGCCCCGGTTCCTAACTGGTCACAGACAAACATTGGTACCAGTCCTCGGCCCATGGGGCCAGGATCCCTGCTGTGGATGACAATGTAGAGAAGCAGACACTCTCATACAGCGCTGGGGAGAGCACAATTTCAAAACTAACATAGACGATAATATGTCAATATTCGGCAAATTTATAATATACCTTAAGAAATTCCACTTCCAGGAACATATCCTATAAGAGCAAAATGAACAAACAAACTAAATATTCACACACAATGATACATAAGAGAATACTATGCAGTTATTTAAAAAAGAATAAAGAAGCTCTTTATATATTAAAATAAATTGACCTTCAAAGATATACTGTTAGGATAAAAAAATTTAAAACAAAGTGTGGAGCAGTATATGAAATAAGCATAAATTTGTGTAAAAAATAGTGAAAAAAAGAATATTAACTAATAAAGATACCCCAAAATAAAGAACATGTAAGAAACTGATAATGTTAATATGCTACACTAAGAACGGTGTACCTGAGGGACAGAGGTGGGAGGGAGACTCTGTGATAAATATTCTTTGTATTTTAAGTTCTAAAGCATATAATTACTACTTATACAAAAAATAAATGATTTTAAAAATTAAAAAAAGGAAGCAAGTAGATAAAACTATTGCCTATACCTAAAATAAGACATGTAGATTGTCTTTGAATCTCACTTATCAAAGTCTCTTTAACTCATCACAATGAAATAAAGATAATCAAAATTATTTTTTTAAAAAAAAGATTAGGGATGCCCTTCCAAGAAGATCTGTTAGAGTTGCCCATGCAAATTCTTCTTTTTGTAGAATTCCAAATGTTTTCTCAGCAGTTACCCCACTCCATGCCTCATCTTCCCTCACAGAATGAGATAATGTCTCTAAAAAATGTAGGTAACAACTTACAACCTTGGCCAAGGTGTATACAGAATTAGCCGAGGCCTGCTCACTCTCAGTGTGTAAGCCTTCTTGGAGTCTGAGTACCATGTTTCTCAAGTAAGGAGGCCTCGTCTAGCCCAAGGTCTGGTGCTGGCACAGAACGTTTTAACTGTGGCCACTTAGAAAACTGGAACATAAAACAAGAAAAATGTTTAATATAAGGATAGAGATTTGATATGAAATTGAATATTCTTAGGGTTTTTTTCTGTTCTCTCTCTGTTTGATTTTCATGGGTTGTTTTTTGTTTGTTTCTTTGGTTTTTATTTTTGGGGGGTTTTGTTTGCTTGTTTTTTATATGGAAGCTTTTTCATTATTGGCCAGAGAAAAATGTTCAGTCCTAACCAAAAGGGCCATGGGCTCTTCCCCGAGATTAAGCCGCGGAGGAAATGGGATGGATAAGAAGCAGCAGAAATTGGCAGCAAAGGCAAATGCGAATGAGGCAGGTGCATGATTGTTTCAAAGCTGAGTATAGTTCAGAGAGGAAGGGTGTCTGGGAGAGTGTGAAACAAAACGTGACCTTAATAATTACTAAAAAATTATCACTAACCTGCTTGGCTAGTTTTGAAACATAAAGTTATCTCCAGTCCAACAGGACTGCTAGATGTATGTTATCATAATTGAAAACAGGTAGTTTTTAAATATCACCTCTAATAGCAATGCAAGACCAGCCAAGAGTGCGTTTAGGGAAACATAATGCATTTAGCTTACACAAGAGAGGAAATACCAATAAAAATTAAAACGAAGCCAGAAAGATAATACACCATATTTACATTTTTTGTAGTCACAAATATTTTTTTCTCCGGCACACAATCTTTTTCCTCATAAACAAGGTGGGCACAAATGTTCCTGTTTCATTTTTGCATTTGTTTCTCTCCCAGCACATAGTTTGACATTGCTTTGTTGTCACTAGCATCACCTTCAACAAATCACATTCTTCACTTGCCCAGTTACAGACAACATAAAAGTGCCTGTCCCCCATGTTTCTTATTTCAAGACTGGTCTTGACATGACTCGACTCTAAATCACAGAAGCCGCATGTCGGTGTCTATGACATAAAGTTAATTTTCACTTGGCTTTCTCTTCTTTTTATTTCACATTTCTTCTGGATAATGGCCAGAGTGAAAATGCTGGTTTAAGAGCTTCTCTCCGACCCGTACCTTCCCCCCCATGGATTTATAGCACATTTTTCCTCGGGGAAATTTTAGTGTATCTCCCCTCAACTCAACAATAAAAGAGAAGAGACGATCATAACCCCTTTAGAGACAAGGTCTTTCCCTTACACCAAAATATAGAAGAGTTACCACAATCGATGAAGAAAATGGAGCATTTGATGTCTTAAGAAGGAACTCGTGTTTCTATTCATTTCTTTCTACAACTCCCCAAACAGACAGCTACACATATAAAAAGGCAACCACCTCTGTGACTGCAATCAAGGTAAACGACGTTAGCCAGTGAGGAAAACAAGAGATCACTCCTTTCAACTTGAGAAAAATATTCTACTAAAGAAGAGACAAGCTAAGCAACTTCAATTTCACAAAATTTAAAGTTATGTGTTTTTTATTTTTATTTTCTGTGTGAAAAAAGCAGCAATGAAGATGTTGGGTAACTGCTCCAAGCAAGCAGAAAAGGAACTCATGATAACGTTTGTGTATTTCATTTCAGTGCGTATTATCTTGGCCTCCCTTGAAGTCCCTAGGTTTTCTTTCGGATCTTCCATTTCCACCACCCCTCCATTTTTTTTGGTACCTTTTTTTAGGATTTTAAAGGCTTGACTTGCAGTGCACGGTTGTCAATTTTCATGGGAACCAGGGTTCACCTTGAAATATACAATAATATTCTAACCTACATTCTGAAACACCTCCGGGGCTCCCATGTAGCCCAGCTCAAGCCATTACAGTCTGGGTTTTATAGGTGAATTTCAGAGCTCCTTTGGATGACTCGAAAATGTGAGCGTCTTGAAGATGAAACATCTTTCGCTGCCACTGTCTCCTGCCTATGTGTACTCTACCTTTGATCCTGTGCGTTCCTGTGTTACTTTCTTTAAGGCAAAAAAAAAAAAAGTATCATCACAATTTAGACTCCAGGAATTTACTTTCAGTTTAATTTATGCTCCCCTAAAATGTAACCCCAGCCATTTTTAAAGATTCAAAATAAAAAAATTTTTCATCAGGGTTAAGAAAGCATCAATTCCCGAGAGTATCTCAACTATACATGGCTTTTGTAATTTATGAATTATAATATCTTCGCCCAAAATCACTGATTTAAACCAGTTTTTAAATGAGAATTGCCATGCTGGGAGTGCCAGAATACATGGATTTAAGGAAAATGCCTGAAACCACTTCAGAGAGCAGAGGAAAATACGCTCCACATTGTGTCACAGTGTTTGACGTGAGCCTCCTTCTTAAAGGAACCAACGGCCACAGGTGTCTATTAGTAACAGTCGCATGCGCCTAATCAGAGCTGGGATGTGCTGTAAATGTAAAAGGCACAGTAGGACTTAAAGAGTTAGTATGTTTTCACATTAAAAAAGGGTAAGTATATGAGGTTATGGATATGTTCATTAATTTGATGAGAAGAATCCTTTGACAAATTTATGTGTACCAAATCATGTTTTACACTTTAAACATCTTAAAAGTTTATTGTCAGCTATACCCCAATAAGGCTGAAAAATTGAAGATTTAGTATAGAAAAAAGAATTAAAATAGCTCATCAATATTTTTATATAAATTATATATTGATATAATAAAAAATTTAATGTATTAAGTAAAATATATTAAAATTAATTTTACCTGTTTCTTTTTTTACTTTTTTAATATGGCTACAAAAACTTTTAATAACAAATTTAGCTCATATTGTAGTTCCGCTGGAAAGACTGATTTAGCTCATATTGTAGCTCAGCTAGAAAGACTGATACAGACATTTTGATGGTATCATGCAAGGGTTGGGATCATTGTTCATTCCTGCTGTATCCTAAGGGCTAGCACACATTCTAAACACCCCCAGTCCCCAACATCACGGAGGTGCTCCATAAATTTTTATTAAATAATATAACAAATGATAGTTAATAAACAATTTTGTAGCTATCAATATATTTTCTCTGAGGAAATCAAAATGTTCCATAAGCATGCAGAACTGAATAATATTCATGTTTGAGGCCTAAAGGAAAGCAAGCACTAAGGGAAGATAAATGTGCAAAGTAAAGAAATGGTGCTTAAAACAAAAATAAGTTGCAAAACCAGAGGCAAAAAAAAGAAGAGATATTTATAAGGTGTAAAAGAATGTGATGAAAATATATCTATCTATATAGATATAGTTTCTAAGGACAGTAACAATGTAGTTGCAAGATCGACATAATTTATGTGAAATTTGGACTCTTTAGTTTGAGAGTAATTTATGCAAAGTCATAATTTAAATAAGTTTAGATCAAAATTTCTAATCGATGTGATAATTTCTGAATGATAAAAGACAAAAATGTTTTACAAAGCACACTAGTGGTGACTAGCGGCATCACACCTAAGCTGGCTTTAAATACTAATCAGGCAAAGTTGACCTTTGTTTAGAACTTTAACTAGAAACAAATATCCATCAGTTTTACCAGATATCAGAAATAAGTTAAATGAGTTACTTATCACAGGGGGAAATTTTGAATGTTGGAGAACGAATTAGGCACTTCGAGAAATCCACAAAATATTTAACAAGGAAGAAATCCGTGAAATCAGTTTTAATTGTGAAGCAATAAGACACCAGCCCTCTAGAGGGGAGCAGTGAGACGATCAGGCGATACGGATGCAGGTGCTGAACACATGCCAGACGCTGTCCTCAACAATTCTCAGAGACTAACTCATTTAATTTCCACAGAACTTCATGATATCAGGGTTATGATTATCCCTATTTCACAGATACAAAAAGTGAAACAAGAGACCAACCGACATGCCCAACATCCCATAGCTGAGTGGCATCGCCTGCGTTCAAACCCAGACTGTCTGGCTTCAGTAACCTCGCTGCTAACCACTTTGCTATACGTTTATGAGAACCTGTCACGCGGCAGGTGATTTGCTCACTTCATTTTTACACAGTTCTGTGAGGGAGTGCGATTATTATCTGTGAAAAAATTTAGATGAGAATTCAGAGAGGTTGAGTCAGTTGTCCAAAGTGACCCATTAGTAACAGATCCAGATCCATCTGACTCCCAAACTCCTTTTACCACCAGCGACGTCATGCTGAACGTTGCAAGTGACTTTGAATGAACCTTTTGTGTCTAAGCACTATCAACTACCCAATTTGATTAAGGCGGTTTACTTAGATTACCTGCACCAAGTACTCGGAAGCTTGTGAAAATAGGATAGCCAATCGAGTAAAAACTGGTTGTTTTCTCTTAAATATTTTACTCCAGAGAAATTGCACAGATCTGCACTCTGATATTCACTAGGTGTTCTTATTTTGAAATCTTAACGGTATCTGCTGAAATAAGTATCAAGCATGTATGTATAACAAAACAATGAACAGTACAGGACAGAGCGTCAGGACCCTGGAGAACGCCACCAAGTTCCAGTCTGCCTCTTCCACAGACAATGGCTGGATTTTGAGAAAGCTTCCGTAAACTGCAGAAAGCTCTTCTCCCAGAGGAAGTTTTTGATGTACCTTGTAACATGATCCATAAATACCTAATAAGTCCCAAAGGCCAGTGAACAGTTACAGCAGGGAGATATATGGTCATTTCATTTTTTTTTTCTTTAAGAAATAAAATGAGGGAAAAGCAAAGAAAGGCTAATGCTAATTGTGCTGAAGAATTAGAATGCAGGAAAGTTGAAAATGAAAAGTTATGCTTCCCCTACAACTAAAGCTTGGAATATTCTATATAACAGCATAACTATAACAGCAAATATAGTACATAAAATACTACCTTGTGTGCAAGGGACGAATAACAATAGCTGGGAGAACCATAATTTTGACTTTCTTGACTTTTATGAGTTTCAATTCTCAGCCACAACATTCCATTAATACATATAAGTTTTTTTAACCAATCTTGACTTAATTTTTCCCTCTCTCTATGCAATTGTCCTCTGGGTATCCATGGCACTATGTAGGCTCAAGCACCAACATTTGAACACTGACCTTCCAAATGTGATTCTAATTCAAGTCTTAACCTTTAAAGTGGAAAGAATAGGAGGAGTGGATATTTCATGGTGCACTTCATTTAACAGGGGGAAAAAGTAAAAGCCATGAACACTTTCAGCTGTGCGTGATTGTTAAACGGGGGCGGGGGGGAAGGGGGTGCAGAAACTGCTAAGTAAAACAATTCACGTATTGGGCCAGAAAAAAGCTGAAGCAATCACTTAAACCTGCATGCTGCTGTTTTTTATTTAATGCTGAGGGGTGTTTACAGCGCTGTGATTGCTGGAGAAAGGTTAATCCAGATGAGTAAAAGAGGTGCAGTATATGAGACCGTTTCCCACCAGCTCTCCACAGTGCATATTTTAGTAACCACTGTGTTTCCCTGTCAGCAGCGCAACCATCAAATAAAGCAGGAAAGAAAGCAAATATTACCCTAAAGGACGGATTCTGATTTAAAATAGAAGCCGAGGCATTTTCATTGCCTTCTGCTGAAGTGATGATGAGGTGGGAAACAGTTTTCATCAGAGCAAAGTGTTCTTTTCCAGCTCCTGGTCGCTCAACTCACCGTCCTATTTGTGAACTTGAGAGGTAGGGAGGAGTAAAACCCTCCATCCATTCTCCTTCCTGCTTTCATTTAGTTTCCTTTCCCCCATGAGCTTCAAACTAAGTAGCAATTCTCTCCTTGGAGAATATTACCTCACCTCTGCATCAAGCTATGTCAAAAACTATTCAATATTCCAAGCAGCTCCACCAGGGCACATGCTCCCATCTCATTTCCTTCCCTGCAAAGTATCCGTATTGATCTCTCCAAAACCTTGGGGCCAAATGAAAATAGCAGGAGAGGCATTCTGTAGAGGGAAAAATGCAGATTTGTACGGCCCCTTCCATTTTTTCTTGCTTTCCAGAATATCAGTGCAGACAGAGCAATTTTGGAAACTCAACATTGGTTTCTTTCTTCCTTCTTTCCCAAGGCTATGTTAATAGCAGTCGTTTGCGTTCCTGCCTTTAGAACTTGGGGGCCAAAGATCAGGGTGTTGTTTTTACTTTTCCCTTGAAAGAACCACTGGTCAACCCATAAATAAAACACAAATGTTTCTCTGCTGTTGTTCAGCACTAGCAATTTCTGTGAGTAGTTACTTTAGCAATTCAAACTGGTTTGAGTTCAGGGGGGTTTGTTGCTGTTGTTTGTTCGTTTGTGTTTGTGCGTGCCCAGTTAACATGGCTCATGATTGTAAACTTAAAGAAAAAATTATTCAGACATTTGTTAAAGATGATCGTGCAGCCTTTATTCAAGGAGGGCTACTGCGATGAGGTTTTGTAACAGGAGAGCGATTAAACTCAATTCAGGACATGAAGACAAGCAGAGAGTTCCAGCCAAACAGCAGGACGGGGGGCGACGCATGCAAAATTCCTAAGAGGGGGACTGTGTCAAGGGCTAAAAAACCTGACGGACTCTCTGCTGAAGGCAGGCAAGGATCATAGGACGTCGAGGGTGGGAGATCAGGGATTTGACCAGATCAGCAAGGGTGGGGGACCTTCCCTGAAGTGACCCAGCAGGATTCTTGCTAAAACTGGACTGACTAAACAGCCAAAGGCAGAAGACAAGTGCCAGTCAAAAAGAGGACTCAGAGGAGCTTAATAATGATAAGCCAAATGCGAGTTTTCATTGACTCCCTTTTAAAAATTAACTGCATATCTTTAGAGAAGAAAAGAAAAACATGATCAGGCATGTTCAATACGAATATCATTCTTTTTTTTTTTTGCCATACCTGTATATCCTTTTTTTATTAATTACTTTATTGTTCAATTACAAATATCATTCTGATGATAATATGCATTTCAAGCAAGTATACTTTTGGTAGTATGATTTTTATTGTCATGATTATTTTCAAAACAAATTTTATTAATAAAAACATTCCAATAAAGCTTACATAAAACAATGTCCAAAGTCAAGGAAAGAAACAAAACCCCTCAGCAAATTGGGTAATTAACTTATTATTTGAATGATAAATTAATAAAATCTTACACTTATGTCATGATTTATATTTTAAATTATTTTTACATAATACTACTAATAATTTGTGTTTACTGGGAGTTAATAAGTGTCCAAGCCTCCAATGAGCACTATAAATATTGCCACACTTAATTCTTTTTAGATAGACACTATTATTACCCACATTTTAAGTAAGAAAAAAACTGAAGCTAAACATATTATAAAGATATTAAGCGTTAGAGTTGGGATCCAAACTCAGTTGTGTGGTAAGACTCTAGGCTACAACACGCATCCAAATTTCATTTGATCTCCTGTACTTTCATACAAGATAATTAGGAGAGCAAATCGTATTTGTGCTTGACAGATGTGCAAACTATAGAAAGGGAGGGGGTGACATAAAAGGTATGGATGTGGGGCCACACCCAGGTACTTGACTCTTGTAAGTATATGGTCTGTTAACTATTCATTCCATGTACTTTAGCTATGCAGAGTTTCAATGTCCTTCTAATCGTTACTGAGTTGATATTTCAAACTTCAACCTCATAACAAATCAAGGAAGGCAAATTAAGACATTCTACCATTGCCTATCGAATTGTTTGTCAAATAATAATATTCATTGTTGAGTCACTATGGAGAAATTGGCAGTCTGCTATACTGCCATCGGAATAGGAAAAAAAATACAGTTTCTCTAGGAAGAATTTTGTAATGTGTAGTAATAACTTTGAAATATCGGTACTCTGACCAGTAAGCCCATTGCTAGGAATCTCTCCTAATGAAATAAAATAAGATGCAGATGAAGATTTATTTGTGAAGTTGTTCATATCAGCATGATTTTAAAATAACAATAATGAAAAAAATGTCTGAAATATACTAAATAGTAAAACTTAAGAAATAGAAAATGATGGAATAGTCATATTGTGGAGTATTATGTAGCTAATAAAAATGATGTTCCAATGTACTTTTAATCACTTGGTAATATTTACATTCAAACTAGATAAAAAATATGATTCTGACTTAGTAATATGTAAAATATGTTTTTCTCTGTATATATATTTTAAAAGTGAATATGCACAGAAAAGACTGAAATGGAATACATCCTGGTATTAACAGTATTTTTCAAAGATTCAAAACAATTTCTTTTTCTTTATGCTTTTCTCTATCTTCCAATATCTATCAATGCATATATATATATATGTACATATATATATTCTTGTTTATAAAAAACAAAGTTACTATTTTAAGAAAAAAAGTCTTATTAGTTCAAAAGAGGAGGGAAGTTAGTTCCAGAATTATCAATCATTTGAATTACATATATATTTTTAAGTGCAGTGTTGTTTTTTCAGGTGCAAAATAGGCTAACCTAGTCTGCTATAAATCATGTTTAAAATAAAAAATAATTCCAGTCAGGTTTTTAAAGTCTATCCAAGTTTACATGTAATTAAGTTTGTAAATCAGTATTTCTAAAGTGGTTAAAGGAGCTTACATTTTTCCCAAAAAAAGGTAAAGGGTCCTGTTACAATATTATTTTTGTATGCATTTGCTCATTTTCTTTCACCACAGCCTGTCTTGCTTCCCTTGTAATGTAAAAGTAAACCTCAGACCAAGTTATGTTCTCATCATAAATCTAAATAAATAAAATCTAACCATATTATTTAATACTGATTGTCAATATATTGCTATTACATTTTTTAGAGAAACAGTATATATTCTAGTCAAAATAAATTTTTGTTTAAGAGTTTTTGAAGATTGTTATTTAGAAATAATTTGAAAATTTGCAGTCGAGAAATTCAAAAGTTAAGGTTTGCAATGTCTATTCAGAATTCTATGTATATTTTAATGATATTTCATGTCAACAGAGTATCAAGATTAACTTGAATTTTCTTCAATTGTTTTTCTTTTCTACTTTAGTAAGTTGAAAATATTAGCAGCAGATGTCATCATAGCTTTTACCAACATGCCAAATATCCTTCAAAATGAGGAATCAAGTGTAAGAATCTTCAACATAAAATCATCTACTTTACATATCTATACAGTTTAAGCAGATGTACAATTAGAGTAATTTAAAAGTTCACTGTTTTGTATTAATTCATATAGGCAAACGTACCCCAAATATGTATATAAGAAGCAGAAAATAATGTCAAATAACCCTGAATTACTGAGAAGACTCTAGATATTGTCTTCAAACACATTTCAATCTCAGAATATTTTACAGGATCAAGTTTGAAATAAAATGCTGAAGCTTTTTATGTATAAATAACAGTTGTGTACTGAAGTTTTATACCAGCTCTTTAGGGAGATAAAAAGAGGAGGAGAGGCTTTGAACAAGCTTGCACACTTAATTTATGTCCCTCATGAATTATCCGCTACCCTCTGGGCCTTAAAAGGTGGAAGTTGGACAAGGACCATAATTATTTTGGATTGCACAGCATGAAGGCAGCTGAGTGCAATTCTGAATTTCAAAGAAGTGCAGCTATGTGTCACTTTGAACAACCATTATGAATATAACTTGAGATGGTCAGGGAGTCTTTAGAGAAGTAATTTGTGTAGATAAGTGTTTCTCTAGATGTTAGATGTAACCACATGCATGTATACAAAGAGGTTTAGAAAAAGAATAAGTAGAGAAGTTGTGACTATGGAACCCATTGTCTTCGGAAATGTTGACTAAAAATGAGATTTTAAATGCATCATTTTAAAAAAGCTAAAAATGGCAAAAGTAGCACTAAAACAGATTTGAACTTTTTATAACCAATAATATGTTGATAAAATGTCTTTCTTTTGACTCCTCACAATGGCACCCCACTGAAACTTAACTCTGGATAATTGGAAAGAAAAAAAATGTCATCTCGTAAAACTAATGAACTTTACTTTTGTCTTCAACTATAGCATGATCTGTGAACAGTAGTCCCCCATCACCACGGTGCTCTTGCTTTCCATGATTTCAGTTACCCTTGGTCAACTGTGATCTGAAAAAATTAAATGGAAAATTCCAGAAATAAATCATTGTTAAATTTTATTTTTTAAAGATTTTATTTATTTGCTTTTAGAGAAAGGGGAAGGGAGGGAGAAAGAGAAAGAAAGAAACATCAATATGTGGTTGCCTCTAACATGTCCCCAACCAGGGAACCTGGCCCACAACCCAGGCATGTGCCCTGACTGGGAATCGAACCAGCAACCCTTTGGTTTGCTGGCCAGCACCCAATCCACTGAACCACACCAGCCAAGGCCAAATTTTAAATTATAAATCATTCTGAGTAATGTGATCAAATCTCATGCTGTCCTGTTCCATCCCACCCAGGACATGAAAAATCCTTTTTTATAGTGTATCCATGCTATATATGCCACCCACTGTTTAGTCACTTAGTAACCATCTTGGTTATCAGATCAACTGTCAAAGTATCTCAGTGCTTATGTTCAAGTAACCTTTATTATCTGAAGGTCAATAGTAGCTCAATGCTACATCACAATGCCTGCATCATTCACCTCACTGTATCTCCTCGGGTATCATGTCACATCATCACAAGAAGAAGGGCGAGTACAGTCAATAAGCTATATCAAGAGAGAGAAAGACCACATCCCCATAACTTTTATTATAGTATATTGCTATATTATTATTATTGTAAATCTCTTACTGTGCCTAATTTATAAATTAAACTTGGTCATAGGTATGTATGTATAGGAAAATTTTGGAAAATGTATGATTTGGCACTATTTGTAGTTTCAGGCATCCACTGGGGTTCTAGAACATTTCCCCTGCAGATAAGGGGGGAGTCACTGGTGAATCAACTGAATGACTTTTGCAAATATTTAAAGAAGAATTAACATCAATCTGCAAAATCTTCCCCAAAATTGAAGAGGAGGGATACTTCCAAACTCATTTTATGAGGCTGGGTTTAACCTGATACCAAATTCAGACAAAATCACCACAGAAAATCAAAACTACAGGCCAATATCCATAATGAATAAACATGCAAAAATCTTCAACAAAATCCTCGCAAACCCAAACTCAAAGGCACATTAAGGGGATCATACACCACAACCAAGTGGGACTCCTCCCAGCGATGCAAAGATAGTTTAATATGCAAGAGTAATGAATGTGATAGAACACATTAACAGAATACAGAATGAAAATCACAAATTGGTCTCAATAAATGCAGAAAATGTGCTTGACAAAACTCAATACCTTTGCATAATAAAAACTCTCAACAAAGCAGGAATAGAAGAAAATTACTTGAACACTATAAAGACCATCTATGAAAAGCCCACAGAGAACATCATACTCAAACATGAAAAATTGAAAGCTTTTCCTGGGAGATTGGGAACAAGGCACATATACCCATCTCACAACTTCAATTCCGCATAGCACTAGAATTTTTTAAATATTTTATTGTTTCCACTATTAAAGTTGTCCCAAATACTAGAATGTTTAGCCAGAGCAATTAGTCAAGAAATAGAAACAAAAGACATCCAGATCAGTAAGGAAGAAATAAATTGTTTCTTTTTTCAGACAAGCTGATCTTATGTATAGAAAACCATAAAGACTCCATAAAACAAACTGTTTGAACTAACAAAGTCACAGGATATAAGATCAACACACAAAAATCTGGTATGTTTTCTACACTAACAATGAGCTATCTGAAAATAAAATTAGGGAATAAACTACATTTAAAATAGCACTAAAGAAAATAAAGTATTTAGAAAAAAATTAACTAAGGAGGTGAAAAACTTGTACACCAAGAACTACAAAATGTTAATGAAAAAAATTAAAGAAGAAACAAACAAGTGAAAAGACTCCTCGTGTTCATGGATTGGAAGAATTAATATTGTTAGAATGTCTATACTACCCAAAACCATATACAAATTCAATGCAATCCCCACCAAAATTATAATGGCATTTTTCACAGAAATAGAGCAATCTTAAAGTTCATATGTAACAAATAAGATAGCTGTTATCAAAAAAAGGAAGGGGGGAGGATTTGGAGAAATTGGATCATTAGTACACTGTTGGTGAGAATGTAATTGATATAGTCATTATGGAAACAGATGGAAGTGCCTCGAAAAAGTAAAAACTGAGCTACCATATGATCCAGCAACCCTATTTGGTATTTATGGAAATCAGGGCCTGGCTGGTGTAGCTCAGTGGATTGAGCGCGGGTTGGTAACCAAAGGGTCCCAGTTCGATTCCCAGTCAGGGCACATGTCTAGGTTCTGGGCCAGGTCCCCAGTGGGGGCCATGTGAGAGGCAACCACACATTGATGTTTCTCTCCCTCTTTTTCTCCCTCTCTTCCCCTCTCTCTCTAAAAATAAATAAATAAAATCTTAAAAGAATTGAAATCAGAATCTCAAAGAAATATTATCACTCCATGGCCATTGCAACACTATCCACAATAGCCACAATATAACGTAAATGTATATCAATACATGAATGAATATAAAGATGTCATTTATATACACAAGGGAATAATATTCAACCTTTAAAAGAAGGAAATTCTGCCACATGCAAGAACATGGATGAACCTTGAGGTCATTATGCTAAGTGAAACTAGCCAGTAATAGAAGGATAAATACCACATGATTCCAAAATTATGAGGTATCTAAAACAGTCAAACTCAGAGAACTGGAGTGTGCAATGGTGGTTGCTAGCGGTCAGGAGGGGAAGAAAAATGAGACATTGTCAACAACAAGCATAAAGGTTTAGTTATGCAAGATGAAGAAGTTCTAGTGCTCTGCTGCACAGCATAATGCCAATAGTTAACAATATATATTGTAGTCTTAAGTTTTTGTTAATAGGGTACATCTCATGCTAAGTGTTCTTTCCACAATAAAGAAATTGTTTTTTAAGAAGACATCAGACTAGCAAATGCTTCCTCTACCCCATATCTTGCTACCACTACCGCCTGGACTCCTGTTTGATGACAGGGGATTGGAATCGAAAGAATTGCAGATGTCTAACCCTATTTAAGATACAGTCTCTGAGACACTTGAAGCCCAGGAGAGACAAAAACAAGAACACTAGAGGAATTTTTAGGTTCTGACACCGATAGCTACAATAAACAGTAAACACACACTACCTTCTAGCTCAATAAATATCAAATCTCATACTGAAGCCCTCTTTACCCAAATTCCTTTTATCCAATACATCACATCCAGCTATCAACAAAAACAAAAAATTCCGAGGCATGCTCAAATGCAAAAGCCGTCTTAAAAGACAAAGTAAGCATCAGAACCAGATTAGAATACGGCATAGATTTTGGAGTTACCAGATATCAGAAGGAGAAATTAAACTAATTATGGTTAAATACAAAGGACTCTAATGGAAAGAGTGGACAACATGCAAGAACAGATGGGAGATGTAAGCACGAAGATGGAAACTCTAAGAAAGAATTGAAAGAAAATGTCAGAAATCAAAAACACTGTAACAAAAGATAAGAGTTTTTATATCAAGGTTAACTTTAAGTATGTTAATTGAACTGTGATTACATGAGTGAGTGACTGTCCTTTTCTTAGAAAATACTTGCTAGACATCTACAAGTAGAGAAGCTATTGTCTGTAACTCAAATCTCACAGGGTTTCAAAAATAATTACAATATGTGTGTGGGGGGCGGGGAGAAGAAACAAATATGGTAAAATGTAACATTTGGTGACTCAATGTGAAGGATATACAAGAGTTTATCCTATTCTTGTTATTTTTCTGAACATTTAAAGTCGTTTCAAAATTAAAAAGTTGTGTGTGTGTAAAACAGCACAATGTAAATACCAGATGAGTGATAGAGATTCCTTTAGATATCAGACAGCTAAGGAGGTGGGGCAGACAAAATGTGGGATCTTATAATAAGGAAGCTGTGAAGTTTGGAAATTTTTCAGAGAAACCAAGAGCAACAAAGGACTTCACAGGAGGAAAATGGTCTTCACAAAAGCAGCAGTTGGAAATGTGCGGTGTGTCCAGAAGATGATGAGTACGGCAGTGTGACGAGGAAATACTTATGAAAAATGAGTAAAAGTACTTAACTGTGCATGAAAAATTGTAATTAAAAATCACTCCATGGAGCAAAAAATCACTAGTACTAAAAGAAACGGTGCCTAGAGGCACTCATATTCCCCATATATATGGATTTACTGACTTCCTTTCAACCAGATGCTCAGACACCTGCCTGTGTCCACAGGTCTTTTCGCTGCACTGCATTCTATGACCTGAACTTGTGAGGCTGAAATACAGGGGTTCTCTGGGAAAGTTAAAACTATGGCCAAATTTTACTGACTCTTGATTGCCATGATAAAGAATTTAGTCTTCACCCTGGCTGGCGTAGCTCAGTGGATTGAGCGAGGGCCTGCAAACCAAGGTGTTGCTGGTTCGATTCCCAGTCAGGGCACATGCCTGGGTTGCAGGCCAAGTTCCCCAGTGGGAGACACATGGGAAGCAACCACACATTGATGTTACTCTCCCTCTTTCTCCCTCCCTTCTCTCTAAAAGTAAATAAATAAAATATTAAAAAAAAGAATTTTGTCTTCTATAGAGATTAAGATGTCGTAGACAAAGCTGTGATCAAAGTGGCAAACTAGGAAGTTTAAATGCAATGAGACCTGGGTGTGAATCTTGATGCAGGTGTTCATCAGGTCTGTGACCTTGGGCAATCTGCAACCTTCCTAGCTTCAGTTTTTTTTTCTTAAAATGATTAAACTAATATAGGTTCCCTTCAATGTGCTTATTTGGGATGGACTAGAAGAAAGGCCTGGAGCATGGAAGGAACTCAATATTACTGTTACACAGAGCCTCTATAACTCAAAAAATATTTCTCTTAACCAGAAATGGGCAAATCATAATAGTTGGACTTGACCTACATAGCCATGACGAAAGAGGTTTTTTAAAAAATAATATGGAAAATTATAAAATATCTGCATACCTGATTTACTCAATCATTGGTAAGAAAGCAATGTAATTTTGTTTTCTGGGGTTTTTTTTAATATATATATTTTAATTGAATTTATTGAGGTGACACTGGTTAACAAAATTATACAGTTTTACATGCACAGTTCTACAACACAGCATCTGTGCACTGTACTGTACATTCACCCCCCAAGTCAAGTCTCCATCCATCACCACTTATCCTACCCTTATCCTCCACTACCTCCCCCTCCCTCCTCCCCAGCAATCACCCCACTGTTGTCTGTGTCCATGAGTTCTTTCTTTTGGTTTTCCTTTTTTGCTCATGCCTCCCTCCTTCCTCAGCACCGCACCCCCGACCTCAAGCTGTCAGCCTGCTCTCTATCTGTAAGTCTGTCTCATTTTGCTTGTTAGTTCATTTTGTTTATTAGATTCCACATATGACTGAAATCATATGGTATTTGTCTTTCTCTGACTGGTTTATTTCACTTAGCACAATATATCTCAAAGTATCAATGTACAGTTCTAGGTAAGGAGTCTTAAATTTGTCCTCCTCATACAAGATATTATCAACCATAATCCCACTCTGCACATCCTCACCACAAATATTCCAAGCACTGGGATTCCAAAGGAAAGAAGTGATAAAATACTTCTTCACGCAAGATGTCCTTGAATTAGAATAAGGTAAAAAGGGAGAAGATGCAGGTGTGGGTTGTAGTTTCTGAGTTAAGAAATTGTCCTGAAACACATTTTTAGTTCAAAATTGAGATTCATAAGGTGGAAAAACAAGGTTGAAAACTATCCAAATAGAAATTGCTTACAAATGCTCGAAATACTGCGTGAAATCCCTGCTTAATCTTCCAAACAGATTTTAAGAATCACTGCCTTAGCCATTTTCCACAGCTGTTCAAAAAGCCCACAGCACACAGCACTCTGCCTGGCAGAATCGAACTAGTTGTCAGCTTCTGAGAGGAGCAGAGAGGTTTGGGTGATGTAGGTCAGAAAACAACTCATGTATAAACTACTTAGTGTTTATTTGCCTGATTCTACAGATGTTCTTGAGTTTAAATTGGTAGAGGTGTGTTTGTTTGATTAGTGAAGGTTTACTTTGAAGGCAGTGGAAGTATTGACCTAGTGAACACCTTCACCTGAATACCCTTGGGGCACCTGGCTCATGGTTTTCCACAAGGTGATGGCCTTCACACCAAATGGGTACTGGAATGTCTCTTAAAAAAATTGAATAAGAGATCCACCATCTCTTCTTTCATATTAAAGAAGAAACTAGTCTTCTGGGGAATCCATTATCACTGCAATTGTTCCTAATCTCACAAAAGCTCCTTTCTAAAAACTATCAAGTTTTTAAACTATTTTTCTCCAAGATCTTTCAATTCACTTTTCCGCTCAATGATTTTTTTCCTTCTGTATATTCTCCTTACAACCACCAAGTTCCTTTCCCGTTATAAGGGCTCTTATTAAATCCCCCCTTCATTTTCATCTAAAGGACCGTCTGTGAGTAACTACATCGTTTTTCAACCCATAAATCCTCAACCATTAAACATGTTATATATGCTGGAATCATTGTGTGATGTCAAAATAGGTTCTTTTACCTCCTTTTCTTCTTTCTAAATTTTTTGGCCATTATATGAAAGACTACCCAAATATCAGCTGTGAAAACTTTTCTTACAGCTCTTCCAAAATGTGAAAAGATAAAAAAGAAGTTTCGACACCATGCCATAACTGACATATGTGAATTTACTCCACAGAAGGAAGAAAGAAAAAGAGGGAGGGAGAGAGGGGGAAAAAGCATTTTAAGCAGCATATGCTCAGCGATCTGCCAAGTGTCGCAGTTGGTTCATCTTCTGTAGTGCCTGGAGTAGCCCTTTAATTGAGTGCTGACACTTGTATGTCATCAAATGATATCTTTTGTGGACACTTTGAGAGCATTGACATATTCTCCCTGTAGTCATCTCGTAAGCAGAATTATTAAAATACTCTTTCTAATGAATAGAGTTTTCTGTCATTTAAACATGCCAGTCTTTAAAACAGTGGCGAGAGCCTCACGCAAACTCTTTGCATGCTGGAGACAAAAGCAAGAGCTGTTTTGTCCACTTGCTTTTTTTCCATTTTATCTATGCACTATCTTTTTACAAATTGAAGAGCAGAGTGTAAATATGTGATTCACATTCCACTTTCAAAACTGAGAGGCTGATAATATGGTAGGTGAAAGTATTCCCCTCAGGACTTCAAGCCACAGAGCCCAGATAATGAGGTCTCAAGATAAGTATAGTAGCAGACGAAAAAAAAAAATGCATCTTACATAGCATGTCTAAAAGAAATAGCTGAGCCCCCAAGTTTTCCAAAAGTCTTTAGGAAAGTCCTTGAAAGTTAACCCACTGGGACAATTTCTTACTTTTCATAAAATGTTAAAATGAGTCACAACACATTCAATGGAAGCTGGGTTCATACGTTGTCTTGTATGGGGTTACAGACACAGAATAAATATGTATTGAGAAATTCAGCCATCACCTCAGAAAAGTTTGCAGGCCTGATATTTTTATCAGTGATCGGAAACGTAGAAAACCTTTTCCTGTGGGAATAACATGGCTGCTGTAGAAAGAGGAGAATCTATAAAGAAAGATTAATCCGTTGCATTATTTTCCCAAATATTTGGCTCTGATTTATTATTACTGAATTCCAACAAGGATTTAGGACAGCTTACAAAGATATTTTAATTTAGTAAGAATTACAAATAAAAAATGAAAAACACTAGTCTAGTTCTGGTGAAGCTATGAGAAAATGGAACAGCTCATGCATTTTGAAAGGGAATATAAAATATTCAACATTTCTGGAGGGCCATTTGTACCAACACTCAAAATGTTCATACAATTTGATCCTGAAATTTCATCTCTCATTATTTAAGAAAATAAGCATAGGAGTGTACACACACACTACATAAAGATGTTAATTGAGCTGTATCCTAACGCTTTAAATAATCAAACTATCCAGTAATAAGAGATTGAGTAAATAACAATACATCTACCTAATAAAATACTATTTTCCTTGTTTTTTTTTTTTGCTTTATTTACTTCTTTTTTTAAGGGAGACTTTATATTGAAGTGAAAATATGTCCACAATATATTGTTGAGTTGAAAAAGGGGTTATGGATTAAAATGTGTAGTATAACTACATTTAGGTAAAATATATATTATAGTTTATACTTGCAGAAGCATCCTGAAAGATATAAAATGAAATTTTAAAGATCAATTAATTTTGAGGTATGGGTAGAGAGACTGTATATCTTTAAAATTAAAGATGTCTCCATATTCAGAAAAAAGTACAATTGGACAATTCATTTTAAATTATATTGAAGGAATGTTTCATTGCAGTGGAAAATGCTCACAACCAGTTTTGAAATGAAAAGAATCGATTTTTAAATGAAAAGGAGCAGTTTCCTAACCAGTATAGACAGCATAATCCTGATTTAGTAAGTTTATTCATATATAGAAACTAAATGTGAAAAGTCTGTACCAAAATGTTAATAGTGCCGTTTTTGTAGGAAAACTTGATCCAAGTTGCAAATTGAGAGACCAGGCTGGAAACACACCTGCCTCCACGAAGCACAGGCTGTGAATGCAGGGATGTCTCTCACGTCTCTCACCTGTTGCAGCAGCCGGAATGCCATGCAGCCCAGAGAGCAGCGTCCCCAATTGCCTTGGTCACAGCCAGACGGGAGAGAACCTTAGGGGAGACAATCTGCAGGGCCTGCAAGAGTGAGCTTCGTCCAACATCTAATTGACAAGAAAAAGACACATATATTGAGAGCTTGCTATGTATTAGGCGATCTACTAAGAGCTCTATTATGAATTGCCTATTTTATCCTTTAAACAGCCTTAGGAATAAAATACTATTATCTCCATTTTTTTTAGATAAAGATATGAATACTCAAGAAGTCAAGGCCAGTCAGTAACTAGTAGATGGCAGAGCCCAAACCAGAACACAGACCTGCCTGATTACCTTTTAACCATTTTCTATGCCAGGATAAATGTTGGCACTGCCTCTGTACCTTTTCTCCTGCTTTTAAGATCTTAGTCAAATCAGTGCAGCCTCCTGCTTTGTCTTGGCTCAGCCCAATTTCAGCTGGTTGCCATATGGCTACCCACGCAGGGTGCCATGCAAAAGTATAATGCTCTACATAAAGCTCAAGGCATCTCTCCCTGAAGTGTGCAGTACAGTTTTCAACCCAGAAATCACAGAGAGAAAATGACTGTCCCCAAGATTGCTATTCTGAAAGACATAATTGCTGTTCATCTCACTCGGCTCACAAAGTGCTTTGCTATAGTGACACTTACACCCCCGGAGGTCAGCCCACACTTCGCTGACAGCTACCAGTTAGGCTGTGTCAATTCCACCTGAATCTACTTGCTTGCAGGGTTCCCGGAGCACACAGCTTACCGAGCCATTATTATTTTGTGCCTGTGCTCTGAGTGCTCTACAAAGGGCGCATGCTGATGAGCCTGAAATAGGTAAATAAATAAATAGCTCATAGGTAATATGTAATTTACTAGCAAAAAAAAAAAAAAACAGCCAGGACTCGCTGCCCTCACAGTCCATACCCTGAAGGCTCCGTGATTGCTTGCAGAATTCTAGGGTACAGAAAAGCTGAATTTCATTTCTTAGCTTATTCTTTGAATTGTTAGTTGATGGGTCTTTCCCTAGCTTGCCTCAAATGTCCTTGCTCATTGCCACTCTCAGGTGAACAGATTCACTGAAACACTGCATCTATGCCTGGATGGCAAGGTGCTCAACATCCTCTGCATGCCTATCCATCCCGCACCGGGGACATAACCAAGCATTAGAAATGCCACAGCATCCTTTCCTTTCTTTACTGCTCAAAATGGAAGGCATTTAGTGATCTGCTCTTCACTCTCTGGCTGCAGGGTCAATCTATTCAGTAACTCTCAGTTGGTTGTAGGATGTTCTAGTTTTGGTAGGGTTTGGGGCAACTTTGGTTGACACATTTCAGGAGTGAGGGGATACTAAAGCATAGTTGTAGTTTGATGGCCACACTAAATCACTTACAAAACACTCTGAGCAGTTTGCAATCTGGTTCCATGAACTCTCTAGCTTCAGAATGTCTGTGAACTCCTTAAATTGGACATAAGAGTTTGTATCACTGTGCATTTCCTTCCCCTTATTAAACTTTAAACTGTCTGTAAACCAAAACAGATAAACTGCAAAGCTAGTGCCTTTTACACAAATGTGTATCTCAAGAAAATTCATTCATACTTATTTCATTATTGTTCATTCATTTACAATAGGCTCACTGTGAAACATTTCTTTGGTAAAGCTTTCAAAGACCCACTTTAACCCAGATTGATTTGATCTTATCTCTGAATTCGTATTGTACTTAGGGTCTGGAGAAATCACTTAGAAAATGTGTACGTGTGTGTGTGTGTGTGTGTGTGTGTGTGTGTGTGTGTTTTCCTACCTGTTTCTCATATGTGCACACAAAATCTTCTCTCCAGTTCTATTATGACATACAGCACACATCTTAAGCTTGTATTCTCATTATTGTGAAGGATCTAATAGCTTATCAAAATCAGGGATGTCTTACCTTCTGTGTAGCTCTCACTATAACTAAAACTATGCTTGCTTGCTTGCTTAGTTGTTGCTATGAGCTACCAGTAATCCAAGAAAATGCCTATAGTTTTAGCATTCCTCTCTGTAATCAATTATCTTTTAAAAAATTATTCTTTCCTACTGTTACAAACCATGATGCAACATGAATTAGAGAATAATCTTTTTAAAAATGCAATGTTCCTACCAGTCAGATTATAAACCCCAAATCTAATCCATCTAATTTACCAAAAATCCCGTCACCATTTTTCCCATAACCTAACCTGTTTTCACCATTCCATTACAATCACCTTAGTCTTGCTGTGGTTATTGCAACAGCCTCCTCACTGGCTTCTGTATTTCTGCCTCTGCTCCTTAGAGAGTCTTTATCACAAAGCAATAAAAGCGAGCTTCTTAAAATGGGAGTCAGGCCCTGACTGGTGTGGCTCAGTGGATTGAGCGTTGTCTTGCAAAGCAAAAAAGGTTGCCAGTTGGATTCCCCGTCAGGGCACATGCCTGGGTTGCGGCCTGGTCCCTGTTGTGAGAGGCAACTGATCGATGTTTCTCTCCCTCTCTTTCTCCCTCCCTTCCCCTCTCTCTGAAAATAAATACATAAAATCTTTTTTAAAATGTGTGTCAGATCATGGCACTCCTCTCTTTCAAATTTTCCCATGACCACTCATCTTAGAATAAAAAACCAAATCCTTGAAATGGTCCCCAAGACCCTGGTTTTTCAACCATCCACATTCTACTTGGGTCACAACTGCTCTAATCTCAACTTTCCTCCTGGTCCACTCCATTCAAGCCAACAATTCCCATTCCTACGCCGTTTCTAGCGGTCCTCCGAACTCATCACACATCCTCCTGTCTCACATAGCACACTTCCCTCAGTGCTCATGTCCTCTGTTCCACAGTCTTGCTGTGATCACCCTTCAGAAATAACACATGTCCATATGCACAGAGCACCCCACCTCCCTCACCGGATGGGTCGATTTTCCTCCATAGCACTTATCTTTGTTTGCCATGTGTATTAGTTTATTACCTTTGTTCACCAACTAGAGGACAAGTACTTTTGCCTGGTTTTTTTAAGATTTTATTTATTTTTAGAGAGAGAGTGAAAGAGAGGGAGAGAAACACCAATGCGTGGTTCCCTTTTGCACGCCCCCAACCAGGGGACCTGGCCTGAAACCCAGGCATGTGCCCTGACTGGGATTCAAACCAGCAACCCTTTGGTTCGCAGGCCTTTTTGCCTGTTCTTTTCATTGCTGTAACCTCAGTGGCTAGAGCATTGTCAAGCATATATAAAGTGCTTACTAAATTTTTATCAAATGATCAGTATTAGGAAAATTTCTTTTGAACAAAGAGAACCATTTAAAAAGACTTTAAAGAATAAAATTATTAGATACAGAGGACAGATTGATAGTTGCCAGAGGGGAGAGGGGCAGGGAGACAGGGAGAAAAAGGTGCAGGGATTGAGAAGTACAGATTGGTAGTTACCAAACAGTCATGGAGATATAAAGTACGGTGTAGGAAATACAGTCAATAATATTGCCAGGTGGGTACTGGAAATATCAGGGGGGACACTTTGTAAAGTATATGATTGTCTAACCACTATGCTGTATGCTTGAAACTAACACAAAACAATATTGAGCATAAACAGTAACTGAAAAAAAATTTAGTTTCTTTAAAAATTAAAAAATAAAATAAAATTGCTAAAATGTATATGCAGAAAAAAGATCAGGAGGCAAAACACTGAAAAGGTCCATAATATGGTCAGTGATGCATCATTCCCTAAATTTCTTGATCGGGTGCAGCAGACAAAAACTGGAGTGAGGACGAGGGACAGAGGAGGGGTTGTTGAAGTGACAGTGACATATAAACAGTAAGACAGCTCATCTGGAAATTCTGAGACTACGATGCTACTCTGGAGACCAATGTCTATGAGGTCAAGTGGGAAGTGTTCCTATCTCTGCCGTCTAATATTATCAAAAGATACCGTTCCCTCTGACAGTTATTAATTTTTATTGTCTGCTATTATTAGCCTTCTGGAGAACAGCCTGGGTGTTCCCCGTCATCTTTTTAGGTCACTTTCCACTTCCATGCACCCTAGGTATGTCCATCAATGTGCTTTCACTTGCAACAGCCAGGACCCATGTCTTTGTCAGAGCATGGGCTGCAGGAGGCTGGAAACCTTTGCCTGTGCACATGAAGAACAGGAACAGCCCGGGAACTGATCCCCCACCTTCACCAACGACTCACAGTCACAGAGGAGCAAATGCTCCAGGTCCCCTGCCTCGTGGTCACGACAGCCCCAAGGTATGCCCACCCGATCTCGTGGTCTTCCCTACAGAAAGACCAACTTCCCCTTCATGGCACTTGGCCGAACCCCTCACCCTTGCTTGACTCTTCCTCTTCCTGGGGTTACATTCCCACTCCCCTGCCAGTCTTTCTGGAAACACTTCCTCACAAGTCACTTTGACACAAATCCTTACTCAGGGTTTGCTCCTGGAAAATCCAGCCTAAGACAGCTGGTCCCAGAAATGATCCTGGAGATGGACTTTCAGGATCAGATTTGGAGATTGGTTTATTCGCTGGCCAGATATCAAGAGGTACCCCATTGTTGGTGGTTAGTACGGTGACCAAAACCAGGGTCCATTGTCAAAACTTCCATATGTGCTAAATAGGGATGGATACAAGAGGAAGGGGGTACACTGGGTTGTATAGTAACCAGCATTTAAGACACATGGTAATGAGGGTGATTACAAGAACTGTGGGCTTCATGGCTACTATTAAATGCCATTCATGGATTGGAAAAATAAAACTTCAAATTTAGATCAGCGATCACCAAGTCAAAGTGTAATTTGAAAGCTACAAGTTCTCCACAGCAGATTTAAAGAGAGCATCATCATCGGCAGCTGCAGGAAAGATGTTGCTGACGGCCAGGACTAGGACCTGTGAGAACCACAAAGCTGCAAAGAAAGCTGATTTATTTTATGCTAAAGGGAAGATTCTGATAGAGAAGGAATGGGATCCTGAGACTTGGGACTTGAACCTGGAATGCACACAGAATCAACCTCTGGGCCTGAAAAAAGTACCCCGATTCTCCTGGCTGAAGGACAGCAGGTTTCTCCTGCCTGAAGACTGTGCAGAAACCTCAGCTGAGATGAGTGCTTTGCAAGGTTATACTTTCCTCTCAGGATGGGCCCATCCCTCCCTCCTGTCTACTCGAGCAGCATGATCTTATTGGCTAAGTACTGCATCTCCTAAGGGAGGGAAAGAAAGGAAATACAGAATCTGGCTGATAGGTGCTGGCAGAAACTGAAAGAATCTGCCCAGAAGTGGATATTGAATATGCTGGACTGGAAAAGGGAGATCATTAGCCAGAAGAGGGAAGAATTTGTTGCCATGGAGCATGCTCTTGTAACTTAACATCCCAGCAGGGCATCTGCAACCGATCCTAATATACTTTGTTTGGTTTGTTCCTAGAAGCTTTGAAAAACCAATGACTCGCATTAATTGAGGTAAAAATGCCAGAATGTCCTTGGCAGAGTTTGAGAAAGAGATCAGCGGGCTCAAAGAAGTGGGCACGCTGGTCACCTAAAACCTAAAAGCTCCACCAGGTAAGTTCCCTGGTAAGTCCCAGAAGAATCTCCCTTCACCAAATGTCACAAAATGCCCTAGTGAAGAGGACACTGGCGTTGTCAAAAACCCTACTGGTGATGGTCCTTAGTGCGCTAGGAAGGCATGGGTGCTGTTATGGAACTGACTTTCTTCTGTTAGTGGGAAGGGTAGGATTTGAAAAGACCAGAGGCCGAATGGCAGCCCTTAATCGCCTGTGGCAAGGTGGATCATAACAGGCATCAAAGGTGCAAGTATGGTGATATCTAATAAACCACAGTGTTTCTAGGACAAGATAGATGGGCAGACAAGGGATTTGGCTGATATATATAATAAAAAATGTTTTTAATAATGATAAAGAACAAATGAACTGAAAACTGGTATCATCTGTACTAATAAACAAATCAGCCCTGACTGGTATGGCTCAGTTAGTTGGGCGTTCTCCCTCAAAGTGAAAGGTTACTGGTTCAATTCCCAGTCAAGGAATATGCCTGGGTTCTCTCTCACATTGATGTTTCTCTCCTTCTCTCTTTCCCTCCCTTCCCCTCTCTCTAAAAATAAGTAAATGAAATCTTTTTTTTTTTAAATCACTAGTTTCCAGGTTTGAGCCAGTTCTCAGACACAGAGTTCATCGTTTAAAGGGAAGGCCAAGCCCAGCTGAGAAAGGATCCTGCAATCCACAGAAAAGATAGACAAGATTGCTTCTCCCAGTCTTCCCCAAAGAGATCTATGGACATTTACACAAATAACTACACTAGGAGATAGGGAATACCCACATTTTCCTTGTACTCTTAGCTACAGGGCTCAAGCTGACACTGATACCAGGAGTTTCCAAAACATCACCATGTTACCCTTGAGAACAGCGGGGGTGTATGGAGGCCAGATGCTGAACGGACTCCAGACCCAAGTCTGTTTCACAGTGTGTCCCAGCCAATGGCAATTCCTCACTGAGGAGGGCAATTTACTTTACCAAGCCCACCAATCAAATGTTCTCATCCAGAAACATCTTCACAGACACCCGCAAAAACAATGGGCAATGTGGCCACCCCATGGCTCAGTCAAGTTGATACATGAAATTAACCATCACAACTCCAAAAAGAGTATAGAAGAATTTGAACTCTATGCCACACTGGAACGAGAAGGAAACAGTACCTTGCACTGTATCCAACATCCACTCTTGAAACAAGCCTGGACCTGGAGATTGTTCACAAGGGCTCTTTAGAGCCGTCTTCCCCAGACACCCTGGAATGGTTGACTCCACACGATCCACTGTGATCACGTAGGCAATTTCAGTTACTGGACATTCTACACAGGGTTTCAGGGCCACGTGACCGTGAGTATTGTGGTTTTAGATTCTCAAGTCCTGCTTTCTCTGCACAGAACACAGCCCCACACACCTCCACCCTTGGGAATGAGAAGCTCTCATACATATTGTCTGAGGTAAAAAGAAAGCAAATCCTGCCACTTCTCCCTTCAAATAAAAATCCAGAGTCTGATTTTTTTTTAAGATTTTATTTATTTATTTTTTAGAGAGAAGGGAAGGGAAGGAGAAAGAGAGGGAGAGAAACATCAATGTGTGGCTGCCTTTCAAGCGTCCCCCACTGGGGAGCTGGCCCACAACCCAGGCATGTGCCCTGACAAGGAATCAAACTGGTGACCCTCTGGTTCACAGGCCAGCGCTCAATCCACTGAGCTACACCAGCCAGGGTTTCAGAATCTGATCTTGAATCTCTTCCTTCACCAATGCAGTTCAGAGCAGAGCTACCATCATTTCTCTCCTGGGTTCTTGAAATAGTTATTATTTTCCTGTTTCTACCTTTGAACCCCTGTAGTCTCATCTCAACACAGCAGCCAGTGCGCCCTTTTAAAATATGCCTGGTGATGTCATTCCGCAGCTGCTCCAATCACTACCAGGTGATTCAGACTAAAATCTAAAGTATATCCTAGGTTTCAAGGCTCTCTGTGATCCACTGCCCACCCTCTTCCTCTCTCACTTCCTCTCCCACACTCTCCTCTTAGCTCATCCTCCTTAAGCCACGCTGACCTCCTTCCTATTCCTTGAATACACCAAGTGTTTCCCGGCCTCTGACTGTTGCCCTTCTGGTCTATCCTGAATGCTCTGCTGCCCCCTCCCATGCCTGACTTCCCTCAGGCCTGCTCTGTCCTCCCTAAACAAAATAGTAACACCACCCCAGCCCTTTTCACTTAGCACTTCCTGTCTCACTCACGTCACTGGCTCGTTCTCTGTATCCCTTATCACTGGTTGCCATTACACATTTACTTGTTCATATATTTGGGGCCTGTCCCACCAGCCTATTAGTTCTTTGAAGGGAGAGACTTTGCCAGTTTTGTTATTTCTATGCCACTAGCTCTTTGACTATGGACACATTGTAGGTGCTCAATGGGTATTTGTCAAGTGAATAAAAAGATCTCTAGGATAATGCCTCGCCCTCATTTCAATAGTATTTGCACACATCGTCTACTTCCCACTGCTGTGTGTGAGCCCAGTGGCAGCTGTCCACCTAGGCTTCTCCGTGCCCTGAAACCTTCCATCCTCCCCGTGTTCCCGATTTTCCCCTACGTAGCCATCAAATATTAACCATCCTTTATGTCCTCGGGGACCACCTTTCTCCTTATTTGACTACACTGCCTGGCACATAAAAGAAGCTCAATTACTAGATGTTAAATGACTGATGGTGGCAGTGTGCCAGCCTATGCTAATGAAATAGCCCTCCTGTCCCTGCAAGACAGTGTGCACATTTTGACAGGGGCCTGCAGGAGACCTTGCACCGATGCCTTAACACAAAAGTTATCGTTACAGAAGGAGGCCAAGGTAAAGTAGGATGACTTTCGACCAAGGAAGGTGGTTTGGAGGGAGGACCTTGTAGGACCTTGTAGTAAGGTCATTTGTAAATGCAACTGTCTAAATCACTTATACCCCACAGAATATGCTATTTAGTTTTTTGTTTGTCATGCTAATGGAAATCCTATTTGTAAGAAACAGTAATAAACAAATTCTGCAAAATTCTGAAAATATTTTCTCTCTTATCCTCCCATGTACAAAAACTCACCCTGACCCAAAAAAAGTAATTCAGGAACGAAGATGTGCCATGATTTGCATGGAAAGAAAGCACACAGTGTTTGCCTGACTTTTGCAGAAATGCATGATTCTGCTACATACTTTTATATTTGATGTATGCAAAAGTTATTGAAAAGTAAAGAGCCCTGGCTGGTGTAGCTCGGTGGATTGAGCGTGGGCTGTGAACCAAAGGGTTGCTGGTTCGATTCCCAGTCAAAGCACATGCCTGGTTTGCAGACCAGGTGAGAGGCAACCACACATTGATGTTTCTGTCCCTTTCTTTCTCCCTCCCTTCCCTTCTCTCTAAGAAATAAATAAATAAAATCTTTTTTAAAAAAATAAAGAAAAGTAAAGAGTATGTCATAGTAAGTTTTGGAGAAGAGCTCAGAAATATTCTTAAATGAAACACTAGATAGTACATTAAGTCCTACAGATCTTCTGTACAAGATCGTGCCTGTAGTTAACAATACTGCATTGTGCTCTTGAAATTTCGTAAAGAGGATAGATCTCTTGTTAATTGTTCTTGTGAAGGTTTTAAAAAACACACGTAATTGTGGGTCTACGTAAGTATGTGCCTGTGTTGATAACAGTGATTTATGTTGATTGGAAATTCTGTAAAACAAAATAGTACTTTTGTTGCTAAAAGCAACTTTACCAGGAAATAAAAAGTGGATTCTCAACCAACTCCAGTATTGCACTGGGAACTATAAATCCTAGACTGAAAAAGTATCTAATACACAGAAAATGGGAAGAATAGGGCAAAAATGGCAAGTAACTGCTGAAGAGAGATCTTAAAACTGCTTTGACCTGAAAAACATTTCAGAAACAAAACTAGTGATTTATAAACTGAAACACCGATATAAAAATATATTTGGGTCATCTATTTTGCTTGATCTTTCTGACAACAGTGCCATCTGGAGAGTCGGTTTGACCAAGGACACAAGATCATAAGGAAAGATAAAGCTAGACACTGAGGGGTTGCTGATGAAGTCATTCTGCCTCCCTCATTACCCTCATGCTCTTTGTCATTGTAGCACAGAGATGACGAAACATTTGAAAACGGAATTTATAAAAAAAATTCTAGCTACGCAATGTGACAAAAGAGAAAAATATGTAAACGCTATAATATTCTAATGGGAAATATGGAGCAGTTTACACGTGATTTGTCCATTCAGAAGATGTTATTATTTTAGGAGAATTAAGAAAATGATAATACATGGCAATCGTTCATGAGAACGCCAGTATTTATAGAAGTGTTTTTTTAATTTATAAATTTGAAATTACAAGTAATTGTGCTTCCAACCCCTAACATAGGCAATCCAAGTAGGATTTTAAAAATCTGAGAAATAGAGAGCTAAGAAAACTCAGTTTCCACGGGCTTTCCTCCACCTGGTCATATAGAACATCAGCCAACTCTGAATTTCCTCCCTTGTGTCTTTGCAAGGTCCTACCAAAGGTCTCACAGGGATTGCAGAGAATCCGGTTAGCAACCTCTGGGTAAAAATACCACATCTTCTTGGTGTCTCCACTCCCACCAGGCACTGTGAATAGCTTCCGAAAGTCCCCTCTTTCTTTGCTAGCCTGCCCTATACTTCCCACTCCACCTGCCAAGTATGGCTGCCACTCTCCAGCAGAGAATCCTGGGCATCACCACCACCAACAGGGCGGGACCCTCAGAATACAAAACCTGAGTGGCGATTGTTGATGGACTGGAAGACATGTCTTCACCCTCTTTTTGTGGCTCATGCTCCAAGAAGAATATCAAAGCATGACTGTTTTCACACAGATGTTCCAGAAAGTCCTTGGCCCCAAAAGTGTTCACTCTCCAAACTCTCTTTAATCTTTCTGACCTAAGAACATGGTTAAGCATTGGGGTGCTGATCCAGGAAAAAGTCAAGTAATAGATCACATTGATATCAGAGCATTTGGGTGACCTAAAAGCCTCTGTTAATGTCAGCATGTTGAATTCCAGTGAAAGCTAAAAGCTGCTTTCTCATCCTTTTCTGTGTGTTCCAGTTTTAACAAAAGTACCAAAAATGTGCTGCTGCTTTGTGCACCAAGTGTCTCGTAGGTTTTCTTTAAAATTGATTTCTCTGATTTAATTTTAGTTTGTTTAACTTTTCTTTCATTTCCCTCTTCCTTGGGTTTATGCATTAGTTCATGGGGTCTAACTAGAGGATAAGAACTAGTGAGAGACCCCAGGCTATTCTGACCACTGCCTACCCCGCTTTCATCCCTTATCCCCCACTGAGGCATTCATATCGATCCGGCTTCTACATTTTACTCCCTCTTCATCCAGTAGCAGAGGTTAATTTCATTTCCAAAATGCTCCTTAGTCTCCTACTGAATATCCTCCAGAAGTTCCTTCCACCAGACCTCCAGGCACCCCCTTTAGTGTGCAGAAGTCGCATTCAAGCCAGAGCCTCAGCGAAACATAATTGGGGAATCCTGTGAGCCACAGAATCTGCTGAAACAAATAAAGATGCGATGAATCAAGTTCAAAGAAATGATTATTGCAGATTCTGGGTACTTTGGAGCTTTCTGGGGATTACACAGCCATGTTGCTTTACCAATCAAATATATTAAGAATTCCTCATACCAAATCTGACTGAAGTTTTGCAGCCTATCAAAAAGAGAAGAGTAGGAAAAGCTAAGCTAGCAGGAAGTTTATGTTAGGAAACATCGGCTGCTTTCACCAAGGTCACTAAGAAGTTCTGAACTTGGGCACTTGCACTTCCTACTCCTCATTTATCATATAAAGGTCTGGGCTGGGTGACCCTTTCAGCTGTAACAATTTATTTCAGTAATAATATATGGTTCTCTATGCAACCTAGAAAAAGGGGGCTGGTCACTACCTAGAAAAGGGGGGCTGGTCAGAAACAAACAGACAGAGATGTGCCTCAGTTGTTAAGAGGATTAAACCCAGGAGGGGATTTGGGAAAAAGGGAAAGTGGTTTTTCAGAGCTGACAGTGTGAGGCAGGAGGATGCCAGCCAGCAGGAAGACAGGGTACTGCCATTTCAGTGCAAAATCTACATTGATAACATGCGAACTGGCATGCTACCCAAACAAAGGTACTTCCCTTCCCATAATGAATTTAAATCAAATAAAAGCACTTTCTCAGAATTCTAAAAAACCATATACATGTTAAGATTAGCTTCACAGATAACATTACAACTATGTTCTTTGAGATTAAAATGTAGCTACAAGGATTCCAGCTAATTTTAAGAAAATAAATCTGATTCATGTAGTTTCCTATTTGGTTTAAGACACCCTGTTCTCAAAGGTCATCTTTTAGACAATGGATTTTTTTTCCCTTAATCCCAGCAAGTGCCAACCATGCCAGTGACTGCCAAAGGCAGCTCTACCCCGCCTTTTAGGTGCAGGGAACCAGCAGTCGGACACAGGAGAATCAACACTGAAAACATGGTAATACTTTAGGACTTTTGTGGAGAAAAAAAAAATTAGTGCTTTGGATTTTGTGAAAGCAAAGATGCACACACAAGCACACAGGCACGCACAGACATGCCCTACATTCTCTGTCTTCTTGACTTGACAGATGCTTTGCTCTTCTTTAAGGAGTCCAAAGAGATTTCTAGGGCCTAAGCCAGGAATATTTGAACCAGAAGAAAACAAAATTAGTCAAAGAGTTGGCAGGGCCGATAATTAGCTGTATATAGGATTGTAAACTTTAAAAGGCACAGTGAGAGAGATATTCGGATTTATAGTAACACGTACATGACCATCTAAATTGGGAAGCCCAGACACAATGGTAACTTATGTGGTTAGGTTTGTCTTTACTCTTCAGCACTCTTCATGGTCTCAGAAAGAACACTGGGATTCAAATATGAATTTCATGTTTTGTGGCACCCATTTAAAATTATAATAAAAATTCAATTCCTCTCCTTGAAACTTCAGCATATAATGAAGTGCATAAAAGGACAGAAGAGTACACGGGAGAAAAACACAGGTCGGCATGGTAAAGTAGAAGGAGCATCAGCCTGGGTGTCCCGAAGACCTGCATTCTCTCCCCAGGTCCACCACCAACTGGCTGGCTGACTTGAGGCAAATCATCCCATTTTCTGAGCCTCAGTTTTCTCATTTGTTAAATGTGCGGACTGGTTCAGATGAATGCAATTATGTGATCGCCAATGTCAGATCTTGCAGCACTTTCTGTTCCAAGAGAGCTGCTAAGCAAATTATCAAATACTTTCGCATAATAGAAAACGGCATTTCATTAAATCCATTACCTCCCATGGGGTCTGAGGTGGACAGAAGAGCACAAACACTTGTGTATTATGCATCCAGTTGATCTCAATTTATTTGCAGAATATCCCTTCTCTGACATTTCAGAAAGGTCAAAATTCTCAAGAGCTTAATAAGAATGTTAATGTCCTTTAAAATGGTATGGTCACTCTGTTATGTTGAATCATTCAAAGGCCCCTTGGACTGTGAAAATTAATGACAGTGACCTTGAACATCTACTCTCTTCTTGCCCAGAGAGAAGGCGTAAGGAAAAGGGAACAATACTGCTAATCTTTCAAATTTATATAATCGCTGTTAGTAATATAGATAATGCTCTGTTTGCATCCCTACCCTTATAAGTATGTCCTGATGGGAAACTGTTTTACATCAAAAAAATTCATGTGCAACATTTCCACTCAGGTAGTAAGATGCAGTATAATTATAATAAATACCAGCTAGCGTGCTACCTGCCTGGAATGTTACAAACGCAAAGACAAAGAGATGCAATTAGACATTTGACTGCAGAAAGCGAGGGCTGATTTAATGCACACTTTTACTTTGGTGTTTTTCTTATTCCTTTTTTGAGAAAAATAATTGTTTATCCTCTTTACTCAGACTCTTATCTCTTTCAACTGAGGTCTGTAATAATCCTCTTTCATTTCAGGAATACAGAGAATCAGATAGCATGCATTCTATTAACTTGTAAGTAGCAAAATAAATTAGGCAAATACTTTTTTCAATTAATGGATATGTATGTTTTCCTTTATCTGCTGTTGAGTATTTCGTTTGAAAGCAAAAGAGAATTTTACAGTGTCATTTTATGTTTTTCATATTCCAAGTGTGGTAGAAAGCGACTGATACTCAGAGAAACTTAAATCTTGAACTCCACTCTTATTCTCACTTCATAAAAAGTCAGTCAAAAACCAACTGATAGTGAAAATACTCCTGTGTGGTCTCTGAGAAGAAATCGCTGAGGCAACAAATTGCCACCTGATGCAGATAAATGTAAACCCCCTTCAACTCTGCCATTATTTCAATGCAGAGAACTAAAGGGTTTTAATATTTGTTTCTGCAAAACAAAAGACCAGTGAAAATATTTAATGTATCAACACATTTTTATATATGGAAACAGGCTTGAGGTAAGATGGGGGGCAGTAAAATAAAATAGCAAGTTTTTTTTTCAACTTTACTAAGGAATAATTGACAATTGCAATTGTATGTATTTGAAGTGTACACTGTGAGGATTTGATGCCCATATACATTGTGGAATAATTTCCCAAATGAAGACAATTAACACGTCCATCACCTTACATAGTTAACTCCTTTTTTGTATGTGTGTGTGATAAGAACACTTAAGATTTACTCTCAAAAATTTTCAAGTACACAATATCGTATTTTCAGCTAAAATCACCATGCTATAACCTAGATCCTCAGAACTATTTTTCTTATAACTGAAATGCATACCCTTTGACTTACATCTCTCCATTTTCCCCACACCAACCCCCTGGCAACCACCATTCAAGTCTCTGTAAAATAGCAGATTTTCATTTCAGTGAACTAAAGCTGTGTTAATTTCTGCTAGAGTAAGTACTCATCTTCAAGCTAATAAGGCTTCCTGCTTAAATATATATATATTATATATATATACTATATAAAAATATAGTATATACTACATATACTAACTATATATATACTAACTATGTATATATATTATTGTGAGAGATAAATACAATTTTAGGATTCAAAAGAAGTTTTTTAGTAGCGCATTCACATGGGTGAGAATCAGGAGGCCAGCCAGCCCAGGCTGACAGCGTGGGTTGGGACCTGAGAGCCAGTGGCTCTGGAACAAGACTGTCTGGGTTTTCATGCTGCCCCACCACCTACTCACACAGACCTTTCGACGAGAGGAACACCTCTCTGTGTCCCTTATCATTTTAATTCATCTGTAAAATAGAGACAAGGGTGCCTCGTGATGTTGCCCTGAGTGTTCCATGAAGTAGCACATGTAAAGTGATTAGAAAAGTGCCAGGAACACAGTGATGGGTAATTACAGCATAAATTTATTTACTAGTGTAACAAAACTGAAAACTTCAGGATGCAGCAGTTCTGACTCCCTGCAGCCTGGAGACAACTTATTGGTTCTGAGAAAGTCAAGAAAGGTGGGAAACCTGCAAGAGAGCTGGTGACTCAGCTCCCTGGATAAGCCTCCTGCTACCACCATAATAAGTTCAGTTTTAGAGTAGCCCTGGGCTGCCACTGGCCTACATCATGGAAATTATTTCCTAATCTAAGTCCACACAGTACTACATTCGAATAAAAGGTTTAAAGAGTAATTTAAACTATGATCTTAAAACCTGTAGGTCTTTTTATAATAGAAAATATAGATGAGTTTTTAATTCATCACAGTGTTGACTGTCGTGAAGTTTTACAATAGAAATATCCACATCTGTTCAATGAAAGGGATGCTGTGCAGATGACTATTTCACTAGAAATAGTGACACATCCTACAAAATAACCTCAACCCCTGGGATGCAGTGCTCTGTGGAATAGTACCTATCAGAAAGGGTTATTGGCCAAAAGATATATTTTCTTATTAATTGGCTTTCATCTTATTACTAGAATTATTTACCTTTTACATCAAACACTGAACAATAACCAATCATTTAAGTTGAAATATACATAGATTCATCCTCAAAATCCATAAGACTTAAAAAGGAGAAAGCCATTTTTATAGGTGAGCCATGATGATGGAGTTTGTAATGAAAACAAAAATGAAGCTGGATGTGATGATCTATTTATTTTTCTGGCCAAATGTCTTTTCTCTAGTTTTCTTGTATTTTTACTTTCTCTCCAAACACACTATTAAACTCGGTTAAAAGTCACATAATAATGACTCCGATGCCTCCTGCCAAATTCATTATTACCCAGTTTTACGAATTCTCATTCTTTACTTGAGCCTTTGGGGGAAGAATGATTCAAAAGGGTTCATGAGTGGCCTCCGAGTCCGGAACTGCTATGAAAGCAAGTCCTGCTCCTTATCTCAGACGGTCTGACCTCTAAAAGGCCCCACCGCTGCGCCTGTCCTTGGAGGGGGCACTCGGCCATCCTGACCGCCCTTCCCGTCCCACCCGCCGACAGCAGCGAAGAAAGCTGACCTTTTCAACACTGCACTATTCAACTTTTCTCCACAGCTGTCAACAACCCTGCACTACAATTCTGACAGTTTTTAAGTAACCTATTTCACCTTGCCTTGCCAAATCAAATTGTGAGTGAAATTGTATTGAAGTTTGATATGTTCTTGTTACCCACATGTCATTTAAACTCTGTGTAATTTATATATTCCTCATGAAAGTTTACTGAAAACATTTGGAGGAAGAAAATACCTCCCATTTGCAGGGTTATGGACTATTAAATTTTTAATGAAGCAGTGAGTGTTAAGAGTCTTTCTCTTCTTTCACGAGTCCCTCCAATGTCCTAGAAATAAAATATAAGAACAGGTAGGAAGTAGTTGTTTGCTTCATCATGTTTTCTACCTAAACCAAATTATCTTCCTGGATAAGCCACTCTGCTGTTTGTTGAGTACATACAAAAGCTAAAGGCTCTGGAATATCTGATCTGAAAGAGCAAGTACAGACATCTGAAAACTCAAAGAGAAAAATACCAATTGTATTCCTACTCCGCAAATTCTAAAGTTACAACACTGGACCAGGAGATTCCCAGTAACCAGGAGACCGCTCCCATAGAGAAGGTGACCACATAGATAAAAGTTAGATTATGATGCAGCAAAAGCTAAATATAGGGTAAGAGGATAGCTAATATTGATTTAATGTACTCCCATGCACTGTTTTAAGTGTTGTACATGTGTTAAAACACTTAATTTTCCAAACTTCATGAGACTGCTCTATTACAAGCGCTGTGAGAAACGGAGACAAAAGAAAGAGTAAATAACTTGCTAAAAGTTACAGCCAGTGCAGATCGGAGACAGAATTTCAGCCCAAGTTGTTGGATGGCGAAGCTTCACTCCTTATCACTGTGACATTTGGCAATCACTGGTGCTGTTGAACAAATCCTGAGGTTGGAAAGGAGTGGCCATGTGCCTGCTTTAGACAATGATATATAAATAGCAGTGATGTGTCCTTTCCCTTGAAGACTTTAGGAGCCAGGGCATGACTCACCATGAGGAGATCATGGATGTGTATATCAAGTAAAGCTTCCATTGCCAAGTCCCTAAGTAGTTACAATGAGCAGAGGCCTCCCGTGAATCAGTAGTGAATGTGTAGTATAAAGAGAATTAAATACTTATTATGTTACCCCTATTAAGAATTTGGGATAATTTTATTACTACTACAAAAGTAGCCTATCCTGACAGAGACATACTGCCTACACATTATGAAGGTTCATTTATGCTCATTTAATCTGGTTTTAGAGGGGATTCATAATGAGTGTGATTTATCCAAGTGAAGGCAGGAGACAGGGACAGAAAAAGTATAAGCAAAGCCCCCAGAGCAAAAACGCACGAGGTTTTTAAAATTTTCAAGTGGTTGAGTGGACCAAAAGATAGGATAAAGCCATAAAGTGCACAATTATTTATATAAAATTTGAATTAAGGATTGCCTTTTTTCTACAATCTTTTTTTAAAAGTCATGCTAGATAAAGAGTTGAAAATTGCTTATTGGTGTATATAGCTAAGAATGTCAAAGAAACCTCCATTTCATTAAGACAAGTGTTAAAGGTTTAATTCTATTTCACTGTCGTCACAGAATCACCAAAAGTTTCAAGTCAGTTCTAAGTAGTCACACCTGGTTCCTAGCATATCTTGCCTCCTTCTCATTTCACTTTTTATTTTTATGTTAACTTTGTAAGTAAGCAGAAGTAAAATGATAGCATAGCAGTTTAAAGGCAGATTCACAAATTGTTAAAATGTTCACCAATTGTTTAAATACAGATGGCCCATTTCTCAAAATCCCATCACCAGTAGGCTTAGAATTCCAAGCTGTAAAACAATTGCCATCAGGAATGGCTTTTGTGAGTATTTGTTATCTTATGTGACAGGTAATGGCATTAGGGGAACTGCGATCATTGATTTCTGAAGGTCAGTTATGTAGTACACCCTTTGATGAAGGCACTTTTTGTCTATTTGAAGATAGGCATTGACTACTCATTTTTTTTAAGATTTTATTTATTTATTTTTAGAGAGAGGGGGAAGGGAAGGAGAAAGAGAGGGAGAGAAACAGCAATGTATGGTTGCCTCTCATGTGGCCCTCACTGGGGACCTCACTGGGGACCTGGCCTGCAACCCAGGCATGTGCCCTGACTGGGTATTGAACCGGCAACCCTTTGGTTCCCAGCCCGAGCTCAATCCACTGAGCTACACCAGCCAGGGCCTCATCTATGAATTATTTAGAAAACCTCATTGGGGTAAACTATCTTTGCTAAATAAGCACTGCTTTGAAATGGGGTCACCTGTGGAAAATTGTGTTGGGAAGACATGATAGGCCTACGTGTTTACATCATAAGGGAAGATGTAACATAAGTGCAATGAAAGGCAGCAAGATCTATTTATTCAACATTGGACTTAGAAGCATAAGGTTTCACTGGATCAGAATCAATCTTTCTCTTTCTCTCTCTCTCCCTCTCTGAGTAGCCTATACTCTGCTCCTGCCTTCCTGGATAATTACAGAAGTGATGAGATATTGATGGAGGTTCTGCAAGATGAAAAAAGAAACTTAAAAAGAAATGGTGAAAGTTTCTATGAATATAAAAGTTCTCTCACTATGGGTTTCTTTAAAGTATCACTTACCCTCCTAGATAACGGGAAACTGTTTGGTATCTTGCACTCTATCTGTTGCCTTCGGTATTGTTAATCTACCTTCTAACTACACCCCTCCCTCAGAAACATGCACATCTACACCACCTTCTGCATTTTGTGCATCACAAGATAATTGTATTCAATCACATCTGCTTTATGGAAGCTTCCTCAATCTCTAATTTTATCCATCTGGTCATGCAGTGAGTCTAAAAGCCCATACAGTTCATTTTTCATCACTTTGACAGATTCTCTTTAGTTTCAACTGACTTTTCCCTCCTCAGTCAGCACCTCTCCTACTCACACATGAACACGGACAGAAGCTGCAACCACAGCCCGTGCAGAGCAGCCTTCCATTCCTCCTGGGGAGTGGGCTGGATATAAGTACGGTTTAAATGTTTGTGTCTTTTAGCAGATAGTGTTAAATGACCCATTTCCAGTCCTCCTACTTTCTGATTCAGTTTCTAAAGGACCATTGCTGTGGAAAACAAAGCAAGTTCAGAAATGACGTGTGCTTCATTTCCTTGCATCTTAGCAGAGAGAGGAAAACACTAAGTGAAACTTCTTCAATTGTTAGAGAAACAATTGTTAGAAGAATTGATAAATCAACTATCCCTACCTATAAATGCTAATATTTAAAATTGCTATGGAAGGGAGAATCCACCCTCGTGTACCCTTTGCCCATCTTTACTCTGCTCCTTCCCCCTGAGAATCACCAAAATAGAGTTGCATCACCCTGGGCCGCTATCTCCTGCCAGCTGACTTCGTTCTGCTTGGGCTCAACCAACAGCATTTAGTGGCAAAAGACTGGAGGGCAGAAGAAAAAAAGAAAGTGAGGGATTTTGTCCCCATAACTACCCCTGGACCACTTTTATGGCAGTGGCGGCATCCTTCCATGGCTGCTGTCTGTGGTGCCTTTTCTTTAGCTCCAACTCTCTCTGGGTTCTTAACCCAAGTTCCTCTCCCAACCTATTCAGGACTAACGATGCTAACGTCTTCCTGTTGTTGCCAATGTCTGAGCATTGCAACCCTCCTCATTAATAAGTGCCCTTAAGCCTCCTATACCCAAATATACAATTTCCGCACAGATTCTCTCGATTAAAATATCTTACATCACGAGTTGAGTTGGATTTTCCATTGAGACCTTGCTGATGTATTCGGTGGACTTGTTTGTTCCATGGACTGCAAGTATTAGTCCAGCAGGTGCCACTGCCAAACAATAATCCCGAGAGAGGGAAGCAAAAACCACCTGTCTCTGGAAGACACGTGTGTGCCCATGTTCACGGCAGCATTATTCACAATAGCCAAGACATGGAAGGAGCTCAGTGTCAATGGATGAGTAGATGAGCAAGATGCAGTATATATGTACAAGGCAATATTATTCAGCCTTCAAAAGTCAGACTTGATGGAGTATTTTGAAAATTCAATAATCCCTACAGAAAACTTGGCCCAGTGCTTGGTAAATAGTACACGTTCCTAGTCATGGCTGTTTTCTTGTCCTTTCTGTATTTATTTATTTTAGCTTTAACTTCTCTGTGAACAAGTAAGCTTTTTAAAAAAGATTTCATTTATTTAATATTAGAGAGAGTGGGAGGGAGAAAGAGAAAAGAGAGGGAGAGAAACATCAGTGTGCGAGAGATACATGGGTTGGTTGCCTCTTGCCCAACCCCAACTGTGTACCTGGCCTACAACCCAGGCCTGTGCCCTGATGGGAATCGAACTGGCAACCTTTCGGTTAGCAGGCCAGCGCTCAATCCCCTGAACCACACCAGCCAGGGCACAGGTGATAGTTTCAATAAGGGTGTTATTTTGTTTTTATGCAGAAGAAACTTATGTGTATGATAGTTTATTCTTTAGAGCGTTCATTCATTCACTCAAAGATATTGTTTTGTGTGACCAGTCTTCTAGAGGATGCTCTGGGAAACATGAAGGTGTCTATAAATAAGAATGCATGGGGAAGTTTCCATGGAGGGGGTAATGTTTCAGTTGAGTTCTGGTAGGCCAGTAGGAGCTGAAGGAAGTTAAATGAAAATGTAGGAAAGGCAGTTTGAGGCAGAAGGAACATGTGGGCAGACAAGGACTTTAAGGACTGGAAGTGTGGAGTGGACTTGATAAATTATCATTATTTTTTACTTTACAGTGATGCTTTGTACTGAGTTTCATCTCTACGGACTTAAAATAAAAATAATTGTTTTAAAGTATTAGTGTGAAGATCAGTATACTTCAAAGATAAATATGTAAGCAAATGCATTTCCATCTAGAGAATGAATTGAAAGCCAATTTCTAAGAGGATTCTCTCTGGTATTTAAGCCCTAGTTTAATGTCCTCCACTTGAGGGTGGGCTAGGCTTACTGACCACAGAATATAGAAGAAGGTATATAATCATACTAAATTACAGAAAGCTGAGAATGAAGTCTTCCAACTTTTATGCTCTCTCACGCTCTCCCCTTTGCTTATTCTAAAGGAAGACAGCTGCCATGTTGTCAGCTGCCTCGTGGAGAGAGTCACATGATATGAAATGGAGGGAAGTCTGCAGCCGACATCCAGGTGGGAAATAAGACTCTCAGTTCAACAGCCAGCAGAACTGAATTTTTCCAAGAACCACCTGAATGGGCTTGGAATTGGAGTGTCTTCCAGATGAGCGGTGATTAGAAACCACAGCCCCAGATGAGAACTTGACAGCAACTTCACAAGAGATCTTGATGGACAGGTACCTAGCTCAGTTGTACTCACATTCCTGACTCAGAAAACTGAAAAAAATGAATAATTGTTGCTTTAATCCTTCAAGTTTTGAGGTAATTTGCTATACAATAAAATACTACTAATATGCATCTCTAAAAAGTTGATACATTCTATTCCATGAGATAATGTTTGAAGTTAAAAATAATCAAGAGTAACATCATTTCCTTATTAGTTAGAAACATTTGATAGTGGCTGCCTTAGGACTAGGGAGTAGCGAGGGGTGGAGCAAAGACTGATGCTTTTTCATGAAACTCAGGCTCTTGAAAGTCTGCCTCAGACTTCTAAAACCTCTCCCAGAAAACCCCTCCTCTGAGGCTCCTGAAGAGCCAAGCCTTCACTTTAAGATCTCAAAATTTCATAGCATTACATAGTATTAGCAGCATTTCCAAAGGCATTACCTCTGTAATTCTCTCATTTCCTTCAGTAAGAGGTGAAAGTAGTGTCGATTTTGACATTGTCCTGAAAGCTGATGGGAAGGACTTACCCAGAAAAAGATTCCATAACTCTTTGGTAAGCAATCAGTTGATAGGTAAAATACTAAATATTAAAATGGTTTGAGTGATCTGATCCTCAATGAATTTGCAAAGGAAAAATAATACAGAGCACATGGGAAAAACACAAGAAAGTGGCATTCATAAACTAAAACTAAAAAAAATAAATCAATGTAATTTAATGCTGAGCTGATGAGGTCTTGCTTGATTTAACTTCTTTCACTAAAAAAGTCATATTGCTTTTTTCGCCATTTCCTTTTGAACAATAGCTTACATCTATAACCATGTCAAAAACACAGAAGTCAAGAGAAATGGCAGGGCCCAGAGGACCAGGTAAAATTCTAGGATTTGAAGGAATTGAATTTAAGCACCACCCCTGACCTTCGTGAGGTTGCATGAATTTATTTAAGCTCATTTAAAACCATCTATGAAGTAAAAATAAAAAGAATCATGCACCTCATAAGCCTCTGTTAGGACTAACAAATACAATAGATCATAAGGCACTTAACCAAATAGAACCAAAGAGCCTAGGATGATATACTGTGCTAACAATGTTTGGGTGTCCTCACTTAACCCCTAAAAATTGAAAAGCATTGACTACAGACCTAAGAGCACAGAGAGGGGAAAAACTGGCTCTTGGTTTCCAAAGCAAATCTCTCTCCTTGAAGGAAGAGTCAAAGGTTTACCACCCAAATACAATTAATTTGGGGTGGGGGGGAGTCTCCCAGACTGAAGGATGGCGGGTCATGAAAACGAAAACGGCGGTAACCCATCAGCCCTGTGGTTCACGGAGAGCTTGCTCCACACCAGGCACTGTGCTGAGTATGTTACTTCCATTACTTATTTGCTCATCACAACACTCCCACTAGATGGGCATCTGTTGTAGAAAAAGGAACTAATAAATAGATCACACAGTAAGTGGTTGCACTGATATCCAAGGAAAGATCTGCCTGAATGTAAAATCTGGTAGGAAGAAAGCACAACACTGAGACTATAAATACCCTAAGAAAAGGAAAAGTTTGTTGTTCTAATGAGAAGAAAGTTTTCCAGTTCTTTGTACAGAAACGTACTGACCACCCTTCAGGGTGCCCCTCCCCCACTGCTGGCTGTACCTGGGGGACTTAAGCAAACGTTCTCGTGCGGTGATGGCACTCTAGTGGGGCCGCAGTGACAGCCCCGGGGAGCAAGCCCGCGTCCTGAGCCAGCCCTCCGCTGGCTGCCGCTGTCCAATGGGGAAAAGTGCGAGGGACAGAATGATGCTTGTTGGCAGAGACAAGCTGAGTCGCTCTCTTTTTACTTAATTTTTTTTTTTAAATAGTTTCAAACCTACAGAACAGTTATAAGAACAATACAAAGAGCCCGTGCATGGCTCTCACAGATTGTTCAATTTGACCGCATCTGCTCCATTTCTCTTTCTTAAATACTGCAGTGTCTTCCCCCACCTCCCCAAGCATATGACTACCATACACTCCTTTCAGTCAGGAAACCAACATTTATACAACTCTACCATCCAAGTCATAGACACCGTACAAATATTGCCATCTGTCTAATGGTTCTTTTTCTTTTTAGTCTAGGTTCCCATCTGCAGACACACTTTGCTTTTACTTGTCTTCTTAGCGTCTTTCAATCCGGAATCCTTAGTCTTTTCCTGTCTCTTTTGTCCTAGGCCATGTTAAGAGTAAAGGCCTTTCATTCTATAAGGTGGCCCTCAACCTGGGTCTGTCCAGTCCCCTGTGACCAGAATCAGACCATGCGTCCACGGCAGGTGCAGCCGAGAAAACGACGCTACGCCGTCCTCGGCGCTCGGCGTTAGGAAACACAGCAGCTGGCTTACGCCTGCTCCCAAACAAGAGATCCCCGATCCAGGGGGGGAAAAAGTTGGTAGCCTTTTTTTCTCTTTTTTCAATTTTTTTATTGTGGTAAAATACGCCACATAAAATGTACCATCTTAACCCTTTTTAAAGTACAGTTCGTTGGCATTGAGGACATTCATAGTGCTGTGCGGCCATCAGCACCGCTCACCGACAAAACGCTTTCGCCGAGGCCCGTCCCCGCTGTGGCCCGTGTCCGCGCTGCCTCCCCTGGAGGCCGGACAGTGTTTCCTCGCGTGCAGGCGCCGCGCCTCGCTTATCGCTGGGCACTCGGGCCGCTCCCACGTCCCAGCGACTGTAAACGGTGCTGCTGGGAACGTGGGCACACAAGGCTCCTCGCAGCCCTGCTCTCAGCCCGTCAGGTATTTACCCAGAGGTAGAATTGTTGAATCGAATAGTCATTCTGTTTTTATTTGTTTGCGAAAATGCCGTACTGGTTTCCCCCGCGGTTGTGCTAGTTTATGCCCGCACGGGCCAGAACAAGGGTTCCAGTTTCTTCACATCCTCGGTGACACTTGCTATTTTCCATTTTTGAGATAGTATTTATCCTAAAGGGTGTGAGGCAGGATCTCGCTGTGGTTTTTATTTGTACCTCCATAATGACAAGTGATATTGAGTATTTTTTCATGTGCTTAGTGGCCATTTGTATGTCTTCTGTGCAGAAAGGCCTATTTGCCAGTCCCTGCCCATTTTGTACCAGGTTGTTTGTTTTTATTGTTTGTTGTTCTTGGGAGATGGGTAGACTTTTAAAGCCAAAGTTCAATGTGGAATTAAAAAATGCCAAGTTTCTCTGCCTAAAGTACATATAATGCAAGAAATTAAAGTAACTGGTAGAAAGATAACCCAAATGTGGTAGTGTGGGCTTTTCAAGTCAGAGGTAGAAACAGTAATTTTCCATACCTATAGTTATACTTCTATGGTCCTGATCTTGAATTTTAACCCAATGGCCAGGAATACATACTTTACATGTTTATCACTAATACAGACAATTACAACTTAAATTCTACTTAAAAGGTTTGTTTGAAACGTAAAAAAAAAAAACAACACACATACAAAATTTTCTATTAGGGCAATGCTATGTCTGGTGGTCAGAGCTCTAAGCCTAGTCAATAATACCAGAATAAAAAGTTACAAAAGCCCTGGTTAGCATAACTCAGTGGATTGAGCACGGGCTGTGAACCAAAGGGTTGCAGGTTCGATTCCCAGTCAGGGCACATGCCTGGGCTATGGGCTAGGTCCTCGGTGGGGGCCACGTGAGAGGCAACCACACATCGATGTTTCTCTCTCTCTCTTTCTCCCTCCCTTCCCCTCTCTGAAAATAAATAAATAAATATTTTTTTTAAAAGGTACAAAAGATAAATCATCATCTATAATGAGATTTCTATAACAGAAACAGTGACTTTAAAATATTATAGTTACATAAGGGCCTAGAACCAATAAGAAATAAGGATACTTTTTCTGATAAGTGGTAAGAAAGAAGGGTGAAGTATAGACAAATTATCTCCCCTTCTTTATCTTATCCTTCCTTGATTTTAGGCATAAGAATTTTATGTGGTTGTTCTCTACATTCCTGTCAGCAGTTTATGTGACCTTCTAATGGCATTTAACTCAGTATTTTAATACTTTATTTAAATGTCCATCTTATGGATTCAGTACCTGGCATCTTTCTAATGTATTATATGCATTGAATATGTGCTTTGTGAAGAACAAATGAATACATGAAGACGTCAGTAACAGGAACTCACTACCTTGTGGAGCTACCCTGGTTCTCTCAGCACCTTTAGAAATGGCACCTAGAAAATCAATGTCCTCCATAGAATGGAAAATTGAAAATTGAAGAACCAAAACTTTTTCAGAACCACTTCCTAACTTGAGTCTCCCACAGGACTATTTTACTTCTGCTCTGAGTGTGTGTCCACCATGAGGATGACGGCCGGAGGACAAGCAGAACTCACACCTCTGTCCCCTCCACTTCGAAGAAAGTGGCAATGCGAAAACAGAGCAACCCTGGAAACACCCAGTTAAGATTATTCACAATGAACTATTTTCCTGCTGCAAATGCACATTCTGAAGTTTTGCCAGAGCCCCACCTTCACTAAAATATATACAGTAGGTATGCCACGTTGCCATGGAGAAAAATGAAGCTATAAATAGTTTTACATTCACGTGAAGCCTTTAGAGGATGATCTAAAAATTCCTCCACATTACCACATTCGTAGTGTTTCATCACGTATATGGAGCCTACTCCCCTATCCCCAAACACTACTGGAGTTATCTCCTCTTGAAATTTAAATGAGTGTAGTCTCAGCTCCTATCCCACCCTTAGAAGAAAATTTGCTGTCCCTCCCACCTCAGTTAAGATTCCTCAGAGGAAGGCTTGGGAGCACTAATCTTTCCCCTACTTGGCTCTGGCTTCAATTCCTTGTGAGTTCCCTGAGTCAGTTGAAGGGATTATTTCACTAAATCCTTCACACTGCTTTAAGCATTGCTTCATTCACTGCCTAAAACACCAATAAACAGAATACCAGGCAGAGGTCAGCTGTCTCCTAAGATCTGGGGAGAGGCAGGAGAGCTATGTTACAGCCCTGCCCAGCAAACTAAATTGAAAATGTGTATCAGAAAAAATAATAATAAAAATAATAAAAATCATCATCAGCTATGCATACTGTAAATACCCTTCAACCATGCCCACTGGCCATGCTCACTATGTACTCCCTGTAAGTTAGCTTCCTCATCAAAGCCAGGTTCCTATTCTCTTGTCCAGACCCTGGCAACCTCTAAATTCTTGTTTTAGTGATAAAGGCAGTTTGGTTCTTTTTCTCATTCCTATGCTTTCCAAGTCATTCCCTGCAGCTTATCTTTTTTTTGCAGCCAAATAGCTCATCTATTCCACTGCCACTTCCTTAAGATTCAAAAGCAGCTACAGTCTGCGGGGACTATAACAAATTGTTTCTCCTACACACAAAGACTAGTTGGGTATAATAGGCAAATCTTAAGGGGCTCTCTCATGTCACAAGGCTCCCAGCCTCCGTAAGAACCTCCACACGTGGGAGCAGCGAGCAGCCGCCATGGCTGTCCTCTGTGACTCTTCCCCACCCCATTCACTGCTGATAGATCCTCAGGGGAACATCTGACCAAAGCTGGGGGAACTGGGATCAGGAGTTAGAAACGGCCTGACTCAGAGGAAGCGTAGTGAATGTCAGCACTCAGAGAGAAGGGCACCATAACCCTGCTGCCAGATCCCCAGGGGCCTTGGTCCCTGTCCTCCTCAACTCTAGGCTGGTCTATTGTTTTTCTATACTCAGTGGAGATCCCAAAGTTTTTCTGTTGCTTAAACTAAGTAATGCTCAATTTTTTGAAGGCTTTTTAAAAAGCCCTGGCTGGTGTGTTTCAGTGGACTTAATATTGGCCTGCAAACCAAAGGGCCGCCAATTCAATTCCCAGTCAGGGCACATGCCTAGGTTGGGGGCCAGGTCCCCAGTGCCAGCATTGGGAGGCCACGCACTGATGTTTCTCTCCTTCTTCTTCTCCCTTCCCTTCTCTCTAAAAATAAATAAAATCTTTTTTAAAAAGGGGAAAAATGAGGGAGAGAAATATCTATTGGTTGCCTCTTGCATGCCCTCTACCCAGGACCTGGCCCGCAACCCAGCCATGTGCTCTGACTGGTAATCAAACCAGTGACCTTCTGGTTTGTAAATTGACATTCAACCCACTAAGCCACACCAGTCAAGGCCGTAGTGCTAGATTTTAATAACTTCACCTAAAGGGCCTTTAAAGGATAAAGACCTTTAGACAACCCATCAAAGGAAACCATATAAATTCTCAGGGCAGGACATTCAACAATTACTTTAGAAAATTCAAGTTAGCCACTATGCTCTGATCAAGGAGATAGTCAGCTGTTATTGCCAGAGAATGAAATGCCCACAAATTCTGTTTTATCTAGATGCACTCATTGTACAGAACAATCCAGGACATCTTGTGATATATGATACTGAAATTACCACTATCAGAGGCTTCCAGCTACTTCTAGGGGAGTTAATACTTCATTCCAGAGAAGGGGTGGAATTAAAATCATCATTATAGTATAGCCAATCAAGGTTTCCTCGGAATGCCTACTCCCATCACAACACCAGTTAAAAGATTTTAGGGGGAAAAATATCTAAAAGTTTTTTTTTTAAACTTCCTTGGTTCTCCAGAATATATTATTTCCAGGAAAAGACTAAGAAATGCCGCTATTCAGACTCTGACCTATTACAGAGATGAAACCAGCTGTGTACATAAGACGGCTTCCTGTGTTAATCAAGTTATCCTTCCTTCCATGCCCTTGAATTTCAAAGTGAAACTTATAAATAATCTGATCTTAACATTTAAAATATGCACTCTCCTTCTGCCAGCCAGAAGGTAATGAACAGTCTAAAGTCACTCAGCCTCGGTTTCCTTCCCCTAATTGCCCTAAAAATTAAATAAAAAGCTCCCTGCATCCCTTCTGCTGCTCAGTGAAAACAGGATAAAATACAGCAAACTCTAATAAGCCAGCAGGCGTGAAGTTTTCCTCCCCGCTCCTTAACACCACATTTACATTCCCTTCCAAACAGCACTAACTTCTTTGCCTCTTTATCTCCATAGAAATCAAATCACCACAGCTCAAATTCATGTTGCAGAGCGAATTTTCTTCTATTAGAAAAAGATTGTCTTCCATTTTGCAGTGAGGAGTTTTTTTTGTTTTATTTCTTTAATGCAAGGTTGGGGGTGGGGTGGGGTGGGGGCGAGGGGTGGCTTGAATTACAGGACCATTTAAACCCTAATATTTAATTTCAAACTTTGTCCTTTATAGCCTATTACCTCGGCTGCCATCTCTCTCCCTTTTCCTCATTTTCTGGTGAAAATTGATCTCATTGTTCTTGTCTGAATAAAAAGGCCCAGGCTCAGGGTATTTCAATTGGCTTTGGCTCAAGAATAAAAGATCCCTTTTAAAGTGAAAATCATGGTTTTTGTGAATTCAAATCACATAACTCTTTTCCCTCCCAGGCCAGGCAGGAAAGCCAGGGACTGTGTCCATCAGGACCAGTGTGCAGCAAGGAAAGTTCTGGCAACCTGAAGCTTCACCGACAATCTCCCTCACGCGTGACCTGTCGGTTGACCCGGAGACCCCAGAAAGCATTGCACATTTACGTGAGGTGTACCAGAGGGGTAACTTTTTGCACTTGACTTTATTTTCTTCATCATTGTCAGTGACCTTGAAAAAAAAAAAACCCAACAGTTATTTGTCAACAATTGGTAAGGGAAAATGGACATCAAGTTTATTTGGGAAGACATGACAAGCACCTCAGAAGAAACTAGTGTCACCGTGCACTGGTTCCAGAGCACCTGTTGAAGGAACACAAGCACACCTGAGACAGCATTGCTAAAACTGCCTGTTTCCTCTCATAGTCATCCCTTCCTAACGACAATAAGCCCATCCTCTCCCTAATCCTCCTCTCACTTGCTTCCAGAAAGAACCTTACATTTGGATGCTCTACACAGGTGGTGACCTACCTAGAATTCAGAGAATTAAAAAATAGTCACTTCAAATTAGCATCGTGTGAAGCAAACGCCGTAAAATGATACCAATCGGGGGGGGTATCTGGGTGATGAGCACACACGGATTTTTCTATTCTGGCAACTTTTCTGTAAATGTAAAGTTATTTCAAAATAAAATTTACAAGAGAAAAAAGAATAAAAATAGAAAAAAATAATAAAATCTTACCCAAAAAAAGCATCATCTTCATAGATTTTGGGTGTTCTACTGACCTCTAAACATGCCAAAATCTAACAAAGTTGGCGTGTTTAGAGGTCAGTAGAACGACAGAGCTCCACAGGGAAAGAAAAAGGTTCAGGATTGAGGCAAGGGAAAGGACCACCGCTGAGTTAAAGATGTAAGCAGATTAAAGGTCTTACTATAGAAATTTATTTCCTGCTGTAGTTATGAGTCTTGTTTCAAGGCAACAAGCACAGGATTGTGCCAAGTAGTTCTGTTTGCGGGATTCCAGGCTTATCCTCCAGGACCATCATATATCTCAAAACAAAACGCCCCAAGAGAGTTCTCAATCTTTATGTCAGCAACAAGCAAACACAATCCAGGGACAAATTAAAACATAGTAAGCATAAAATATGGCCTGGAGACAGATTAAAATGAGCAAGGTATTCACAGACATCAAACTGAGATGGCCACGTTTAATCAATAATGATAATGAGTCCCTTATCAACAAAGAATCATTCACACAGATGGAGGATGATGTTGCATCACAGATTCCCCAGGTCAGCGCTGCAGCGTATTACCTTTGGAACATGGGGATATTAGCATCACAACTGATAAAATAATTGGCAAACGGGCTTGTTGTTTGTACACATTCTGCCTTGTGGGGCTGGCATGAACAAAACCCTCTTTTCCATATTTAAATTTTTTTCAGCTTGTCAAGGCTCAGGTCAAATCACAGATCCTTTTTGTAGTTTCCCCTGACTAAATAAATGGACAAAGCCCAGCAAAGTTCCAGCAGAGAGACCGATCGTTTTTTTTAAGCAGCAAGCTGCCCCTGTGGGACGGGCCTTCCCGTCTCACACAGCAGCTCTGAGGGCAGAGCCTTTGGGAAAATGTTACCAAATAAAAACTATTCGAGGCAATTTGAGAGTTCATTTTGAGACTGCCCCTAGGGTAAATATCACCTAAAGCTCAAAAGTGTAGGCCCCAAAGCACATGTATAAAGAAAAAAAAACGAAAAGCAGCTACAATTCTCTTAGACATACCTGAGAAACTGGTAAAGTCATTGATAAATTTTGTTATCATAGTAAATCCCTTTAACAGATACAATAACCCATGTCTGAAAGGAAAAACAAACAGACAAAGTAACCCACGTCCAAAAGGAAAAACAAATGTCCCCAGACAGACTAATGGATCATGCCGGATAAAACCCATGGTTTCCCTTGGGGGTCAGTATAGCACAGCCGTGAGGGGCACAACCGCGAGAAGGGTGCCTGGGTCTGAATCCGGCCTCTGCTGCCTACTGGCTCTGTACCTTCAGGTAAGTCACTTAACAGCTCTGTGCCTCGGTGTCCTCATAGTAAATAGCAATAATAACAGTATGTGGTTCATTGGGTTGTCTTAAGACTAATGAGTCTAAATATGTAAAGCCCTTGGAATCATGCCCAGCACACAGTGCTATGTAATTATTAACCATTAGTAATGGAATATAAAATTGAACACACTAGCCCTGGCTGGTGTAGCTCAGTGGATTGAGCGCGGGCTGGGAACCAGATGGTCCCGGTTCGATTCCTAGTCAGGGCACATGCCTGGGTTGCGGGCCAGGTCCCCAGTGAGGGCCATGTGAGAGGCAACCATACATTGCTATTTCTTTCCCTCTCTCTCTCCCTCCCTTCCCCTCTCTCTAAAATAAATAAATAAAATCTTAAAAAAAAAAATTGAACACACTGATTTAAACAATCAGAGGATGGGATTAACACCATTCAAAGGTTAACTCTTTAAGACTATGGAGAACTGAATTTAAGCCCTTCTTCCATCATTTTGCCCACGTGATCTAACACAAGGCAGCCACTCCCCTGACATCTCTGCCTCTAGGAACCCAAATGAATCATAAACAAATTCTGCCAGGCGCACGTGATATGGAGAACAAACTGCAGGAGACAAGGCTGGCGGAGGGATATTATTTAAGAGGCTATGACAAGAGAGCCCAAATGAGAAATAAGTGTGCTTTCACCAGGCTAGTGGCAGGGTAGATGGTGAGTGTTGGGATCCGAATTTGGAGGACAAGTCGATGCGTCGGACAAGGAACATAAAGATAAGAGCGGCGTCCAGCGTAATAAGAGTTTGTCCTAAAAACAACCAGATGAAAGGTGTTGCCATTAAGCAAGAGAAGAGAGACAGAGAAGCAGCTTTAGGTGAAGTACAATCAAAAACTCAGTTCTGGACGTGCTAAATTGGAAGTTCCAGTTCAATATCCAAGTGGAGAATCATGCAGGCAGTAGGATATATGCCTCCGAAAATCAAGGCAGAGTTCAGCAGTTCAGATATAAATGTAAGAGTTATCAATATTTACTGATCTCCTGATATGTAGTGGGAGAGAGTTCAGAAATAGAAGAGGCTCAAGGAGAAGGCACAATCCGAAAAGCAGGGGTTCAGCAGAGGAGCCCGCAAAAGAAACTGATAAGAAGTAGCCACGGAAGTGGACAAGAGACCAGGAGAGTGGAGTGTCATGGAAACCAGGATGAGGAAGCTTCCAGAAGCAGCAACATTCTAGCTTTGGGGATCAGTCTAAGGAGTCCCATCTTTAAAGCAAAGATAATGTTTGTCCTCATCCTAATTTTGAAACAGTTAATCTTACATCCTATAGTCCACTGAACTGAAACTGTATCTTACAAGTTCATGTGGCTAAATGAAGGAATGTTGAATGAGTATCTTAGTTGAAACCAATCCCCATCTGTGGATGGAAGATTGATGTAACAGAATCTCACTAGAAGAGGCTTTTTCTTCTCTATCCACAGGTAACCTAACAATTCAGAGTGCCAGCCTTGTAGTTAAGAGCCACTGTGAGGGTGACCAGTGTGAGGAAGAGCCAGCAATTCGAACCACAAGATCCCCCACAGCAAACATGGCTGTTTTCAGTGGTTTCCAGCGGCTTTTCAAAACCATTTGGAAACCCAGAGTCATAGATCCCTGCCAACAGCAGAGCAATCCTGTTTGAAGCACGCATGTGGGAAGATTGGGCCAAAGCAACCACTATCTTTATTCTGCGCCTCCAGCACAGTTTTCCTTACGGAAATAGGCAGAACCGATACCCTGAAGTTCAGAGTTAGGTTCTGTTTAGAAACGTAAAAGCAAGTAAGGATTTCACTCTGAGAAAGTGACTTTTAAACAGAAAGGCACCGAAGCATCGTGTGATAGAGGCCACAGACTCTGGAGCCTGATAGAGGGAATTAATGATGAATTTCCAGCTTTATCTCTTTCCATTTTTCTGCCCTTCCAGGACCCAGACCTCCGACGTGATCTGCTTTTTGGTTTCAATCATGTCTCTGGAAGGACCTCGTATCCTGAGGCACTGCATTCATGTCACTGGAGAGAGATCGAGCAGACTGGATAGGCATACCACTGGCCACCAGAGGATTAATGATGTTACTTAGCATTTATGTAACCCTTGTAGTCATGTTTATTGTCCATTCCTTCCAGGGTCCCTGGGAGGTAGGTGATCACTGTTATCTTCAGAGTTCAGTGAGGTGGAACGACTTGCTCAGGGTTATACAACAAGAGCCAGAATCAGAGCTTCGGTGTGCTGTCTAGCCTGGGAGACGTGCACTGACATTGCGAGCAGTTCACCAGCAGGAGCCGGGGAGTACAGACTCAAACCAAAAGTAAACCTTCTGCCACCCTCCCACTCCCAATATATTAGCCAAAGCAATCCCTTCCCAAAGACAGGAACAGGGGAAAAATCCACAGGAAGTGTATGGGGGGTCATTCTCCCCATTCCCACCGCACCCCCACACTCTGATCCCCATTCGCATCAGAGAGAAAGCCTGTGTGACTAGCAGTCTCTGCTCTTTCCTCTTAACAATCGTTCCAGACCTGCACGATTGAAACCTCCCTCTTCCCCACAGCACACAAATGCGCTTTCGCACCGTGGCCGATACATCACATTGGTGGGTAAGAAATTGTGTGTATCCCGGCGTCTTCAGAAGCCCTCACAAATTTGCTTTCTTCTGGCATGACTTCTCCTTTGCACATAAGGCAAGCTGTGCTTTTTGAAGCATTCTTTTCTCTGGGACAGTTTTTGTTCCCATAGCTTGAATAGAATTATTATCAAGCAAATTCATCTTGGATTTAGTCATTGTGATTTAATAGGAAGACGATCTCACAAGGCAGCTCTATTTTAACAGTAAGAACATGGATTTAAGCGTTGAAGAAATATGAGTTCAAGTCTTCGCTCCGGTACTTACTGGCAATGGGATCTTGATGAATCACTGAATCTCTCTTTGCCACAGTGGCTCATTTATAGATCTCAGAAATAAGAATATGACTTGAGTGGTAACCATGAGGAAATAATAATGTTGGTTTGAAGAGAGCTTGACACAAAGGAGGTGCTCAATAAACAAAAACAATTGCTTTTTTTTAAAGATTTTATTCGTTTATTTTAGAGACAGGGGAAGGGAGAGAAACATCAATGTGTGGTTGCCTCTCTCCTGGACCCCACTGGGGACCTGGCCTGCAACCCAGGCATGTGCCCTGATTGGGAATCGAACTGGCAACCTTTTGGTTCGCAGCCCACTCTCAATCCACTGAGCTACACCAGCCAGGCCAATAATTGCTATTTTTAACAAGTTTCTTGGGTTCTGTGAATTTCAGTCCCTTAACAAGGCCCAATTCAAAGGTGAATTGTAAGAATTAAATGATGTAACACAGATAAAGTACCCCACAGTCATAACACATAGTAGATGATTGAAAATACATGTTTTTCCCCCTACTGAGGGAAGCAGTCTAAAGCTACTGCGCACCATTATAATTTTATTTCACAGCTAAGGAAACCGAGACTTATTCCCGAATATCCAAGGTGGCATAGTTACCACATCGGTTCTTAAGTCAGTGTCCTTTCTTGTCCCACAGAAAGCTCACAGCTTTTTATGTTTATTAAAGAAATACCTTTGAATGAGAAGCACAGTAAGAGCCACCGCTAAACAAAATAATACCTAAAGTGCAATGAGTATGTTTTAGGTGCCAGACACTGTTCTAAAGATTTAGATATAAGTACTACTTGAATTGAAAGAAAAAATCCTTTTATGGTTTAGAACCCAAGGAGCGATGGGACTGGTCTTGAGCCCCGTCCTCCCGCTTTGTCTTTAGCATTAAAGCGGGTGTGTCAGTTCCTATAGGTAAATCCAAGTCCAGAGACAAGGTGAGTGTAGGAGCTGTGCCAGCAGGTAGCACAATATGTGGTTTTTGCTCGTGATGGACGGTTGGACAAATGCCCTGGCACAAGTCAGCAACATGGATGTCCCATGATCCGCTTCATCTACTGAAGCACCTTTTTTCCAAAAGGCATCCTTCCCTCTCAGGATATAGGGTGTAGTGTAGGAGGTGAAGGAAAGGGGAATTTCCACACTGGTGCAATTGAGAGGGAGCAGACCTGCCTGGGGCCAGACCGTGGCAGGAAAAGGCTTTGTGGTCGTGATTTCTTTCCTATGCACATCCACACTTGCATTCATGTAACCCCAGGCCCTCTTCAGCCAAAAATCAATCGTGCGTGCACACAGGAAAGGAGAGACAGAGATGAAAATATTGCTCTGACTCCTCCTGGCATAAATTTGGGATCAGCTTCATTCAGTTAACCATCTGGGTCATTTGAATTCTGTTTCTATCCTGAAATAATTGCAGCATCTGAATCAGTCATTTCCCAAACCCCACCTCTCCCCACTGCCCCACCCGCTAGCTGCATAAAGTGTAAAACTTTGTAAGAGAATATAATTAATATTTTGGGAAGATTGGAGAATTTTTTAAATCTACATAGGATCAGATGGTCAGAGGTCCAGAGTTAACCCCGCCCTGCCCTGGAATAATTACTCAGAACTGTGTACCCTCTGCTCCCCTTCCATTTCCGAACTCTCTGATGTGACTAAGCACATAACTGGGACAGCAGCCCACAAACAAAACGTGACTCTGTGATTTTATCTGCATTCACCCAAATTGCACTGAAATGGCTGCTGGGGCCTTTGGCCTCTTACTAACTGCTTGACTTTTTTTCTGCCAAAGGAAATTATTATAGTTTGGGTAAATATAATCACTTGCTGGCCCTAAGAATGCCCAGGCTTGCAAAGGGTAAGTGCCTAATACAGAAAAATATACAGAAAAATAGTCGTTGGAAGACGCTACCTATTAAGTCCTTGTATCACTGAGTTTTTAAACTGTGGGGTTTTTAAGACGGCGGGAAATAAAGAGAGAAAGTCACATGAATTAGACTGGTCATGATAGATTCAGCAGACAACTACTTGACTGTGGCCATGTAAAAAGTTGTTTTTAAATATGTAAGAATGCAACTATCTCTACATTTAAAAAGATACGTATATAACTAAAAAGGGTTTTTTTGTGTGTGGTTTTTGTTTTCTTGGCTGATTTGTTAGATAACTCTACTTTTTCTTACTGCCTAATGTATTCATTTACCCAGTCAATATTTATTAATTTATTAATATTCATTACCACCTGCTAAAAGCTCAGGATAAAACCATGAAGAAGCCAGACACAATCCCTGCTCTCTTAGAGTTTGGGGTCAAGTCGGAGAGACTGAACAGTAAATAAGATTTTGCAATACACACGTAACCACATGAAAGTGAAGTACAAGGTGTCACAGAGACACTTAGGAAGAGCGACCAACTCAGACTCAGGAGGATACAAAAACATCTCAGGGAAACAGCCTATAAGATAAAACATAAATGATGGACAGGAATTGGGCAGACAGGCGAGGTCGGTGTCTTATTCTGCTCAGGCTGCTAGGACAGAACCCATAGACTGGGTGACTTGAACAACAAACGTTTCCCCACGTGCCAGAGGCTGGGAGTCCTAGGTCAGAGTGCCAGCACGGTTAGTTCTCAGTGAGGACCTTCTTCCTGGTTATGTCCTCACACGGCCTTCCTTGGTGGCTGCATGCAGAGAAAGAAAGCTCTCCTGTCTCTTCCTCCTTTTATAATACGGGCATTAATGCCTTCACCAGAATCCCACTCTCAGAACTGAATCTCACCTACTTCCCTCCCCAAAACCCCCTCTCCAAATACCATCACATTGGGGGTTAGAGTTTCAATGTATTTCCCATGACAGTTGGAAAACGTGTATTCCAGGCAGAGAAAACACAGTACGGGAAAAGTTCAAGAGGCTGGAGAGGTCAAGTCTTATTCCAAGCGTTAAAAACAATTTTATATAGCTGAATTTTAAGGTGTGAGGTAAAAGGAAGTGGAAAAGAAGCTTGAACCCTAAGAAAGGGGTGAGGAGCATGATATTTATCCTAAGATCAAAGGTCTGCATTTTTGAAGCAGAGAAATGTCATAATTAGATTTTGGTGGTTAAAACATTGTTCTGTTCACTATGTGGAGAAGGAACTGAATGGGAGACAATTGAAAGCAGTGAATTAGTATTCACAAGGACTAAGTTTGAGAGTATGAGAAACTGAAGATTCTAATACATACATCTCCCTTTTTGCTTGATATATTTTCAACATTGACATCTGAGGACTTTAGGCTGTGGAATGTTCAGTGAATCTCCCATTTTTTCACTGGAAATGTCCCTGATTGGTGGCAGTGGTTGACATCAATCTGCCAAGCCCGGAGACATACTAACCAGGGGTTCAGCAACTTCATATGCCCCAACCTCAGCCACATTATCCTCTAGCAGAATTCCCTTTGATGGCTGCAAGGATCCCTATTAGCAAATTTCAGGACTTGGATTCAGCATCTGGATTCCAAGTATAATTCCTGAAAAAGTCACCAGCACGTCATGATAAATTGCCCACAACTCATAAAACAAAGATCGGGTACCACACAGGTGAATCACATCCCAGCTCTGAACTAACCACCCATCTGTGTGCCCGGGCAATGACTCACCTCCTGCATTACGAGGCACAGGTGGGGGTGAGGGGATCTGAGCAGAACAGACCCCTCTCTTATGAGAGCCCCCCACAAACAAGGAGACCAGCATGGAAGCTAGAGAGATGGCAATGATCTCAATCCAGATGGTGACAGTAAGAATGAAATTGGACAGCTGACAGATTTGAGACACTTTTGTGAGATAGAACTTAGCAAATGACTGGATATAAGGTGAGACAAATTTCTAGGAAGTGTTTTTTATTACGATAAAATTGACATATAACATTACATAACTTTTTTGGTGTACAACACAGTGATTCCATATACATATACCCAGGGTGGGCAAAAGTAAGTTCACAGTTGTTCCTACGAATAGCAATATAATAATTAATAAATAATCAAAGCATAAAGTAAACAGTGTGTTTTGTGTACTCACATCCGTTAACCTACCTTTGCCCACCACTGCATTGCAAAATGATCACAAGTCTAGTTAACCAGCCATCAGCACACATAGGCTTTTCTTGTCATGAGAAATTTAAAGATATCTTTAAAGTAATCTTAAGAAGCACATTTTAAAATAAAGGCGGCCATCAATATAACTGGAATCTTACAGTCTCTTTTGTGTGTTTGAGAGACTTTCATGCCGAGACCTATCAATATTGTCAGTAACACAGTGTTTTCCCGGGAAAAAATAAGTCCAATGTGGCTCTGTATCTCTTAACCTCTCCTTTGCCTTCTGCGCTCTGCCCTCTAAGCACGTGGGGTCTGACACCAATCCTGGGGTCCCCAAGCTGCTCTCCAGCCTCCCTGTCTTGGAAAATCCCAGCCCCTGTGTCCTGCTCACACCCTTTCAAAGCCAACCACTTTTAGCCAGCTGCCGGATGAGAAGGAAAGCTAAGATCAGTTCTACAGCTGATGATGTTTTATACGTATTTTAAGTCCGTCACTAGCTGATGACAGTCACTTTTACCTGAACCTATTTGCTTATCTGTAAAATTAAGTGATTGGAATAGATTAGGGGTTACACATTCAAGTCCTTACAGAGGCTGGGTGTGTGGCTTGATGGACGGGGCCAACTGAAGGGCTGGGTAGTCGGGTGGGCTGGTTTCCTTGAGGACTTAGCGAGCTCCTGTCCCCGTGGAAGGCGTGGCTGACACTCAGCTTCAAAATCCTGTTGTCCTGCAGGCTCGATGTTGGCAGATCATCCAAATTTTTTTCAAAAATATTTAGAAATGAAGATTCTTAGTGTAATTATCCAACTGCAAGAATTTGGCAATGTAACTTATTTGTATTTTTTAGATTTATGAGCCAGCATTGTGTGAGCCAAACAAAAGCCCCTGAGGCTTTTTCTGGCTCTTCAACTGTGGGAAAAATCTAAGATGCCTCCACCTTCAGCACTTAAATCTTTAAAATTATGGAACTCTAGACTCCAGGGCAGACCAGAAGTAAGCATCAGTTGGCACCTATGGGTTACTCAGAGTGTTCTTCAAATTAAAGAGAGAGCCCGCATGAAGATTTCCTGTCTGAGTTCCTGAACAGTCATAAAATTGAAGCTTTGAGCTTGACCTTTAGTCAAGCTCAGAGGCAAATTAGACTTTCTTCAGGACATGAATTGAAAAATATTGAGCTAATGCTTGGAGGATGGATTATAGAGTTTAAGTCACAGAGCAAAAGGAAATAGAAAATATGATTTAAAGGGAAATTAGACCTTACTAAATACTTTAGTACAGCTGTCCTTCAGTATCCATGGGGGATCAGTTCCATGACCCCTGAGAATATCAAAATCCAGGAGTGCTCAAGCCCCTTAAATAAAATGGTGTAGTACAGTATTTGCATTTAAAGTGCATTCATTCATTCTCCCATGCACTTTAAATCATCTCTAGATTACTTATCACACCTAATACAATGTAAATGCTGTGTAAATAGTTGTTATACTGTATTGTTTAGGGAATAATGACAAGGAAAACAGGCTGCACATGTACAGACCCAAGCATGGCAGACCGAACTACATCAGCAACAACATAGCCTTCTCCTTTTTAAAGTTTTCTACCTGCAGTAGTTGAATCCACAGATGCAGAACCTGTGGAAATGGAGGCCTGACAGATTAACCTCATTTTTGTCAACCTTTTAACACCGTCAGGTTTGAAGCCGTCCAATGTGGTGAAAGGTGCAAGTGGTAATTTCTCAGAAGAAATGAATTGTTCACCCAAATTTAAATGGAGGTTAGCCATATTAAAATTAATGTCATCAGGGTGACGTTCCATTGAAATGATGCGCAAATAGCTTTCTTTTGTCCCGTTACGAAACTCGAAGGGTTTTCTTAAAAAAAAAAAAATACCCATCATTTATTATTTCTCACCATTCCCTGGGTTAGCTGGGAAGCTCCTCTGGTCGAGGCCAGCGTGGCTAACCCTGCGGTGAGCTGGTGGCTTGGCTGAGGCTGACGATCCAAGTCGGCTTCACTCTCACACCTTGCACGGGGCAGGCTCTGTGGTCAGAGGGGCCTCAGCTGGAGAACTTGCGCCTGCTCCGTGTGGCCGCTCCAGGCTTCTTCATATGCAGGGGTAGGCAAAGGTAGGTTTACAACTGTGAGTACGCAAAACACAGAGATTATTTGTAAACTTACTTTTGCCCACCCCTGCAGGAGTTTCCGGGTTCTAGAAGGAGAAAAGGAAAGCCAGTTAGCTCACCCATGTTCCACACTCAGCCCCTGGAAGTATTTGAGTTTGTAACTTCTGATGTACTCCAAGTTCTTTCTGAGACTCTGATCATGTCACGTTTGACAATGCCCCCCCCTGCACATCTGTCCCTCTGTGTCTCAGTGTGCCAATGGCAAGAATGACCTCCCCATACCATGTGAGGGAGTGTGCAAATTTGTGCAATCCTCGCTGCTTAAGAACAGTACGTCTTCACGTTTGGTTCTTCTAAAGCTGCCCACATGGTATGAGGCACTTGGTAAGGGCGTCTTTTCTGGATTTCAGGCGAGCACAGATCTCTAGTTTGCTTCGATACCCCCTCAACTTATCTTAGGTTTGGGCCACCCCCATATGTGGTCTTGTCTGCAACCCAGAGACCTAGGGCACTGGGTCCCCTTCGAGATTCAAGCCCCACCGAGTTCCATCCCTTCTGATTCTCTTCCTCGGACCTTCTCAGGGCAAGAAGGTCCTTTCGTTTATCAGCAGGAAATTTCTCTTAAATTATTTCTTTTAGAGAGACGGGCAGGGAGGAAGAAAGAGAGGGAGAGAGACATCAATGTAAGAGAGAAACATCGATCGGTTGCCTCCCGAACATGCCCCAACTGAGGACAAACCTGCAACCCAGGCATGTGCCCAGACCAGGAATCAAACCGGTGACCTTTCACCATGTGGGATGACACCCAACCAAGTGAACAATACAGGCAGAACAGATACATATAGTATCTTTAAAACAGAGACGATAGACCTGATGTGCTTGGCTTCATTTCACCCTGGATTGGACATGGACAAATGTAGTCCATTCAGAGGGAAGGAGGATGGAAAATGATGGCATCTTTAAAAAATAATAAAATAAAGATCTCTGAGAGATGTTAGTGCATTAAACCAAGAGAAGACTTGAGGTGCAATGGTTAATTTTATGTGTCACTTTGACTGGGCTAAGGGATGCTTGGGTAACCTGTCAAACATTAGTGGGGGTGAGTCTGAAAGTGCTCCCAGAGCAATGAGCATTGGAATCGGTACGCTGAGAAAAGGTCGCCGTCACCATGTGTGTAGACATCATCCAGTCCACTGAGGGCCCGCACAGAACGAAAACGCAAAAGAAAACCAGTTCACTGTCTGAGACGTCCATCTTCTCCTGGCCTAAACATGGCCTCCCGACTCCAGGCCTCGCACATCAGTTCCCGATTCTCGGGCCTTCGGACTAGCACGTACCCCATCAGCTTCCCCGGTACTCAGGCTGTCAGGCTCAGACTGAATCACACCCCAGCTTTCAATGGCAGCTCACAGCTCACAGAATTTCTCAGCCTCCACCATCACGTGAGTCGATTCTTATAATGAACTTCATGTGTGCATGTATCTCTCATTGTTCTGTTTCTCATGAGACCCCTGCTTGTACATGGGAAATTCAGAATAACTCACTCAAAATGTGTGAAATACTGTCATGGAAAGAGAAATCAGCCTTCTGTTATTGACTCTTTGGGAATTGAGTTTTGTTTTGGGGGTTTTTTTTTGCAGCTGACTAAAAGGCAGAACCCTCTTCCAGTCAGATATGTGCAAAGGCAGAATGGACCGACTCATGGTCCCCCATCATGGTGATATTTGGTGACCAGGTGACAGATGCCATAGAAGACGTTTGAGCATGAGACAGGTGGTGGGAACAGTTAATTTTTTTTTTATTTTATTTGTCATCGACAGTTTACATTTGGTATTACTTTGCATTCGTTCCAGGTGTCCAGCACAGTGGTTAGACAGTCACATGCTTTACACAACGATGCCCCATTATTTCCACCACCCATCCAACACCTTAGGCGATTGTTAGAATATTATTGACGATATTGCCTATGTTGTACTTAACATCCTGTGACTATTTTGTAACAACCAATTAGTATTCTTAATACCTTAACCTTTTTTGCCTAGTTCCCCAACCACCCTCCCCTCTAGCATCCATCAGTCTGTTCTCCGTATCTAGGAGTTGTGGAACGGTTGAATTTTAACGTGCCTTTGTCTCCTCTGGCCTTGAGATTTACAGTCGAATGGCACGGTGTTAAGAATATGCAGCAGGCGAAGCTGCTCTCTGCTTTAGCTCTCTGTGATGCACACTTTCGCCACCCTTAAAACGGTGTCTACACCATCCAGCCCCTTTACAGGTTATCAGACACACGTGTGTTCAGTAAGCGCTCAGGGCAGAGAGTAACACAGGACTTTCCCTATCACGGTAGCTGTTCCCTTTATGATGAATCCATCCTCTTGATTCCACTGTCAGGGCATGACTCTGTCAGGAATGCGAAGATGACGGAGCCCTGGGCACACACATTTTTTTGGATGGCAGGCATTGAGAAAGGGAAGTATAGAGGAAAAGTAAGAAAAATAGAAGACTCGTTAAAATCTCAGTGATCTTTTTTTTTTTTAATGTTTAAAAAATACATTTTACAAAAGCCTTTGAAACACAAGGGGTCAGGAACAGTTCCTTGAGCCCTGTACTTGAACAGGGCAATGGAAGCCTGACTGGAGACTAGGGTTTCAGTTCTGGGTTTCTAAAGTCAGATCGATAGCAGTCGAACCCAACAGGGAGTTTCTTCCCCTTACATATCTTCCACTCCCTTCTCCTCCAGCCCAAGTGATTCCGTTCTGCTTCACTCTCCTATAGAGGTAGCAGAACGTTTGAGCTGGCCCTGTGATTTTTCGTCCCTTTACCCAGTGAAAAACATCGTTTCTGAGAAGTAAATTGCTGTTTTTCGATTTGGAGTTAGAATTATGAGTGAGCTCCGTGTGTGTCTCTGTAGGGCATCCTGACATTTCGCGTGGGAGCGTTTTTTAGTTCTGCTTTTCAGCCCAGAGAACGCACACGCCTACCATTTGTTCCCTGGCTATTGGGTGACCCCTGCTGGCCATTGGGAGATGTTACTGCCTTTTCTGATTTTCCTTCGGGCCTTCCGCGTTTAATTTCAGTCATCAGACTCCAACTGCCACTTTCCCAGATTCAATTCGCCTTTACTTAGTTGTGATAGTGTCTATTAATACCTGTTGTGCATTAAATGTCCTTTTTATTGCATTAAACCCAGAGCTCTTGAAAACTGCTTCCCATAAAATGATGAAATCCATCGCAAAGGAAAACATCCTTTGCTATATATAGTCTGTGCCGGTGAGTCTTAATGATTCAGTGATGGCATGGTGACAGAGACAATGACAATGTTTATATTTTCTTGAAAAATACTGGCCGGCAACAAACACAGGGACTGCCACATTCCGAAGGCCAGCTAGCAGCCGGAAGCAACATTCGCTTCACTTGTTGGCCCAGTGCTCTCTCTGATGGAACGTACGTAACTACCCAACCATAGCACAAGGTAAGCTATGGATTACACCGCCAGAAAGGGCTTTAAATAACAGCTTATCCTCCCTGCCCACCCTATCAGAATTTATCTATTGAATACATGTTTGCTCAGTGCCCCTACTATGTAAAAGGCTTGAAAGGGTGGGGGAAAGAATGGGTAATAAATTTTAAAAATAGGAGAATATAGTCATATCTCAGCTGCAACAATATCACATCTATGTATTTTAGTCCCTTGCCTGTTCATATGTGTTCAATAATTTCTTTCAGTGGATCTCAGTGTCTTATTGTGAGAGTAAAGTGATAGCATATCCCTAATTCCTTTGGTATTGGAAGGATTAGCAACCCCTGCCTCTGGTCACTAATTCACTGTTAAAGAAAACTGAGCCTTTAAAAAGATTGGCCCTGGCTGAAATGGCTCAGTGGACTGAGTGCCAGCTTGCAAACCAAATAGTTGCTGGTTGGATTCCCAGTCTAGGGCACGAGCCTGGGTTACAGGCCAGGTCCCTGGTAGAGGGCGTGCAAGGTGCAACCATACATTGTTGTTTCTCTCCCTCTTTCTCCTTCCCTTTCCCTCTCTAAAAATAAATAAAATCTTTAAATAAGAAGATCGTTTGTACACTCCCGTGGATAATAACAGTAGCTCCCTTCAGCCAGAGCTGAGATGGGCAAACTTCAGAAGTTCAGCCAGCTTTGCGTGGTTCCTCAAATCTCTTTAGAGAAAATATAGGAATAGTCATCTCCCAGAGGTCATCTACTCAAGAAGAAAGTGCGAGAAAACAGAAAGGAAGTTTGGGTGTTCATTGGCTATACAAGTGTGTGTGTGTGTGTGTGTGTGTGTGTGCGCGCGCGCGCGCACATCTATAAATGTTCCATATATTCAGCAAACACTGATAAATATATATCTGTACTCTTTACGTGAATGGAGAATCACATCAGTAACTAAGTTCATGGGATTTAAATGAGGCACTGCCAGTTACTTAGGATTTTGCTCTGGCAAATTTTAGACACAACATGTCATCTCCCTCTCTTTGAACTTTGCAAATCAAGCTATTATTTATTCTATTTATTCGTACTTTCTCTTGAAAAGTCAGTTCTCCATAGGCCCTGAAACACTTTTATGTGGGGTTTGTTTTTTTTTTCCCTCTGAATTCCCTTCTCTGTTTGCCTTCATCTTCCTGGCAGTGAAATGCCTCAAACTGAATACAATATTCCAGGCTTCTTAAAACAGTCTTCGTGACTTCCTTACAGTAAAGGTCTTGCCTCGGTTTTAAAAATCAGCCTGTTTAGAAAACAGTAAATCCACAGTATTATCTATTGAAAGTCTTCTCACGACTCTCCTTTTTATTCGCGGGCATGCCTTTTCCTCTCTCAAAGGTCTTTCTACTTTATGTGGTTCTTATAACAGCTTGACTCTTTCAGTAGACATTAATTTAAGTAAATATTTCTGCTTCTCTGTGTATTTTCTCTTTGAAGTTTTCATTTTTGGTTGATGCTCTTTTAACTGTTCCTCTTTTCCATTTCCAATGCAGCAGTGACCCTGAGTTTTTGAGAAAACGTTTGCAAAGCTGCACTGACTTCTTTTTTATTCATGGCCGTTTTCAGCAATGTCCTCTTCTCTGCAAAGAGCTCAAAACCCCGAACAAGAGCTAAGGTCATACTCCAAACACATCTCTGATTACAACTGGAAAGGGAAAGGAGAATGAAAAAAAAAGTTTAATAGCGTAAGACTCCTAAAGATACTCAGAGTTAATCTAAGTTGTGCATTCTAAGGTACCTCAGTCTTTTTTTTTTCCGTAACCTGGTATATTATGGTCTTTTCACTGTATCTTTCTTGCCACCAACTTGAGAATTTAAACTTTCTCCAACTTCACAAGAAGTAAATTTTCTAAATACTGTGGAATATATCTTAATAAAAACCTTCTTTAAAAAAGTCCTGCTCAACGGCTTCATCTCACGCCTCCCGCCCGGAAGGCGGCAGAGTACGCACTTCCTAAACAACCTCTCTCACCTACATGTTCAGCCTGGACTGTGACTGAGCGTCCTCGTCGTTTTGAAATCCTTGGCTTTTTCTTTCTTCTGATTAAGGTATACATATTTTCTAATCTTAGCTCTAGCCAGCCTTACACAGTCTGGATCATAAAGTTGTCATTTTTCATGGAAAAGTATCTTCTGGCTCTTGAGAATGTGTCTGTGTCTGTTTATCTGGCAGAGGCCTGTCTCAATAAATTCCTGAATCCCAGATTACCCGCATATCACCCATGCTCTTAAATACCAGAAAACGGAAAGACATTTCAATGACCCCACCCATTTCTCCAGATGATTCATCGTGGACTCTGATTATGGTTCCCATAGTATTCTTCATATCTTTACTACTAATTCCAAGCACAGTGACATAAATTCATAGACTTGCTCAACTAGCTTGAAACTCAGTCCACCTTCCTTACTTTACGAATGAAGGACTGAAGTTAGGAGACTTGTCCAAGGTCACAAAGTCAGCTAATAAGAGTTAGAATATCATCAGGTTGAGCCCTGGCTGGGTAGCTCAGCTGGTTAGAGAGTCATCTAGATACACAAAGGTTGCAAGTTCAATCCCCAGTCAGAGCACATACAATGAATGCACAAATAAGTAGGACATCCAATTGATGTCTCTCTTCCTCTTCCCCTCTCTCTCTCCCTTCCTCTCTCTCTAAAATCAATAAATAATTTTTTAAATCAAGTCTTTGTGTACTTACCTGCATGTGCATGACAAGCACTTACATAGGCCAGAAACACTCTGAGCCCTTTCCAATTTTGACTCTTTTACTCCTTATAGAAACCTTACGAAGTAGATGCTATTATTATCGGACTTCGAAGATGAGGAATTGAAGCACAAACAGATTAAATAATTTGCCAGAGGTCACCTCCTTGTAGGCAACCAAGCAGGGACGAAACCCAGGTGGCACCAGCTCCCCCAAGTATGCTCTTAGTGACTATGCGCTCTCTGTCCCTGATGTCAGACAGTCAGTTCCGTGTCATCAAACAGTAATCCTGTTCTAGGAGGTGCATAAGTTGCCTCAATACTGCAAAGCATAGCTTTCCATCATCAATCAACACCTCTTGGCTTTCAAAGTTGTTATCTTCTCACTGGAAGCATAAACAACCTCTTCAAATAGTCACCCATAGAGCCAATGTATACTTTATGCAGATGTGACCTCCTGCATCAGGAAAAACATAAAATCTCACCCCCTTGTCCTCAGGGAAACAAAAACTGAACCAGGAGGTTACGGCAGATTTTCGAAAATCACTATACTGTCTGCTCCGCTCACAATATGTTTCTATAATCTCCCTTCGGTCCCCCTAGTGGGATTTGAGCATTTCTAAGGCTAAGATGCAGAGTAAACACCTTAGCATTGAACAGATTTGTTCTGTTTCTCCTGTTTGCCTGTGGCTGCCTTTTGCTTTTCAAGAGCCTGTGGGATTGAGACATCACACCAGGTACCGGAGGCGAGGCACGCAGCAGATGCAAACTGCAGCCCTCTATCACTCAGGCCTGCCTCTGTCTGGAAGTTCTTGAGCCCGTCCCACAGTGGCTTCCCACAAACCGCTGTCAGTGGCCACTGGGACCGCAAGAAGAAAACCCTGTTATCAGCTAGAAAGAACACAAGAAAACGCAAAAACTCGATGAGTCCACAGTGCCCAGAGAGGTGCCGCTAAAAACCCCTTAGCACCCAGGATGTGACCACCACCGTCTGCTTAGATTTTTATTACACCGGCAACTATAGCATCAGAGGTATTTACTGCTGGGAACACAACAAAAGCACACCAGAGAAATGTGTTTCTGTGACTCACCTGGTGCCTTAATAAATTTTTGTTTGTAAGTTGTAAGGAAAAAGACATTAATATCGTCTTCCCCTCAGACACAGCCCAGCAAGTTGACAGACACCGCTATTTATGCTGTGGGAGCGTCTACTGACCCTAAAACGTCCAAAGTGGTTTGAAGTGATTTTGAAGGAGTTTTGAGAGATAGTGGGCCAAGGCCCTGAAGGGTGTTAAAGGGAGCAGAGGTCAGGTGTGGGGTCGTCCGTCTCTGCACGCCCACCCGTGGAGTCAGAAAAGGCTGCCAATGTTTCATCTCCAAAGAGCTGTGAACATCCCCATTTGCTTTCGAGACAAGAGGCTGTGTTTAAAAGCTGAAGAATCTCCTAGTGCATTTGGTGTAGGGTTTGGAGTACAGTGGAAAACCTGAAAAAAGTCGAAGATGGGTTTATAAAATAGAGCTGGGTTTTCAGAGAGAAGTAATAGGAGTAGAATTACTTTTTCAGACACATGAATCAAACGCCTTCCTTGTATCAAGACATAGTTTGGGCCTGGCTGGTGTAGCTCAGTGGATTGAGCGCGGGCTGGGAACCAGAGGGTCCCGGTTCGATTCCCAGTCGGGGCACATGCCTGGGTTGCGGGCCAAGTCCCCAGTGGGGGCCACGTGAGAGGCAACCATACATTGTTCTTTCTCCCTCTCTGTCTCCCTCCCTTCCCCTCTCTCTAAAAATAAATAAATAAAATATTAAAAAAAAAAAAGACATAGTTTGGATCTTTGTGTTGAATGTTGTGGGTTATCTGTAAATATGATTCAGGGATTTATTTTCTTTTCAATTGATCATTTATATTTAAATTGGATATTTTAATCACAGTGCTATGTCCTTCCACTATGGTTCTTTGCTCACTCAGAGAAGCTACCCAGGGTCTTCTTTGAACAGGCGTAGGCACAGAGCGGATGATGGGCACAAGCAAGGGCCACTGTCCCAGCGCATAGGACTCTCTGTCCAGTCAGAGGATGGTGGTCAGTAAGGCCAGTCACACAAATTAGTTGTGGGACAGCTGCCTTCATGGTATGGACTAGCGAGCCTGACTGGTCTGGCCTACCGACCCGAGAGAAGTGAACAGAGAGGCTTTGCAAGCCAAGGCAGGAGGTTGCTGCCCATTGGGATGGTCTTGGTTCCTTGATTCTTCATTCCAGTGCATGTGTATCCTTAAAGTGAGTTTTATTTTTATTAGTCTAGTTCCCATCTTAGCTCCCTGCAACCAAAACACCCAGATGAGCACAATATGAAATAAAACCATTGAAAGATCCATTCATCAGCATAGTCCTGGGTTTTATGTCTTGACTGTTCTCAGAACATCTCTACTCTGTCCCTTATTTATGCATTTCACCTTGCATGATATTCCACTCATTTTCTTCACTTTTTTCTCTATTTTCGCCTCCTCTATCTTTTTTAATTGAGATGTAATTGACATAGAACATTATATTGGTTTCAAGTGTACACAAAGTGATTCAATACAGTGTGGGCAAAAGTAGGTTTACAATTGTGGGTTCACTAAACACAAAGTTTATCCTTGTATTAGTATTTATTCTTTTTCCATAAAATAACTATAAACCTATATTTGCCCATCCCCATATATGTCCATATTGCAAAATGATCACCACAATAAGTCTAATTAACATAACCACCACACATTATAATTTTTTCCATGTGATAAGAACTTTCAAGATCTCTCAGTAACTTTCAAATATACAATATAGTATTATTAACTATAGTCTATCTCTTGTATATTCCTTCTTCTTTCTCTCTCTCTCTCTCACCTCTTATAATTCCTCTTTCCAGGAACAATGTCATGCCTAGATCTATTCCTCTCCTTCTCTATTTCCTTCCTCCAATCCCATCCAATTTTCCTAACTAACCTCCCAAACTCAACACTCCACCCTCCCCTCATGTACAATTGAAGGGACACCCATTAGGGCTTAAGACTCAATCAGTGTATAGCTTAAGCAAGTATTAGATATTTCTAAAATCTGGTTCTCTTTTTTTTTAAGATTTTATTTATTTATTTTTAGACAGAGGGAATGGAGGAAGAAAGAGATGGGGGGAAACATCAATGTGTGGTTGCATCTCACATGGCCCACCTGGGGGCCTGGCCTGCAACCCAGGCATGTGCCCTGACTGGGAATCGAACCAGCGACCCTTTGTAAAATCTGGTTCTTTAAATAAAGCCACATACTACTCAACCTTATAAAACCTTAATACTACTCAACAAAGTGATAAATTTGATTTTCCACATTCAACATAATTCCACAAATACATATACCAATACAATACCAATATGTTCAATAGGGAGCCCCAAAATGGATAAGACAGGACCCCAACCACTAGTTGGCCTACAGTCTGGGAGGAGGAAAACTCGTACGGAGAAAGAAGTCTCTCTCGCACCAGGCAGCACGTGACCGCACTGCTGTGACGAAGGAGGCGCGGAAGGGAACAGGGCTCAGCCAGGCCATCGGCTGCACCAGCGCAGCCCAGCTCCAACAGTGCACGTGTACGTGTTTCATATATCGTGACTTATGTGGCAAAGCTGGGGTGAACCATTCTTCATGTATGTGTGGTAAAGCAGGCGCTGAACTTCACATTTTTCGGAATATGCCAAAGTGGGTACCAGGAAGATTTTCGGTAATATTCGAAGAATGACCACAACAGACCCCCAAGGGCAAATTGCAGAACAAGAGATAATGATCTTCGGCACCAACCATTTTACTATCTGTTCCGTTTTTTTATATGACTTTTCAGGTAAAAGTGCCTTAGTTCCCTTCACTTGCAAATTGCTTATTGCCTTCGCAAATCCACTCAGGGCCCTTCCCAGAGCACCCCTCTTACCTTGCCTGTGCTCCAGGCCTATCTCCCCAAACCGTCCTGTTCCATCTATTTTAACCATTGTGCTGGGCAGTGCCATTGTCTGTTCTAATAGTCTACAGTGAAATGCAAATGATGGCCTTTACCTTCCCAAGAGCAATTATTTTTTTAAAGATTTTATTTATTTATTTTTAGACAGAAGAAAAGGGAGGGAGAAAGAGAGGGAGAGAAACAAAAGGTGTGCTCGCTGCTGGCAGGAGGCTGCAGGTCCTCTTCCACAGACTTCTCCCCGGGGTCTCTGGAGTGCCCCAATGCCCCAGAGGCCGGTTTCTCCCTGGGTGAGTGAGCCGAGCAAAAGTGAAGGTAGGGGCAAGAAAGGTTTTTATAACTTGGCCTCAGACGTTACCTGACAGAGTTTCTGCTGCATTTTCTTCTTGAGAAGGAAATCACTCAATCCAGTCACAGTCGAGGCTGGGGAAGGTTGGCCTTTATTTACCTTTTGATAAGGAGGACTATCAAAGAATTTGTGGACTTATTTTTAAATCACCATAGCTCCCTTGCCCATTTCCTCAGTCTCTCTCTGCTTCTATTTAATAATATGCTCTAATGAGTAAATACTCTATTAAGCAAATATTTTATAACATTAAGCTTCTAGATTTTAAATATTCCCATTGGCAATACATGGTTTTCAAATTTTTGTGACTAATCCCTTTCTCCAAATTTCCATAAGCTTCTTCAATTCTAAGTTACATAGTGCCGTTCAAAAATAAATCTTCTAAGTAATTTGGGGTTCAATTGCAGAGCATTTGCTGCTCCTGAATTGACATTTCATAAAATCAATTTTAATTCATTCATATGTGGCTAAGTAAAATATTTTATGAGGTATTGGATCAAACATCTGTTCTATTTCTTTTGACTCCTACCTCAGTAATTGAATTATTTTTGAAAAAAGCAATCAAATTAGTTTCTTATAATTATAGACTATTGACTGCTCATATTTCTTGTTCCTTACAACATTTAAGTTGGCGTGGTTGTTTTCTACAAAGCATTTTCTATTATTTTGCTAGAAGCCAGAGCAATCTTATTTACCCAAGTGACCTGCTCACAGTCTGTTTCTTAAGAATAATGACAAATAAGGAATGTTTATCTTATTGTTCTAAAACTGAAGGTATTTTTTTTCTTCTGGCTGATTGATTTTTACTGCTGAGAAACAATGGCAGGTATTCTCAAGAAATGATAGTTTAAGTAAAGCAAAAATCCACCAAGAAAAGCCATATAGATAAACAGAAGTCACTGCTTTCTCCCTGCAAGTCCATAAACTGGGTTAACAGGATCCAGTGCAAAGGAAAAAGGACTCAGGGACAACAATGTGGTGGTTGCAGCGGGGAGGGGGTGGAAGGGGGTTAAATGGTAAAGGGAAAAATACAATGAAAAATTTAAAACAAAAGAATAACAGAAGTCAAAGAGCCAATGTATCTAATTAGGTCAAACAACCTTCTAGTTCAGTGAAAAAGTAATCAGACCAAATGTTTAATTCATTTACTCATTCAATAAAAAATTTATTTGAACATACTTATTAAATGAACATGTTTATTGAATATGAAGTGTAACTATAGCTGACTAAGACTTTAAAGTCCCTAAACTGTGAAAGGATTATGGTTACCATATTTTTTCAAAGTAAAACCAGTATCCACTTCCAAAACAGCTAAATAAGCTCCTACTAAACTTAACTGTCTAGATATCGACCATTAACTGTGGGAAAAATAAAGCAAAGTAATAACCTGAAGATACTGAAGAGTTAAGAAAAAAACACAGCAGGCATATTCTGAAGGAAAGACAAAAGTTGGTAGTAGAAACCAGCACAGGATTTGTATACGTTTTTAATGACTTTTAACTTACAAGCAGAATGAAAGTGGCACCAAGTGAAGTAACTAAAACTTTGACCAAAAAACCCACATGTTTCTGCCCTGGCCAGGTGGCTCACTTGATTAGAGCATCAGCCCGATATGCCCAGGTTACAGGTTCGATCTCCAGTCAGGGCACATACAAGAAGCAACCCATGTGTCAATGAGTGCCTAAATAAACAGAACAGCACAGTGATATCGCTATCTCTCTATCTCTCTCAAGTTAATAAATAAATAAACAAAACAAAAAACTCCACATATTTCCAGTCAGGATCAAAAGAATGTACAGAGTTCATAGCAACTATGGGGACTAGAAAGTAAGAGGGTAAATCTCAGGAAAAGAGAATCAGAGACAATGACCACTATGTTGTGCACATAATTTCTGCCCCACAAATGCATGCATAAAGCAGAATTAAAGTAGTGTGGCTGAGTTAAAAGAATTGGAAAACAATTTGAATTGCCACATCCAGTCTATACTATGTAGTCAACTCCTTCTTCAGCTGCCCTAGATTCTCTTTAACTGTTAACCCCTGAACAGGGTTTCCCTGGGTACTCAGAAAAGGCCCTGCTTGTGTGGAAGACAAAGCCACCCTGCTCTCAAACCCGGGTTAAAGTGAAAGGAGCAAACTCTAGTCTTCCCAGGGATAAAGTAGTGAAATTTATCTCCAATCCCAAGTGTATAGCCTTGATAGAAAGAGCAATCAGAGGGGATAAAGTTGAGGATACAGATAAAAGAAGTGTTTTGTGGAGACAGTTCCTGTAGAAGAGGGTGTCAAAAAAGCAGACTGGCCTTAAACATTAGAAAGGACATCTTATCTCCTGAGACTGGAACAATGAGGATAAGATTGATGAGGAAATAAAAACTTTCAAAGAATAGTGGATTCAGGGAACTAAGAGATATCTACCTTGATTAATTGACAATCACTGCAATCAAAACAGCTGAACCAGGAGTTACAGTGGATGCTGGCCTTAATTACAGGGGTTGTGCTTTGAAGGTCAAAACAATTAGACCCTGTACACTGAATATAGCATAGTGGTGCAAACACACCAAAGCAAATGCTACAGAATAAATGCTGGATCCCAACTGTACCCTTCAAAGCAAAATTTCAGTCTAGACTGAAATATAGAGGATAACATCATAGAAATACCAGAATAAAATAAGTACTATCATACAGTACAACCCATTGCACAACGAGAATGCCACATATCATTTTTAAGAAAAACTCCAGCATTTTGTAACCCCTTTACTCCTGAATACTCTCTCTGCTGCCTCAGCTCTGTTTTCACAGGTTTCCTGTGGTTGTGAACTTTGCTGAGATGGCAGGGACAGTCTCTCAACTGGAGAAGTGAAACCCTGGCCAATGAATTGAAATTGCCAACAGACTGCCAGGGTTGGCCAGAGCAGCTCATTTACCACGTGCTTCAGCCCTTGCAGACCTCGCCGGGGGGCCTGCTACCTATTTCAGCTGTTGAAGCATTTGGAGCCACAGTGTGTTGTAATTCAATTAAAGTACTCCAAAGGTTTTCTTTCATTCAACCCATAATAATGAGGATCCACTGAGGAAAGGAGCCTATGTTAGAGGTAAAAACAAAAGAAGTGGAGGAATTTTTTGCTCCGAAGAAACTGAGGATGTGAGAGCTGTCTTCGATTGTCAAGAACATTCCATTCAGCCTGGCTGGTGTAGCTCAGTGGATTGAGCGCGGGCTGGGAACCAAGTGGTCCTGGTTCAATTCCCAGTCAGGGCACATGCCTGGGTTGCAGGCCGGGTCCCCAGTGAGGGCCATGTGAGAGGCAACCACACACTACTGTTTCTCTCCCTTTCTTTCTCCCTCCCCTCTCTCTAAAAATAAATAAATAAAAATCTTAAAAAAAAAAAAAAAGAACATTCCATTCAGAGCTCCCCCACCCACCTCTCCATGGGTGTCTGGGGTCTTCCTGTCCACATTTTTCGTTCTGGAATATTGGAATAACTCAGTGGAACAAGAGGAAAACTCCAGTGGGCACCTGACCTTCCTTCTCCTGACCGACCTAAATATTAGGTCAAGCCTCTTTTCCTTCCTTCCTATGTGTACATTTATAAAAACAACAAACTCAAAGTTCAGTTTCCATAAGGAGCTCACGAAACACTGGACTTGGCTCTATATATCTTGTCCTCTCTTTATAAAACAATTTTCAAAATGGAATTATTCTAAAATTAGGAGGGTAAGGAACATCCATGTCAATAGGTGGACTGCTTTTGACTCCCAAAAAAGAAATCACAGCAAATACGATTGGCGGGTGGGATAACAATCAATATACTCTGTCAGGTGTCCTTTGGGATTCATTTTACCATTTCTGAAACACAGTGAGATGGCTCTGCCCACCCGCACCTCCTGAGAGTCCCAGAGCCACGCCCCTCGGCGTCAGCCCCTGTCCGAGCTGCTTTTTTGTGTTTGTTTTCTCTCTGCTCAACTTCGGGAAGCTGTCTGGGAAACACCCGAGTCCGGCCTCCCCCCGCACCCCCTACCCCGGGCGCTATGAGAGTGCGAAGGTGCTCAACATCCACCGCTCATGCCGCCTTGATGCATCCCCCTTCCTCCTTTGCCTCTGTGCCTTTCCAATGTGCTTTGTTAGAGAAATGACAAAAGCTTTTGCATTAATTGCTTTAAATTTTTGAGATAAGAATCCTGTTCGATTTGTGCTGACTCACAGGGCACATTGTGCGCTGCCCAGGACAGCAGCTCCGAGGCATATCCAGGTCAGAGGCTGCGTTTACAGAATCAGTTCTTCAATCCTGGTCTTGACTTCTTCCCAGTGAACTCGGCTGAAAAGTGAACTTAAAAATCCCTTTACATGTTCCTCTGACTGGTCTGGCTCGGTTGGCTGGGTGTCATCCCTCAAAGCAAAAGGTCACCGGTTCGGTTCCCAGTCAGGGCACATGCCTGGGTTGCGAGTTCGGTTCACGGTTGGAGTGCATACGATAGGCAACCTTCCTCTCTCTTAGTTTGCCAAGGTCAAGGCGAATGCGGTGGAGACGCAGAGAGGTCTGGCTGAGTGTCACACAAATTAGAAAAGGGAAGTTTCCCTGAAGCCTTTGGCTCAGAAGCCAGTGGCATTGATGGCCACAGTCTACGAGTGTCACCAGGACCAGCTTCGTGGGCATGTGATTGGTTATTGCGGTAGTACAGGCCCCATATTCAGAAGTGACCCGCGCTTGGTTTAATGCTCGGCTGCCACTGTCTTAAATTCTTGATAGTTTTTCAGTAAGGGCTCTGCATTTTCATTTTGCCTTGGGCCTTGCAGATTATTTGGCTGGTCCTGTTGTCACTTCTTCGTATATATCTTAAAGCGGGGCCTTGGGGGTAGGGGGTGATGGCGGGAGACAGGGAGGGGAAAAGTCCTTTGAAGCCAAAGTCGCTGATACTCAATCACAGCCTTGGGGACTCTAAGATTCTTCTCCCCACACATCTTAAAACTGTGCCCTCTGACTCCTCGATTGCCATCTGCTCTGCTTCAAATAAGAAGCTGAACATCAGTAAAATATATGCTCATTTCTTATTGCCATGCTTGCTGGGAAGGCCCGTGTTATGTAATGAAGCTACAGGGGAGGAATATGCTGTTGCATGAGGTCCTTGGAGAGAGGTTAGGAAAGAGCGACTCGGAAAGGAGTGACAGTGACTCTCTGGGAAGAAATGAAAAGAGATCTTTGACACTGAAGAAGATGTCAAAGCAAAAATAGGATGATGTCTCCATGAAGTGATCCAGTTCCCCTGCTACTGGCACTAACAGCCCAGACCCAGGAAACAGAATCACGCCACGTGGCACGGGGGACAGGACGGCAAGGCCTGCGTGGCATCTCAGAAGGCAGTGGAGACTGCAGCCTGAACAGATGAGAGCTTTGCTGTCGGTCAGCAGAGGAGACAGCAGTTTAGCAAATGCACTTGCTTATTTCCCAGGCTCAGCCCTTGCTGCATGCGAAGATGGCCTAGGAGAAAGAGAGAGCTCCCCACCCCTGGGAAGAGGATTCAGAGTGGATGTTGGCTCTGTGTGGGTGGCGGTGACGTGAAATGGAAGTCCCATCTTCTGGGAGGACTGAGAAAGTTGGGAGGGTAGTTGCAGAAGCCAGCAGGTCCTGGTGTCTCAGGGAAAGGTACAGTACTCCAGGATCTGCAGGTAAGGGGGAGGAGCCCCACAGTCTCTGGTGAGCTGGAAATTCTCGTGACTTCCCTCTGCAAACTACATTAAAATACTATATCAGGTGATATATAGTATTTTCTCTTAATTAAACTTCTTAATTAAACTTCATAGCAAAAAAATAAAAATGCTTGGCTTCTATTTCAGATAGCCCCAGGAGTGCTGGAAAAGGGAAATGTACCACCAGGAATTAGTCCATAAAAGTAATTACTTGAAGGAATTTATGAAACAAAGGTACCGATTCAGGTGTTACACGTGTTGTGAGTCACATCTGAAAAATCGTAATACAAACAAAACACTTCACCCTCTGTGAACGGTATCAGCTCCGGAGAGAAAGTCGGTTCAACGCTGAAACAATAACTATAGATGCTGTTAACAGTGGAAAGGGCAGCAGACTGGGATATTGATTCTAGATAGAATTCCCAACTACAGGGCTTTGGCCAATCATTCCTTGTGTGGCCCTCAACTGAAAAAGCAAACGTTTAGTCAAGCAGTTCTCCAAGTCTGATACCAAAACCAGCAGCAGCAGCATCACCTAGGAACTTATTAGAAATACAAATTCTCAAGCTCCATCCAAGACCTACTGAACCAGAAACTCGGGGGGTGCAGCCTAGCAATCCGTGTTTTAACAAGTCCCCCGAGAGATTATGATATGTGCTGAAATTTTGAAACTACTTAATTAGATGGACTCCAACTCCTACAGAAATTCTACAGCATTGACCACTGTTACCACCAGCATCAGTAATACATATCAAGAGGATCCTCTGTGTTCCCCGCCCCTGTTCTAAGCACTTTGTATATAATAATCTATTTGCTCTTCACAATGCCCTGGGAAGAAAATTCTATTATCATCACCACTTGGCAAATGAGGCATGAAAGGGTCTGGTAGCTACGGTAAAAATGCACCACTGCCGTGGCCGGATGGTTCAGTTGGTTGGAGCATCATCCCTGCACCAAAAGGTTATGGGTCCATTCCCAGTCAGGGCGCATACCTAGGTTGTGGGTTCAGACCCCAATCTGGGAGCTTTTGGGAACCAATTGATGAATGATTCTCTCACATGGATGTTTCTCTCTCTCCTCCTCTCTTCTTTCCTCTCTCCCTTTCTTTCTCCCTCTCTCTCTCTTTCCCTTCCTACCTCTCTAAAAATCAATAGGAATATATCCTTGGATGAGGATTAAAAATAAATAAATACCCCAATAAGATCCTTCTTCAAGAAAGGGGTTGTCCCTCCAGCTGTCAGCAACTTCAGGGTTTTCCTCTACGGTAGAGAACCGACTTAGCCAAGGACACATCCTTCCAGGGGAGCCCCTATCGAGTAATAAACCGCAGAAAGGTGAAAGGCTTGGTGACACCATGGGACAACTCTGAGAGGCGTGTGCACTCCCGGGCTGCCTTGGTATTGGTCGAGCCTTGTTGGGCCTGCTTCACAGTTAGTTTCTCCGTCTCTCTAACCTTTCTTGCTTCCCCTTCCTTTCACGTGCGCTGATCCCTAAATATCCCGCACGCCTAACCTCTCAGTTTCTGCTTCTGAAAGGCCCATTTGTATCAGTAGCAATTGAAAGTGAGGGGCCAGTCATTGGTCCAACCAGGTTTCAAATCCAGGTAGATGGACTCCAAGCCTGAGGCTCTTCACTATTCACTATCCTGCCCTCTAACTTGTCCCCTCCTTGGGCTTATAAATTAATGGCTCAAGTATTTGAATATGAGATTTCAGGAAAAAATTAATTTTTCAAATGAGAAAACTAAGGTTCAAGGCGATTGCTACAGTTTGCCCCTGGTTGGTAGTGAGCAAGCACAGACTGATATGAGTGAGTTGTTTGAAGCCCGGTGTTCTACCGGGTCACGTTACCTACCACCTTCAGGAAAATACTCACGTATTATAATAACAGTGAGATAAGATCTTCTTTTATCATTGTGTTGGGCACAGAGCCTAGGAAACATTACAACTGATAAGGAGAAATATAAAGGATGATAAGACTACTATCGACAATTACATGCCAACAAAGCGGATCGCCTAGAAGAAATGCACAAATTACTAGAAACATAGAACCTACCAAGACTGAAACATGAAGGAACAGAAAACGTGAATGGATCAATAACAAGTAATGAGATTGAATCAGCCATCAAAAACCTTCCAACAGAGAAAAGCCAAGGACCAGGTAGCTTTGCTGGTGAATTCTATCAAACACTTAAAGAAGAAATAAACCTGTCCTTCTAAAAAGTAGAAGAGGCAGGAACCCTGCCAAACTCATTATATGAGGCCGGTATTTCCCTGATACTAAAGGCAGAGAAAGATAGCACAAGAAAACTACATCCCGATATCCATGATGAATATAGATGCAAAAATCCCCAACAAAATACTAGTGGATTAAACCAAACATCACATTAAAAGGATGATACACCAGAACAAAGTGGGATTCACACAAATAGATAAATAGATAAATAGTGGGATATTATTGACCCTTACAAACGAAGGGAATCCTGTTATATGCAACGACACAGATGAACCTCGAGGACACTCTGCTAGGTGAAATAAGCCAGCCACGAAAGGACAAACACTGTGTGATTTCACTCACAGGAGGTATTTAAAATGATCAAAGCCATTAATCAGAGAGTGGAACGGTGACTACGGGAAACCGGGGGAGAAGGAAATGGGTAGTTGTTTTCAGTGGGTGTAATGGTTACACAAAACGAGTAAGTTTTAGCCACCTGCTGCCCCACACTGTGCCTGAAGTTAACAGTGCTGCAGTGTGCACTTAAACATTTTGCTAAGAGGGTAAATCTCTTGCTAAGTGTTCTTAATAGCAGAAAGCAAACAAAAAGGGCTGGGAAAAACTTCTGGAGATGATGATTCTATTTCTTTGATTGTGGTGATGGGTCTCATGTGAGTGCATACATGTCAAAACTCATCCAGTGTTACATATTAAATAAAAGTGCAGTGTTCTGTATATCAATAACACTTTAATAAAACTGTTTGAAAAACCTGGGCTGTGATTTCTGGTTATACATGAAGCAAAGAAATAAAAATGTTTAAAGCAGGCCGTCATCACCAAGAACGAAACCTCACTGGGGAGAAACACCCCAAAACCCTCAGGACGAGCGTAAGTGTTTTAGTGCAGTGGGGCTCCCATTGGCTGTTTATTGGAATTGCTAGAGATTTTCGTTATCGGCACCATTTAATTGGCCCGGGGTGCAGGCTGGAGGCTGGGATTTTTTTTTTTTTAAGTCTCTCCAGGTGATTCTAATACCCACTGAAGACTCAGAAGTACTGCTTCAGGGTAAATTCTATTCTCATTACACAGCCAACCGTTCCTTACAGGAAAAACACTTGTGTGTGATAAATTGGGAAAGACATCAAGTAACATTTCGTAAACTAAGTTACTTGGTAGATTTAATAGCATACAAGAGATTTGTCCCAATAGTGATGAGTTACAAAAATAAAAGTGTATTTCCATTGTAAAGCATTGGCACATAGAATTTACCCACTTTTTTCTGTCGTTCTTCCACCCCTAATTCATCCTCGATTGGATAACACCACCCAAGCTGCTGTTGGCCAGCCCCGAGAATCACACCAATATTCTCGGTCCATCCTAGCAGTAACACTGCTAACACCCTAACAGTAAGACAAATAACCGTGCAGAACTTTACACCTCCTGCAGAAACTCGAAGGCATCGCCGCGCTGAATAACTGGAGGTGAAACTGGCGGAGGTTGCTGTGAGTGGTCAGACGTTCTCACCCAGAACTAGAGTTTAATAACTTGCCCAATGGTACTGTTCTCTTCCCCATCTCTGAAATTCCTCAGGAAAAAAAATAAATGGTCTGGGCCCCTCAAGGACCATAAAACAGAACAGTACAGAAAGCATAGAAATGAAATTTTTGTGCTAAGTATAGGCGGAACGCAGTAGGATGGAGGGGAAACAATTTCACCACAGAAGAGACACTGTGGGTGAGGCCATTTCTCAGTCCTAGAGAAGCAAAACCCCGAAGAGCCAACCCCAGCAACACGTGGGGTCATAGAGGCAAGGTGAAAGCCAACAGTTTGCCTCACTGGAGTCTTTTCCATGTCACTGAGCAAGGACCTGAGCTCAGAACGACCGTACTTCGCTGTGTATAATGTGCAATTTTTGTCCAAATGTTTGAGGGAAAAATAAGGGTGAGCATTATACATGAGTAGTACTAATTCCGCATCTATGCATACATGTTTTTAATTCTTTTATTTATGCTTATGAGTTAAAAGTATAACTCTTGAAAGCAATAATGATATCTGTACGCAAAAATATACCCTGGAATATGATAATCAGTTTTTTTTCTAAATATGAATTAATAAATAATTAAACTAAAAAGTTAAAATGAAAGATACTTTTCCTGAAAGTTTGGGCCAAAGACGTGGGTATGCAATATACACAGCAAAATATGGTATTTCATGGTGTGTTCAAGCACATGCCCAAGGTAAATGACCCAATATTTGAACATTGATTATGCATTCAACAGCTTTATTCAACAAGTACTTATTGAATATCAGCTACGTACAAGGTGCTAGAGGACACTCAATGGGAAAAGATAGAAATATATATTAAATGCTGATCCTTAAATAAGTTTACATTCCCACAGGGAACATAAGACAACAGAGAAAATGCAATGAGAATTCAGATTAGAGAAAGCATATCTGAATATACAGTGGATGAATTCAGGGTTGATGGAGAATAAAAGGAAACAGACCAGTTTACCGAAAAGCAAATCTGTTAAAGGATCAACTCCTCCCAACCCCTAAATGAGCTGATCATTATGGAGGAGTAGGATTTGAACCTGGAAAATCCACTGAAGGGTAGATAACGTAAGGCTAGCTGAGAATTCCTGACCTAGGGAATCAATGAGAAAGGGAATCCATATTTCAGAATAATATGACTCACAGCGTGCATGACAAAGAGAGAATCATTTTGCTTGGCTAGAGCAAAAAGTGTTTAAAAGGGAAAAGAAGCCCTGGCTGGTGTGGCTCAGTGGATTGAGTGTGAACCAAAGGGTTTTGGCTCAATTACCAATCAGGGCACATGCCTACATTGCACACCAGGTCCCCAGTGGGGGGACACGTGAGATGCAACCACACATTGATGTTTCTCCCCCTCTTTTCTTCCTCTCTTCTCTCCAAAAAAAAGTAAATAAAATATCTTTTTTAAAAAATGGGAATACCCCTGGGTGGTGTAGCTCAGTGGATTGAGTGCTGGCCTGCGAAGCAAAGGGTCACTGGTTCAATTCCCAGTCTGGGCACATGCCTGGGTTGCAGGCCAGGTACCCACTAGGGGGCGTGCCAGAGGCAACCACACATTGATGTTTCTCTCCCTCTCTCCTTCCCTCCCCTCTCTCTAAAAATAAATAAATAAAATCTTTAAAAAAATAAAATAAATTTTAAAAATGGGAATAAGGTAAAAAAAGAAAAGTGGTAAGATGAGATCACGTAGAACCAGTGTGTCTGGCTAAGGAGTCTGGGCATTAGATAATGTCCATTTATTTCCATAAGGAAGTGACATGGTCTGAACTCTGCTTCCAGAAATTTATAATAACTGCAAAGAAAGACTGGAAAGGAAGCTCAAACATGAGTTGACCACCGGTATAACAAAGACCCAACTATGGACCTGGCCCATGCGGCTCAGTGCATTAGAGCATCGACCCCTAACAGAAAGGTTGCGGCTTAAATTCTCCATCAGGGCACACGCCTAGGTTGCGGCTGGATCCTCGGTCCAGACGCAAACGATCCCCAGTCCAGGGACATATGGGAGACAACCAGTCAATACTTCTCTCTTGCATCAATGTTTCGCTCTATATGTTTCTCTGTCTCTTTTCTCTCTCTCTCTCTTCCTCTCTCCCTTCCTCTCTCTCTCTAAAAAAAAAAAAAAAAAAAAAAGAGAAAACGTTCTCAGGTGAGAATTAAAAAAAAAAAGACCTAACCATGATCAGTAACATCACGTGGAAGTGAATATTTCAGTCAAGAAAACAGACTGGCGAGTGCACGGAGGCGGGGAGGGGGGAGGGCAGTGAAAACTAAGATTAGGCAGAGGAGCAGGACAGCAGTTTGGACAACCTGAGCAAGCAGAGAAGATGAGGTTCCCAGGCCCCTCCACTAACCAGCTCCAGCTTTAGAAGAACCCTGGACTTAGACGGTTCTCAAACCCTTCACTTATCAAAAGAAAAAAAAAGTGAATTAGTTGGAAAGGTTACCCAGCCTCCCACTTTGCAATCTCATGATTTAATATAATTGCCCAAGAGAAAGCCATTGTACCTTCTTGAGCAGGGAAACAATAAGATGAAAGGGACTGTTTAAAAACATGAGCCTGTCAGCAAATATCTATTGCAGGTATTACCGTGTTGATGGCACTCTCGGCACAATGCCTGCTCTCCCGGTGTCATATTGTAGGTTCTTAGGAAAAGCTTTGATATACACCCACAGCGAAGCATGCATCACTGCTGAAGACAGGCAGCATGTTTCTCTCTTAGAAAGCATAATGATATAATTGCAAAATAGACTCAGATGAGCATTTCCAAAGAGGCACTTAAGGTGGTGAAATATGTATCTGTGCTCATGGACTGTTCAGCAGTCTCATAGACACAGCCACTCTTCATGTATTCAGCATATTATCCAGCATCGCCATGTGCCAGGCATAGTGCTGGGCGAGCAATACAGTAGTAAATAAAAGGGAGGCTGGCTCATCTTTTGTGAGGCTTACAATCTAGGAGAGACAAATAAACATGCATGTTCAAACTACAGTACTACAAAAAAATAATGAATACTGGGATGATGAGCTGTCTGTGGACCTAATTTGGATTGGGAGGTAGGAAGAATTGACCAGCCTTCTGGGAGAGAGAAATATTTAAGCTGAGACCCGAGGATGAGAAGTCAGCTAAGCCAAAATTAGAGACACTGTCTGGGAGAGATTTCCTTTTTCTTGCTGTGAGAGGACAGCCCCTGCATCAGACGTTCCTTTCCCTCCTTGGCCACAATGTGATACGTGTAGTTTCTCAAAGAAGTGCATTCGATCAGATGGTGTGTTGGGAACATCTCACACACAGTGCTGACACGCATCTAACCTACAGGCCACCTCTTCCTACGTAGAGGTCGAAAGCGAGGGAACTTACAAGACTAGACTTGGGCAGCAGCAAGATGAGTAGCTCTTCATACCGAGCCGCTAGAATCGTAAAATTTATACAGAGACCTTAACTGGGTTCAGTCACAGATAGCGACCAGATGTTTTCAGCAACACCTTACTCTCGCTAGGCTGTGTCCTTGAGGCAGCTTCCAGCACAGGGAAGGTCAGCGGAAAGCACATTCTAAGGGCAGGGGTAGGGTGAGGAGCCTCCAGTTGATTGCAGGAGTCCCGCTAGTGGGTCGACCCGACGTCACATCCTTTCTGTCACCTCCTCTAACACCGGCTCCCTCTCTTTCTGGATCTGATGGTCGCCATAGAACTCTGCCCTTACCTGTTCCTCCAGCATTGATGTGGAAGGTACCTGGACCTCGGAATATTGTTTTTATTCCTTTATTTTCTTCAACATTATTTCTAAAATGATTAAAAAGTAAAGAGTACCAAAAGTAAAAATGCCCAGAATATTTGTAGAGTAACTGTTTAAACATTATATAATGTAGTTATTGGAAGTCCCTTTTTCCCACAATCTTTTCCCTGACTTCAATCTTATTTTCATGACCCTCTTACTCCTGGTAACACATTGAATATTTCTTTATCAATTCCTTCCTATTTACTCAACCCTGATTTTTTTTGCAAGACTTTCTTATCACATTTCAAATGTCAAAATTCCATGTATGTATATTCTTAAAATGTGTATATAATATCACCTGTTTTTACAAAGGGATAAAAGCTAGCACAATTTTTTTTTAATGTTCTATTATCAGCCCAGTATTTTCCTCACAAGGGTTTTGGAATGAAAACATTGTGAACAGATTTTGAACTGATAAAAGACGTACCTAGACTGACAGCAAGATTACTGGTGAATAGCTAACAACCATCTGGGACAGATCAATTTCTTCTGGGATTAACTGTCCTTAGTATATGTGTATAATATTGACACTCTAAATTGCACTCTGGATAGAAGAGTTTAAATTTTAAAATGCAATGAGTGCTATATTGTGACAATTTGTTTGGAAAACTAAGAGAAATTAAGATATGTTAGTGTAACAAATGGCTAAGTAATTAATCTAAAAAAGAGTTAACTAAGAGTTAAGTGAAATGAATGAAGGAGAGAAAAGCACTGGAAATAATCCTACAATTAACATACTTAAAAAGAACCCTCAAAGAGGCAAGGAATATAAAAGTTTAGTAAACAATATCGGCTCGTGAAAGCCTTTGTTGTCTGCTATCATGGAGGGAAAATGAGACAGAAGAACAGGCTTAAAGTCATTAGAACAAAGTAGGTTAAGAACTCAAGCAAAATAAATTGATTAATGTCAGGATAATTCTAAGGCCAAAAAGCATGTAAATGCACAATGTTTTATGTACACATTCAAATATTTCTCCAAATTACTCTCCTCTTAAATTCTCATTGTCCAAAACAAACCTGAACTGTATTGCAACTTCCCCCATCCCACATTTTCACTTATTAAACTGACCAAGCAAAGCCACTTTAATTCTTCAGTTTAACTTCTTAAATATTTTTGTGATACATGTACCATTTTACTTTGAGAATAGCGGGTCTTTGCGTGGAGAGTTTACATTACAAAGAGCACAAGGATGGAGCTGGAAGTCTGCAGTAGTTTGTGTCATCACTGAAATAAAGACATCACACAGGAAATAACCTGCAGTTTCCATGAATTACCACCAGAGGGGGTGTGTGTGAGCCATACAGGAGCAGAGCCGAACAAAACTCATGTTATTAAAAGAGCAGTTGAAAAGACAAATGTTACCTTATGTACGCATGTGTTTTTGAGACAAAAATGTTTATTTATAACTCAGTATTTAATATATACAAATAAGGTGTAAAGAAAACCTCTATATGCCCTACTTAGGTTAAGAAATAAGACATAACTAATACGGTATGGCAAGTCCCCTGGGTATTCCTCATCAACCTCCTGCCACCCCAGGGATGAACACCAAACCGGGCATTTCTCATTCCACGGCTTTTTTTGGACTTTTGACGATGCCTTTTCATGAACAAAGTTTTTATTTTGTTTTAATACGTTATGTGTATCAACCTTTTCTTTATGGTTTGCCCCTTTCATTAGATCGCTTTTTGAAATCCCTCCATATCCTGAGGACATAGTCTCTCTCTCATTTGACTTTTTAAGTTTTAAAGTTCTGTTTTTCATATTTATTTTTAATCCACATGAAACGTATATTTATTTACGGTGTAAGATAGAGAGCTCATTGTTTCCATAGAGATTAACAATCCCCTGAGGACCGTTTCTGAATCATCCATAAGTATGCCATCCAACTGCGTGGGAGACTCGCAGTTCCTTGTAACGTCTGGGTCTGTTCTTCTGTTCCATCAGCATGTGTCTACCTGTAGTCCAGGAACACACTGTTTCATATGCCTCAAATTCATACCCCACGCCACACCTCGGTCTTCTACTTCAGCTTGGGTTTGTCTACTTTTAGCTATGAGCTTCTGTATTAATTTAATTTAATTTGAAATATTTTAGTGTACATGCTTCATATACATTTTGATACCACAGTCTTTGCACGTGTCTAGTCTGCACAGTTTGACTCTTGCCCGTGTTGGCTTGTTTCCTCACACATCCTAAGATTTGCTGTATTTTTAGTGAATTCAAATTCGGTTAAGCTTTAAATTTAGTAATCTCGAGTTGCCTGAATTGAAATGCTTTGCCTTGCTTTTTGCCAAGTGTGAGAGGGCACCTACCAACCTGAAAATATTTCAACTTATTATACTTTCTTGCATTGGGATTTCTAGCTTGGAACTGTGCTGAAATTCAAATCCTAGGGCCACATGAGAGTAGCACTGTGGTACAGGACACTACAGAAGACAATTATTAATATTAACATGATTCTTTTTTAAATTCAGTATCAGCAGAGACAGACTGATTTTCTTTCTTGCTGGTTCACTTTACCAGCATGCAGATTTTTCTAAATTCATCTTTTTAACTGAAGACCTAGTTTAATGGAGGTTTGTGACTCTCGGATTCAGCTCACCCACTTCGTCGGGTTGAAATTCTATGCCTCTGGAGCTTTTAACCAGCAAAGCTCCAGGTCTCTGAGTGAGAGACCGAGGTCTGGCCCGCCCAGGCTGCTGCGCTGGCTGCCACACTGCGTCCAGCTCCGTGTCGTTTTGTTATGAAGGGGGATGATTTTCTTGTTGCTGTTTTTTTTCTGCTCATTTATTCATTAAGGACTACATCCCTTAATTTCTTCTAAGCTCAGCAACACATTTACAAGTATGTTTACCCTCACTCATCTAGCGTTTGTGGCTTTTGACCTGGGAGTGTATTGCAGAATATCCTTTCTTGTTACACTGCTGGAAATGGAAAAGTCAAGAGTTCATTTTTTAATTTACATTCTGTATCAGGACTACTTGCAGATTTACAATTTATCCTCTCATAAACATTTGTGGTGTTATTCTTGGTTAATTTTTAAACAAGTTTTTTTACCATACCGTACTAAAAGTCGTAGAGCCAAAAGCCGAACGTTTGTCCTCTACTTTCTATCATCTCAACTCCAGCCTTTGAAAAGCAACCATTTGAAAATCTTAAAAATCTTTAACACCACTACTTGTATTATTCTCCTTTTAAAAATAATTTTTACCAATGTGCCCTGATGTATTAATTTTGCACATTACATATTGACCGCTTACAGTGGAAGATGGGGTTTGCTTCCTGCATCTTCCTATACAGCTATGTCCTAGTTTTTATTAAATATATTTACTGCTGTGTGAAGTGGTGTACTACGGTAACGTTTACTTTGTATACATTTTATTTTTCCTGGAGTAAAATTTTTCTTTCTTTCTTTTTTTTTCTAGAGAGAGAGAACCATCAATGTGCCATCCCACTCACTCACGCATTCATTGGCCGACTCTTGTACGGGCCTTGACCGGGGAGTGAACCCGCAGCTTGCGCACACCGGGACGACAGTCTGGCCAACGGGGCTACCCGGCCAGCGCTGGAGTGAAATATTTCCTCACTTGTCTTATTTACTCCATTTCCTACAAATAGTTTCTCTCAGGCCTCTTTAGGACATGGTCCAAACTGTCAAATTATTATTTACATTTTTTTACCCTTGAGGAACTTCCCCCTAAAATTTTCCTTAGCTGTATTTTGTGGATTGGTTTTTTTCAGACTTCCTGTACAAGCTGTCTTCTGGAAACTTTTGTTTGCTACTCTCCAGTAGTGCAACCCCATTTCCTGGGCGACACGTTGTCCCTTTTCTTCTTTTTTCCCACAGTTTTGATGGGAACATGGCCTCCAGTGGTTTCCTGAGAAAGAGGCCACAGGAAGTAAAGTTTCCAAGAGCCTGAAAATGTTTGTATGCCACCCTCACGCTTGATGAGCAGTTTGTCAGGATAGGGACTCCTAGGCTGGAAATCATTTTGCTGTTGTCCCAGCATCAGTTGTTGAGGAGACTAGTCTTTCCCCATTGAATGGACCTGGCATGGCTGCTGACATTTTAACATAGTTTCTTTTTTTTTTTAGATTTTATTTATTTATTTTTAGAGAGAAGGGAGAAAGAGAGGGAAACATCAATGTCCAGTTGCCTCTCACGTGTCCCCTACTGGGGACCTGGCCTACAACCTAGGCATGTGCCCTGAGTGGGAATCGAACTGGCAACCATTTGGTTCTCAGGCCAGAGCTCAATCCACTGAGCCACACCAGCCGGGGCTTTACATATTTTCTTGGTCATCAATATTTTTCTTCCATTTATCTTAGGTCAAATTGTTAGCAAGTTTCCCTGCCTCTTGTTTTCAGGTCGTCACCTGTAAAATGGGTGTTTGGACCGTGGAAAGCCCTGTAATGATTATTAGTGTTCTGAACTTGGGCAGTTTGGATTCAAAATCTGACTTTATGGCCATTCAACTATGTAACCTGGGGCACGTTATGTAGCATTACTAGGCCTCAGTTTTCTCATCTTTAGGAAATGGGTATAATAATAGTGTCCACCCTGAAGAGTTGTTTAGAGAATCCAGTGAGGGAGTACGTGCAGAGTTTAGAGCAGTGCCTGTCATGGAGTAAACTCTCCACGAACAGCACCTACACTCTCCGCGAAGAGCCGTATGGGAAGGTAGTGTGTTCTGGAATCCACTGCCCAGGTGCAGAGACCCTTGAATGTAGAGGACAGAAGGGAGCTTCCTAACCACAGCGACCTTCCCCTTCACCTCCTGACTCGCCAAGGGGGAATGCTAGGGAACGAGTCCTCACCCACTGTCCCACCCGCTCCCTGGGATCCTGTTCCCACCACCAGTGGAGACATGTTTCCACCTCACACCTTAAGCAACTTCCTGTGGGTTGGGGCCTGCACAGAGCTCTCTTTACATGGGATGCCAACTCCAGAAGGCATGATCCTCCTCTGCCTCTCAAGGACAGTCCTGGAAATTTGGCCACGTAGACATGGGGCCAAACCACAGAGCAGCTTTACTGGCCCTGCTATGGGGCTGTGGGCAAGGCACTTTCTCCTGTTGAACACTAGAGGGTGCTCTGTGCATGTGTATAGGAAGGCTGGGCCCATGAATTAGAGTGCACTCACCAGAAATCATCAAATAGACACAGCCATGCACATACCTGCATTCAGGTAGCACGTGGTCAAACACCCGCCCATCACTACATACATAACACACACCTCCACAACTTAGATAGATATACAGATACCCACCAGCACAAGTGCACAAAACATACTCATGAACAGACACACAAATGAACACATCTACAGACACAAAAGATACATTCAGATACACACATATAAGTCCACATGGATCCACTGACAGCAAACATAGAGATGGACACACGCATAGCCAAAGACAGGGGCACACGGCCTACAGATGCCTGCACACCCAGGACCTCGCTCTCTGGGCTGGGATCACATGTTACAGATGCGGAGCAGAGGCTGAGAGGGTTCTACCCGTGGTCACATGGTAGAGTTAAGATTAGATTCTCAGCAACTCCTCCAGAAGGAAAAGCATTATTTCAAAAAGAGATAAGTTCTCCTCATATTTGCTTTTGCAGTTACTTCCGTCTTAAGGCCAATTCAGCTGTTTTTCCTTGAAAGCTGTTGTTCTGAAATTTCTATCTTCACATTCACTAGTCATTTAACTGATGGTCTTTCACCAGTTGCAAATAGGTCCTTGTTCATTGCAGTCTGACCAGGGAGAACAAACATTCAATCTGTCATTGCAGCCGCGTCTCAGCACCCAAGACAGTGGAGCGTGGCCCTGGGAACGCTGTTGCAGCCTTGATCACCAGCAGGAAAAGCCAGGAAGGAGGAAGAAGATGGTCTTCAATTCCATTCTGCCTTTCAAATCTCACACAAGTACATCTAACTCACATCCAGAATGCTAGCTGCAACATTGCTTAGAGAATGCAGATATTCGCCTTCCAATATCCAGATAGAAGGAGAGTAGAATGAAGTTAAATAAGCTGCTTTGCAGTATCCACCATAGCAACTTACTCAAGGTTACCCAGCTAGTAAATGGTGGAGCCAGGATTCAAAGCCAGTGTGGATTCTGGGCCTTTCTCTTACCCAGTAATCTTATACGGTCTTGAACAAATGACGTGATAAGATGATTGAATTCATGATGAGGTTTTTTGATAGGTGGAGATGAGGGTGTTTTACCCAGGTTCTCCAGAAAGCAGAGCCTGAGGCAGAAATACCCTTGTGCACTATTCATTACTTTATTAGGGAGCAGAAGTGAGGGACATCAGGAGGGGAGCCAAGAAGGAAGAAAAGCCAGCACGAGGATATCTCTGGTCCACATAACTTGTCGCTGGATCTGCAGCAAAATGCACCCTAGGTTGGTAGTTATCTTGTGGAATTAGAAAGGGGGTCCTTGTCCCTCATGTTCATAGGCTCACACCCCCCCACCCCGGGCATGAATCCCACCACCACTTCCCAGTTGTGCATGCATCTCTAGGAGACTGCAGTGACTAACAAGGATGGTTAGATTTGGTGTTAATGGACCTTGAATGGTGGCCCAGGGATTTGGGGCTTGATCCTGTAAGCACTGGAGAAATACAGGGATGTTTTGAAAAGGAAAGGGCTTAGTCAGAGGGAGCCTTCCCTAGGAGCATGTTGTCCTTATAAAATCTGCACCATCTGCTGAAGTGAAATATTTGTGGAAGTTCCCAAGCACTGTGTTTTATTTCCAAAGTGCTTTCCCATCCATGACCTCCTTAACCTCTCTGTGGAAGAGGCAGCCTCAAGCAGGACCCTGAAGACAGCAAGATTGGAATGACAGAATCTGAACTTGAACAATGCATATGACTGAACCGGGAAGTTTCATTCAAATTGACACAACTCTCATTTTTGGTGGTGCATTATTGCTTCCAGGAAAAAAAAAAAAAAAAAAAAACAGAAGGAAAACGTTTTGTTCTCCCTTCAGAACTTGGAGATTATGAGTTTGGAGGTTCTGCTTTCTCTCTCATCATCTTACCTGCCCAGGTCTCTGGGCTAGGGACCAGCCTGGCACTGCCACAGCAGATGGCTCAGGCACTGCTGCCAGCATCGTCCAGGGGAACAGGAAAGACTTTGTCCCCTGCCTCTGGGTCTCTGAGTACCTTCAGTATAGAACAAAATCAGGTTCAATAAGGCTACTTTGAAGCCATCAAGATGAGAAAGTTCTTTAAGTACCGATAGGGGAGATACTGAAGATGTATTTTAAAGAAGATACAAAGCTGTGTTTAAGTACAGGGTATGTGATAGCTACCACTTTGTGAAAGGAGGAAGAAAGGGGAGACTATACAGGGTGGGGCAAACGTGTGCTTACAGTTGTTCACATGGAAAATGATTCAATAATTAATAATAACACAATAAACTCTGTGTTATGCATACTCACCACTGTAAACCTACTTACACCCCATCCTGCATTTGTTTGTAAACACATAAGCAAACTGTCTCTGAAAGGTTTACAAGAAACTGATAACTTTGGTTGTCGCCAAGGAAAGGAATTGGGGAGGAGCGTGGGTAGTCATTGCTGGAATGAAGATTGTTCACTGTGCGCGTTTTTATGCTCTTTAGATTTTGAACCACGTGGATGCGTTGTCTACGCAAACAGGAGCATACTTGAGAAAGCGATATGCAGGCGGCCTTTCTCTCCCGATAACTGTCGACTGGTCCCTTGTGGAAGAACACCACACACCTGCGAGGCAAGACTTCCCACAGGACCGTGGTCTACAAATAGTGAACCAACCCAAAACCTTCTATTAATGAAATGAATGTGTTTTTCCTCTAAACATTAAATATTTAAAAACTGTAAGCAAGCTCTGCATTAAAAGGAAATGAGCAGCTTTTCAACTACCAGTCACAGTGAATAATTGAAACTCCTCTAGATCTCCTGAAGCAGACAAGCACAGACCATTGATTTTTTTTTTCATTATCTGAAGCACAAACCTCCTGAGCCCTTCTCTGATGAACAGTGGGATCCACAATCCAGAGAGTCTGAGCTTGAAGGTGAGGTTCAAGTGCATTTGTTCCTGATAATACAAAACAGAAAATTCATAAAGCTTTACTGAATTGGTTTTCAGAGTGAGAGAAAGCTCCCTAGAAATTAAAAGAATAAATCAAAAGATGTTTGTTAATTCAGGAAATGGAGGTTGAAGCACCCAAGTGCCACATTCCAAGAAGAAGAACGAGACTCTGTCAACGCAGGTTTCCAGTGGAAGTGCTCACCCAAACGCAGGGCGCAGCGCGACAGAGCTGGGAGGCTGCAGAGTTTCGCTCCGTGAAAAAGAGGTGTTTTTAGAGAGATGTGTCAGTAAACTATAATTCCATCCTAGGGGAGACGGATTGATAGTACACAATAAATACCCACTTGTGTTATTACTTTAACTTAAAGATATGCAAATGGGTTTTTGAAATGATTTGCTCTTTTACTTTTCTGTTACAAAAATGTTAAATTATAAATTATGAAAAGAAAATAACAATAGGATAGTCAATAGTGGCAATTAGTAAAAATTAATCATAGGACTAATTAAAAAAGTAGTCTGTCTGAAAAAAACAAAATTTTGTTTCTTTCTGTCCTCTGATACAGCAATTTATTTTAATTCCATTTTTTAACTCCTTTGGGGTGTTTACAATTTGTAGGTTAAATTAAGAGATTTACAAGTAAGATTTTTTAAAAGAAGATAAATACAATAGAGCTATTTAAACAGATATTATTGTATTTAATTTTTAAAAAAACCTATGACATGTTCTTTCTTTCCCATGATAAAATAGGATTTTTTACTCTTTCTATTTCCTTTCCCAATGATACTCTTCAGAGCTATCTGTGGACTTCAGGACATTCCTCTCTCCCTTTTATGTGGTGATAAAAATAAATAGCGTCTGATGTGAAATTCACTTTGACTTCCAGCTCTCCTCTTATCAAACCCACATTCCACTGATTCCTGGCGTCTGTCTAGTGTGAAGACATCAAGCTAAATATCCTCTCGACAAAAGCATTTGAGCATGGAATACTTGGGACTTTATTTACTAGCAACAGCAGGATTTTGGACGTGTGAGAATTAGTTTCCAGCTCTCCAAATCTGTCCATCTGCTGTGTCTCTATGGGCTTGTGTTGGGAGACCAGGGGTTTGTTAACCAGCTCCTCTGCATCCATCAACTTCCCATGTAAGCGATCCGTGGTTAAGAGCATTGGCCATCATCCGGTGCCAGACCTCTGTTTCTCAGAGAAAATCGCCCTAAAGCACAGAAGTAACTTGAATTTGGAGTTAGCAGAGTTGGAGTCCAACTAAGTAGAGTTTTAGTGTGAAAAAAACATCAAGAAAGTCCTGTTTAACTTAGCATTCTTCTGGTAGCTTTTGAGTTTTGCAGCTATATATATATTTTTAATCAGCCTTTTTTTCTGTGAGTTTTTGTTCCAACCTACACATTATATTGAACACGTAAGTGTTGTCTGTCGCTTCATCCATTTTTTTTTAAGATTTTATTTATTTATTTATTTTCAGAGAGAGGAGAAGGGAGGGAGAAAGAGCAATGTATGGTTGCCTCTCACATGGCCCTCATCAGGGACCTGGCCCACAACCCAGGCATGTGCCCTGACTGGGAATCGAACTGGGACCCTCTGGTTCCCAGCCCGCGCTCAGTCCACTGAGCTACACCAGCGGGGCTTCATCCTTTTTTAAGATCATCAAGCAGTTTAAAAAAAAAACATAACAGCATACTCATTTCTGTTTGCAACCTTCTTCTCCTTTCTTTTTTTTTTTATTTTTTTTTTTTATTTTTAGAGAGGAGGGAAGGGAGGGAGAAAGAGAGGGAGAGAAACAGCAATGTATGGTTGCCTCTCACATGGCCCTCACGGGGACCTGGCCCACAACCCAGGCATGTGCCCTGACTGGGAATCGAACCTAGACCGCTTGGTTCCCAGCCCGCGCTCAATCCACTGAGCTACACCAGCCAGGGCTTCTTCTCCTTTCTTATCTTCCATGTATTTCCAATTAGAGGAGGCCATTCTTCTTGACCCACACTTTTAAAAAGAAAGTAAAATCTTGTATTTTACCAGAGTCAACATTTTTCCATCTTCTCCTTGCCCAACACCACTGATAGCTTCTCAGAAGCACATATCTAAGAGGGCTTTCTCTCCTTCCATGTCTACACAAACATCTCATGAATGCCTTCTCGTGTCTTAAAGACACTGGAAAGTGACCAAAACTTTTCATTATTGAGGCTTTACTATCACAATAAAGCAAAGCACAGTGTTGTATATGAGGTGTGTTTTATAGAAGGCGTGCTGGACATTTAGAGGTCAGATCTCTTCATTTTATCTGGCAAGCAGTTTACAAACCAAACAGAATTTGGCAAAATTTACATTTGCACTGTGGGATGTGTAGATAAATGAGCAAAGTCTAGTTTTCATTTAAACAAGACATCAATAATCTATGTTATACTTTCTGTGGTTTCATTAAAATCCTTGAAGAGATCGAGTAGATGACTTGACACTTTATTTTTCAAATCAAAGTACCTAAGAGCTGGCAGGAATATTTTGCTCCAACACATCACTTGACAAACTGGAGAAAGCATGGTTGTTGGCGAGGAGCAACGGCACTAGGGCCACATTGCAAGGCGTCAAAGCACCTGTTACCAAAATGTCCCTGTTCAATCACAGGACATTTTAGTTGCAACATCTGGAAAAGTAGCTTTACTCGTTTTCATAGAACAATTAAGGGAAAATTACTGTAAGTGCTTGTCCCTGTGGTACGCCTAAGCTAATTCAGTGGCAGCTGCATTATCCATTGATCAGAAAACGTTATTAAGCATAAGTGTCTTTTAATTGATTTAGAGGTACCTGCCCAGCTCATCCCAGACTTAAGAGCTTCAGTCTCCATATGTACTTCCACATCCCCATCTCCATCACGAAGTCCCAAATTATTTTCTGCATATTGTGCAGAATGCTCTGTTTGGGTTATTTCCCTTCTTAATCCAGTTGTATGTGCCCTTCTATTGGTCATTACAATAACACAGTTATCATGTTTCAGTGATGTCTGGGTTATGCTGGTGTTGGTATTGTAATCACTCTCACCTTCAGTAACTGGACCCTTAGAAGTTATTTCTCCCTTAGTACAAAGCACAATTAATCCAAAGTCAAAGATAGACTGTTGACACCCAGTTACAACATCTGTGCAAAAAGGTTACAGAACTCAGTTCTTCAAGAAGTAGGATGTAAGGTTTGACCCAGGTGAGCAATAGGAGTCCTAATATGAAATGAGTGTTGGGATGGATCTGCTTAATTACCCCCCATTAGGATCTTCATTGGGCAACGCAGCAATGAGGAGTCAGAGAGCCCATTGTCAGTGAGAGGAGAGCTTTGGAAGCAGGATTGTCTCTATTTGATGTAACAGGGCTTCTCCAAACTGGGTTCTCAGCAGAGGATACCCTTTGCCAAAGATGGAGCATCAATGCTCACAATTACAGCATCTGTGCCAAATGGTCCTGGATATTTGGTCTTGTCCTAAACACCCATGCTTAGAAGAGATCCCTGGGTTCAAATTTATTTCTACTTTGGTTTTACAGATTTAATAGACCATGTTTTACTGGTCCAATAACAGTGTTATGGCTGGACTGCCAGTAATAAGGCTTCTTGCCTCATCAGCCAAGCTGGTAATGGCTCATGGGTTAGGTAGATGGATGGGCATGGACGAAATGTCTCTGTGAACGTTTTAGACGGGACCAAATGTCCCACAAGGGCCCTGTTGGCTTTGCACTTTACCCACAGCCTTCCTCATGCACTGCAGAATGCCAGGACGGTCTGCCTCTCAGAGACAAGCTTCCAGGGAATGAGGAGTTCCATGCTACACCCTGAACCATCCCAAGTAAATTGGAATGGTTGGTTACCCTCAGAATTCCCCCTTCCACCTGAAATCGAGAGGGATTTGAGAGAAGATTAATGTCATTTAGGACACTTGGTGACTTAATATCTGCCTTGGAAAATACAGAGTAGACATTAATAGAATGACGAAGGAGTGGATGCAAGTTGTGACATGCCCTACAAGACTTTGGGACAAAGAACATGAAATTATTCACCATGAAGTGATTGGCAAAGAGGCATTCATCTGGGTCAAGGGAACAGATGATGAGAAACCCCAAGAGATGGAGTCAAGAAGGGCTTCCAGAAACCCCAGGAAAGAAACCCGAAGCAAAAGAATCAGCTTTAAATTTGGGCCAGCCAGGGACAACACTAGATCAGAATCCAGACCTCTCCTCTCTCCCTCGCTCCTGACCACATGCCGATCCCTCAACAGGAAGAAGTTTTTATATGTAATTAGAATTGAAGTTTTGACTTTTAATGTAACTGGGCATTTTAATTATCAACCAAAGAACATTTTATAACCTGAGTTTGAGCAGAGAAGTGTGGGGCTCACCCTCACTTTCATGCAGTGGATAAACCACTTCCACTGAGTAAATTCCAACTAACGATGGGAAATTAAAATAAATCTGCTTTCTGATTTCACCCCAAGAAGGTTGTAAAAATTACAGAGAAGATGTAATTTTTAAAGGGGAAAGAGGCAAGTAAAAGTCTATTACTATATAATAAACCCCACAATTTCATAGAAATTGCAAAATAAGCACCATGTGGTCACTTAGCACTGTGGCAAGTGCTAGCAACATAAAGATGAAAAAAAACTATTACCCTCAAAAGCCTTAAAAGTAGAAAGGGAGACATCGGAAGATCATAATCCCTTTCCAGCAGTGGTTCTGAGGCAGTTGGTGGGATCTTGTCATAGCACATGTTTCAAGTTCCTCAGCAGGGCACGCTGGTCAAGAGGACAAGTCAGGGGAGCAGTGCGGGGGATGCGTTTACACTCTCTCCGTCTACAGCAGACGATGGAGCCAGGAAAGCACGCCCTTGAACACCACAGTAATCTGCGAGGAGTTTAGCATTTTGCCAAGACTTGTAAGAACAAAGAAGAATGTGAGAGCACCAGACATGACATTTCAAGTCAGTGAGGACTGGCTTGGGAAATATTAAAGAAAGTGTATGTATACACTTAATATATAATTATATACACATAAATATACGTAAGTATATATACACTATATACAATTATATATACATATATATACATCTATATATGTATACATACATATATAATTATATATACACACTACATATAATTTTATATATACATTGGCTTGATTACCTGCTGAGGCTATAAATTTCAATAGAAATTTATTTAATACTCCAAAAAGTATACTGTAGTTTCAAGGATCCCCAAACCTCTTTGGCTTTCAATAGAAATTTGTGGCCCCAGCAGATAATCAAGCCAATGGCAATGTTTTCTGATAAATTAAACAAGATAATTCTGGAGCAAATTATTATGCTGATGAAGCAGGTTTCTTCTTGAATATTTATTTATTGTGACTTTTAAAAAACTTTTTATTGAGATATATAGTTAACATTAAAAACTATTTTAATGCCATTTAATTGTTTCTCCCAACCCTCTATTTTTTAATAGACCTTACTCTTGCCCAATAAAAATGTACCAGGGAATCTTCTTAGAAACACAATGTCTATACCAGTTAAGAAAAGCTAGCGTCTCCCTGGCTGGTGTGGCTCAGTTGGTTGGACCATTGGCTCCTGAACCAAAAGGTTGTTGGTTTGGTTCCTGTCTGGTTCGAGCACATACCTAGGCTGCAGGTTCGATCTCAGGCTGAGGCACAAATGGGAGGCAACCAATTGATGTTTCTCTTTCACACTGATGTCTCTCTCTCTCTCCTCCCCTTCCTCTCTAATATCGATAAATATAGCTTTGGGTGAGGATTTAAAAAATTTGTAAAGAAAAGGTGGCTTACCGCATACTCCCTAACTCAAATTGCTTGAATTTTATTGACAATTTTATTTTCATTCTCTTTGTAAAGAACCCCTACCAAAAATTCCTCTAGCTAGAATTACATCACTAATTTAAGATAGTATTATGAGTGTTCAAATTTATTGGTTTTTTTCTTTTTTTAAAAATAGAAATCATCAGAAACTACTTCATTGTACAATGATTATTTTTTCATTTACACTTGAGTCAAATACTGTGAATAAATTGATGCCTCAAGTACATTGAAATAACCGAAATACTTCCTGATCGATGGGACTCTATTTTCTGACACTGGCAATAATATTTCCGCCATAGACCAAGATAATCCTTGTTGTTGCTGATATTTAATACTCCAGAAAGTATACTGTACTTTCAAGGATCTTCAAACCTCTTTGGCTCTGAGGCTTTAAGGTTGATTCAACTCTTTTTTGTGTAAAAATTTAAAATTCTGTGATAATGAAATGTCAGTACTCAAGGTATTTAAAAAAAAAAAAAACAGTCCTGGCTGGTGTAGCTCAGTGGATTGAGCGCAGGCTGCAAACCAAAGAGTCTCTGGTTCAATTCCCAGTCAGGGCATATGCCTAGGTTGCAGGCCAGGTCCCCAGTGGGGGCCACATGAGAGGCAACTACACATTGATGTTAAAAAAACACACACACACACAACAGAAACTGTTCAGTGAAGCTTACTTCATGCTGCACATACATGATCTAAATGGTTATATTGTTTGCTCTCAACACATTATTGATGGTTTGCTCGAAGCAAAGAACTATACATTACAGGTACTATGGAAAATGAAATGAAGAGGACACAGCCCAACTGTTACAATCCAGTGAGGGGGACAGGTGTGAACAAATAGTTAGAATATGCAACCCCTAGAGTTTGCAGTCCAGTGGAAGAGCAGGGGCATTGGAAATTGGGCTGGTCCCAGCTACAGCAGTAACCAGTTGAGTAACAGCGAACGTAACTCAGAGAGTCTCTGTAACACAGTCCCTTAACATGTAAAACGAGGTGTTTTGTGGGCTGGTCCAGTGCTGTCCAAATATTTTGGATTGCATACATCCACGAACAAAAATTGTTTTTTTTTTAAGATTTTATTTATTTATTTTCAGAGAGAGGAGAAGGGAGAGAGAAAGAGCAAAGTACGGTTGCCTCTCACATGGCCTCACTGGGGACCCGGCCCACAACCCAGGCATGTGCCCCAACTGGGAATCGAACCGGGACCCTCTGGTTCCCAGCCCGCGCTCAATCCACTGAGCTACACCAGCCGGGCCACCAACAAAAATTTTTATATCACACCTCCAATATTTATTTATAATGATGTGCATGTGACTTATTGCATGCACTATAACACAATAATTAGCTTGAGAGGCTTTTAAGAACTACCAAGACCAGGATCCCCACAAACGAATTATATCAAGATATTGGGGAATGGGGAATACACACAAATATCTTTTAAAGTACCAGAGGCTAAAAGACAATACATATGAGCAAGAAGCAAAATTAGTATATACTTTCAAATTTGTCAGAACATGCTGTGAAGAAATTTGACAAAATTAGAGAAAATAAAATGGAAATATTTAGATAAAGTGGAGGTAATTACTTAGAGAACCATAACCAGAGAAGGCTTCTCCAAGAAGGTAATATTTGCTGAATGAGAAGCTGAACTCTGTGGGTGATGGGTGTGTGGGGTGGGGGTGGGGGCTCAATAGTAAGAATATTTTTTTAAAAGCAGGAGACCTATGTTCAGAAAAGTAAATGAATGGGAACAAACATGACTGAGTCAAGAGCAAGAGTAGCATGAGATGAAGTTAGAGACTTTGACACAGGCTGGTCCTTCAGGGTCTTATAATTTAAAGCACAGTTTATTCAAACTATAAAAGAAAGCCATTGAGGGTTTCAACAGGTGAGGCATTTGGTCTGATATTCATTTATTTTTATTTTTATTTTTTTTAAAGATTTTATTTTTATTTTATTTTTTAGAGAGAGGGGAAGGGAGGGAGAAAGAGGGAGAGAAACAGCAATGTATGGTTGCCTCTCACATGGCCCTCACGGGGACCTGGCCCGCAACCCAGGCATGTGCCCTGACTGGGAATCGAACCGGGACCGCTTGGTTCCCAGCCCGCGCTCAGTCCACTGAGCTACACCAGCCAGGGCTTGGTCTGATATTCATTTAAAGAAAATACTCTCTATACCTGAATATAGGTATACCTTATAAGCCATCAGTGTTACTCCTAGGTACTATACACCTAACAGAAGTGTATACCATCTATGAAAGGCATGTATTAGAATGCTCATAATAGCCTTGAAAATATAGTCAGAAACTGGAAACTACTCAAATGCCCACCAACAGTTGAATGGGTGAACAAACTTCTGTATTCATATGATGAAATCCTACGTGGCAATGAGTTTTGACAATGTACAACCACATGCAACAACATTGCAATCTCACAAACAAGTGTTGAGTGAAAGAAACTTGGCATAGAAGGGTAATACCATATTATTCCTATCACATAGTGCACCAAAATAGCTCTTCACCTAAACAGGAGGGGCAGAGGCTCGGTACAGCGGACAGCTCTTTTGAAGCCAAGGTTGAGAATTAATGATGTAATATAATGGATGCCACAAAGAGACAGTGTATTATCGCTCAAGCTTGTAATTCTAACTGTAGCTAAAGCAAAAATATTTTTTGTATAGAAATAGATATGTAGATATAGATCATGTATAGATATATATTTGTGGCAGCTTTCAAATTATTTTTTAAAGCAGAGAATGCTTTAAGAGGATTAAGGCCTAAGGGTAGAATAATTCAACCTAGAGATTTTTAAACTCTCCCTTGAAAAAAGCTTTTTAGAAAAATACTGCCTGCCTGTATTCCCGAGGGAAAAAAAAAGTCATCAGAAAGGGATAGTTGGGGTGCTGGCAAAGATTCCGAAAGGAAAGACCCCAAAGTCTAATGATGGCATGGGCCTGTTAAGATTGTCTCTATTGCAGAGATGAACTTTTCAGGTCACCTGGAAATCCCCCCAAGTTCTCTGCTAATTAAAGGGAGGGCTCTGAGTCAGAATCCGTTTTTAAGAAGGGAACAGGCTGGTCACACTGACATGGATATGTCTCTATTTCTCCCTTTGGGTTATGTTGTTAAATGGACAGTCTAACTTTATACTTCAGTCTGTGTAATCCAAGTAAATGTTAGACCTTTCCTTAGGAAATGTCTTTCTGTGTGCTTGCAAATTAGGGTTCTTAATTCACAAGGTAGGGAGGGGTAAACCCTGGACTGCGGTGAGTTTACCTTGGTGAATATATGGTTTCCTCAATTCTAGACACAATTCATTGCGAGAGTCACAGCCTCACTTGAATGACGGCCTTGTTTCCTGCAGTGGGGTAGGGGCTGGAAGGATAAGCAGGGAGGAGAAGAAACACCATTAGCACGTGAAACGGACCTGGCCATTGTGAGCTGTGCCTCAACATCTGCAACACTGACACACGGAGAAAGTGCCCATCTCAGAGGCAGGACCACAAATTCCTTCCAAGCTTCTTCCTGTCTCTTTGTCTGCTGACCTCCCATTGTTTCGGCTTCCTTTTCACCTGGGGCTGCACACAGCCCTCTCTAAAAGTCTCTTATTAATCTTTTTAAAAGATTAAATGAGACGACTTCCCTCAGCAGTGACCTTTTCCGCGTGCAATGATGATGCTGATGCACACGCCGGGGGAGTCCCCACAGCTGCAGCTGGACCCTCCGGCATCTTCCCTGCCCAGAACTATGGAGGAACGCCCCACGCAGCCCTGCAGAGGACGGGCAGTGAAGGTTGCCTGCAGTTGGAGGGACAAAGCAATGAAATTGTACAAAGACTTGCTAACAAAACCTTAATGTGGGCATGGCCTCCTGGGAAGCAGGGAAGCAGGCAGACTAACCCGGGTGGAGTCACGAGAAAATGGAACAGCTATTTTTAGCACAAGTGCCTGGCATTTAAAAGGACTGCAAACAAAGCCATAACAGGAAAAAAGGACTGTGGCTACATTGTGAGCCATGAAAGAAAGGTAGGCAGTGAGAAAATAACCACTTGCCACATATAACACACATACTTAGGAGAGTCAGCTATTAAATCAACGATTTTTAACCACTGCACTGAGATCATAGTCCACTTGTTAAGTGATAAGCCAGGATGCAGCTGAAAAAATGTTTAATTGAAGGAGTGGATAGAAAGGCTAGAAAAGAGACTTCTACAGAGCTTTGTCACAAGGACAAAAATAACACAAGGGGAGGAGTGAAAAGTTTCAGGTAGTCAAGAGGGTCAAAAACTAGAAAGTAACGCCAATATGAGTGCTGAGGCATTGAACTTGGAAACGAAGAGCGGATTGTTTATAGTGGGAGGCTGGGACGACTGAAGAATGCCAAGGAAAAGTCACCATGAGAGTCCTGGGCAAAGGACAGTAGGAAAAAAAATGTAACATTATGTTTCAAGTTATATGTTATGTTGATCCTTTGCTATAAAGTTAAACTCTGCCATGGTTCCCATACTTCCTTCAGCAAAAGGCTAGGACGCACAAGTTCCTGTTTGAGTGGCATATGAGGGTCTAAGGGTGCAAAAGTATCATTTTCTTGCTACCCTTTTAGCTCCTTGGGCTGGGGTCCTATGATTTAGACTGACCAAGAAGAGATTACAAGAGAGAAGCAGAAGTTGATTAATATGTGTTTCAGGCATACACATGGGAGCACTCAAAAATGGGTAGATAGAACCCTGGCTGGTGTGGCTCAGGGGATTGAGTGCTGGCCCACGAAACGATGGGTTGTTGGTTCAATTCCCAGTCAGGGCACATTGCCTGGGTTGTGGGCCAGGTCCCCAGTAGGGGGCATGTGAGAGGCAACCACACATTGATTTTTCTCTCCTCTCCTTCTCCCTTTCTTCCCCTCTCTCTAAAAATAAAATAAATAAAATCTAAAAAAAAAAAAAGGTGGATAGAAATTGGGCTTATATAGCATCTTAACTTTTTAAAAAGTAATACATTGTTAGAGAAATGTCAAGATAAAGGAGGTCCTAGGGCGACAAATTATGGAAAGGTAAGTATCTGAGGCAAACTAATGAGAGAGAAGGGTTAGTACTAGCCAAGTTTGTTCTATAGAACCCCTGGTGCCATCTCTGGGCTGATAAGGGTCTAAAATCATCTTGAGTGATTAACCTCTTTCCTTCCTGGTAGTTGCGGGGGAAGGCAAATTTATTTCCTGCTTTTAGGCAAATTGGGAAAGACAGAGAGCTTTGCTTATATCTGTTTCTCAACTGCCTTCAACTCCAAAGAATCCTTATGTCTAAGCGGCATGTTCGGGGTGGCATACTCTGCTACCTTTCAGGGGAAATAAAATAAAGGGCTGTTTTTGTTGGAGTGAGAGCTAAGCTGCTATAACAAAGAATCCAAAAGTATATTGGCTTAAAGAGCAACCAAGGTCACTTATTTTGTCATGTGACTGACGCCATGCGAGCCGTCAAGATTGGGGAGAATCCTTTAGTGACTTATTTTTTTTTTTCAGTCTTGTTGCTCCATCAGTCCCTAGGTCCCTGTCATCGTCGGCATAGTCAAAGCTGAATCATCTTTCAGCCAGATTCCAGCAAATGGCAAGGACAAACAGGGCACAGAGGAGGCTATGACCCCAAATGGCTCACATTCCTTTGTCTCAAGCAATTGTACGGTCCTCGTTAACAGCAAGGAAGGCCAGGAAATGTGATCTAGTAGGTCAGCCGTGAGCTCTAACAGACCTGTTGTTAGCCTAGAAATAAAAAGTCAAAGTGAGAGGCTACAGGTCTTTATTTGAGATTAAAAAAAAAAAGAATTGTGATCTTGGGGCATAGACTCAGACAGAAACCCAAAGTGTGTCCTGAGCATGGGATGAAAGCAAGGCATTTTTATGAAAAAAGGCAGAAAAATGATTACATGACTAGAAGAAAGGAATTGCTATCAGTACTACCACGCTAGGCTACTCTCTAGCTACACATGGCTGGCTACTGATTCTAAAGAATATCCAGAATCATCTGTCTCTGTTAGCTTTACAAATGGTTATGTATAAGGCAATGTTGGTTTGGCCCAGTCCAAAGGTTATTTGACACAAACGTTCCAAAGTTTCAATGAGTGAGACACGCAAGGCAGTTCCTCTGGGGTGACTGCTCTGGTTCTGTTTTAAAAGGGTTCCGCTTATGTTAACTTTTCACACTATGGAGAAATGGATAATGGATATTGGCAGATAGATGGCGGTCTCTGCCAGAGCCCACCTCTCTGGACATTTACATTTCCATGTGCCTCTTACTTCCCACAAGCTGAGCACAGACATTTCTCAAAGAAGAAACGCAAAATCCCATCCAGCAACTGAATCCAGCTCAAATTCCAGAAACTATAGGTCATGTTCCTAAGGGAACTTTGTAGTTCAGGTACCCATAAACCACAAGATTTTTTCAATGTGCCCAATCTCCCTAACCCACCACTCCTACCTCCAATATGCAGTGAGAGAGCAAGGAAGAATAAGAAACACACAGAAGTCACTAGCAGACAGGATTTATCAAGTCTCGGGCAGAGTCACAGAACTTTACCATAGCAGTGAAATAAGGTGTCTTGTTTGCCCAATTTGCTCTCTGGAAATAACTCCAATGTTCTCTATGGACCCAGCTATGCTTTATAGGAGGCTCATTCTTGTCTATATCACCAGAGTCAAATCTAAAGTAGGTGTTTGAAAGTATGCCTTACTTAGAAACCGGTTTGGTGTTGAACAATAACAAGATTTTACAAGCTAAGCATGTCATTTCTTTGGCACTACAATTCCCTCAAGATCTTGGTTGTAAGTTTTATAGTCTGTTCCGTGTGCCGGTACCCACATCCACATTCTTTTCCAGCCATATTCCTTTAACCTGCTTATTTCTTTTTTAAGATTTTATTTATTTATTTTTAGACAGAAGGGAAGGGAGGGAGACAGAGAGGGAGAGAAACTTCAATGTGTGGTTGCCTGTCACGTGGCCCCCACTGGGGACCTGGCCTGCAACCCAGGCATGTGCCCTGACTGGGAATCGAACCAGCCACCCTTCGCTTCGCAGCCTGTGCTCAATCCACTGAGCTACACCAGCCAGGACTAACCAGCTTATTTCTTAACCTCTGAGCTTGACCCTGGCTTCTCTTCTCCATTTCAATGAAGGTTATCTTCAGGTCATGTGAAACAATAGGTTTGAGTAGGGAAACCACACCCTAATCTTGTCTTCGCCACAGACCTACCTTTGTTTTACAGAAAAATATTAATAGGTCTTTGAGAAACACTTTAAGGAGTTCAAAATAAGTTGGCCTTTCTCACTCTAAGAGGCTCCAACTATATGGGCTCTTCATTCTCTTATATCTCTGATTAAAACTAGTTAATTCTCGCCTGAACTCTTTACTGAATTTCTTGCTAAAAGTTCCCAAGGGAACTCAAAACATACTAATATTTTGTTCTTTCCAACCATTTCCCTTAGAGCAGATGGTGTGTCTTTCAGGTAGGAGTTTTAGCAAATGTTGTGCCAAGACGTGAACAAGTATTACATCTCTGCACTGCACTGCCTGGTGTCTCACTGTCTCACTGTTGTCAGGCAATTTATAACTAATCGACATGAAGGCTAAGTTGCTTTAAGAGAGACCTAAAAATATGCTGAGATGAAGAACAAGAAAGGTTATTTCCCTGTCAGGTAATAATATCAGTTAATCAAGGCACCCTTCTCAAGATGGCTATAAATGGCCACAGTTCCTTTATATCTTGTTGTTCCATCGGCCTTGTCATGTGTTTGGTCGAAGTTGAGTGGTGGCCATCACCTGGTTCCATAAGCTGGTGGGAAGGCCAAAGAATCGGCCCCGTGTCCTAAGATCCATACCAGCAAGTGTCAACCACCACTGTCACTCACATTGCACTCACAAAACCTTAGTTATATTCTAAGGGTTTTCTGTTATACGTGGATGGAGCAAGAGGTACTGAACAAATGCAAATTTTCATTACTGCACATGGCTTTCCCCTGAGTGGCAGACCAAACCTCTTCTAGTTATAAGATAAGGGTTGCCCAGACTGCTTCCTGCAGCTGGCCTCTCAAGGAGGCAGTTGACTTTCTGCAAAGCCCCATGGAATCCAGCTGTGTATGGCCCTGTGATGAAGGCAATCCATTTTCACTGAAGACACATGTGGACCCCAGCCTCTCAACCACGCCAGCACAGAGCAGGCGTTCCTCCATGAACGCTGATGTGGCCAATCCTGCTGCTCTCTGGTCATGTCATGCAGCTGTAGTTACAAGTCTTGAACACAAGGCTCTTGGCCATGCCAGAGGAAAGGCTAATGCCTCCCCAGTCACAAACACTGAACTCCCAGGATAGGGCTGGACCCAAGATTCTGGCTCATTATATTGCTATTGTATAAGGGTCCTCGTCACAAGAGGGGTGGAGCTGGTACTTCCCTAATCGTACAACTTAATAAACTTGAGTCCAAAGGATGAGGTCCCTCTCCCAGCCTGTCTTGCTAGATCTCCTTGCACTGCCCTAGAATACGATGTGCAATGACGGACATTGCGCTGCACCCACCCCCTTGATTCATACCCAGTGCATACTCTTCCACAGGCTGAAGTGGGTATGCTTCTTGGCAATTTGTCCCCTGTCAAGCTCAGATGTGAGCTTCATCTCCAGAAAAAGGCTCAAGTGCTTTTTAAGCACTACAGGAAAAGGTAATTCACAGAAGCTTGGAGGACTAAAGATACACAGGAGGCTGATGTTTGTTATTCCAAATATCAAGCACAACCACATGATTGTTCTCCAAAAGCCTAGTGATGAAGAAACTAAGCTCTTAATAATAATAAGAGACTACATGCAGTAAAGTTGAAAATACAGTGATGTATCATTACAGTTTTGCTATTTACTCACCCTGCCCCAAAAAGGCAACCTTGTAATTTCTTTCAAATAGCCATTATCAATAACTCTCTTAAATAGACTTTTTGAAAACTGCTAACTTAGGTTTTTAGTTCACTTTCCCCTGGTATGCTAAGTTTCTTTTTTTTCACTTGTAGCAAGGACTACTATCACACTCCACTCATGGGGCCAGAGACCCCCGTGGCATTAGCAAAAGCTTGCCCCTCATGTAGCACACTACCCTACACTTGTGAGTCCATCAGGGTGTGTTAAGTTTCACAGGCTTCTTCTCTGCTACTGATGTAGGGTGAGGGCCCTCTCCCTCTCAGTGACAAGGCAGCTCTCAGAATGGGTCTCAGAGTGCACCTGTATCCAAAGGAAGGCCTGTCATTTTCATGTGTGAAGAAACTGGGATGTGATGTTCACCCAACTACTGACTAGTGAGCAATCCTTTCTTTCCTCCCTGCAGGCAGTTCTTAGTAAATGACGGTCTTATTTTATATTTTGAATCAGTTTTCTTAATTTCTGCCAAACCAGTGATTACTAATTATGTCCCTTTGCAAAGCTCTCTGGCCAATGCAGACATAAGACATCCATAGTCCCCTTAGCATTGAATTCTATGAGCCACCTGAGCTACTTATTCCAGACCATCTGCACAGATGTAGTTCTGAAAACTGAGTGAATGAAAGAAAACTAATATTTGCTTAGAAGATGGGATATGAATACGGGCTTGGCACAGCAATCACAAAATTTTGTGTAGAGAAGAATGAGACAGAAATCACATTAGAAATCTAGAGAATTAGCAGACTAGACAGTAGGAGAAATGGAAGAGAAGGGGGAGATATATTTGTGGTTTTCTTGACCATGGACTTGTACTCCATGTAATTTTTAAAAAGATTTTGAACAAGTGAGTTTTCTGCAAAGAAATTAAAACATTATAAGCTTTAGTTTAACTAAGAATAATTAACAAAGTACATTAATAGCTATATACTCCAAAACAGAAGTTCATTAAAATTATGCTTTTAAAAAATCAGCAGCAGCCACAGACTTCCACCCTATTAGAAATCCCAGGAATTGAGTGACTTGGTTACCAGTTGCTTACAAATTAACATTTCCTAAATCCCAACTCAATGTTATTAAAATTTAAAAATACAACTAACAGGCAGCCCATCATTATGATCTCTAGATTTGTGTTATGTTTGAAAGACTAATAATAGTAACGAAGCAAGAGTATCACCTTTGATGTATCTGATTTGAAGAAATATTTTATAAGCTTTACAAAAGAAAGAAACTCATCTGCTTGTCGCCCCCCACCTGGTGCCTTGGCACAAGGTAGACACTAAGGGAGTATCTGTGAAATTGATGAATAAATAATGTCATAAAATATCAGCCTAGTATATTCAGAGCTTTTGGCATCAAATCAATCTCAGCCCAGATCTTTCTAATCAAGACCAAGATCTGTGCTTTGTGGTTTAGAAATACAACTAATCTGTGTGCATCGCACTCAAGTTTTCATCTGTCCTGATCACAGGGACCAGATGGCTACCTCCTCTGTACCACTTGTGTCTCAAGGAAGACAGCATGACAGCGTATGAAACTGGCAGCATTTGCTAAGAGTTCTTCGCATTCTGCAATAAAGGCCTCCCATTCATTTTGTATTTTTTGGAGTACGTGCACTCTAAATATGGCCCATAAGATGAATATTTACATAATCGGAGGACTTTTGAGGCAGAGAAAATTCAAGTTTTGCAGTGGTGTTTTAAGATCTCCCCAGGTTCTGATACACAGTTAAGTATCCATTTCTCTACCCTAGGGCACCCCATGACCATCGAGAAAGGAAGCTTCAGCTCCCGCCTTAATTAAAGCCAAGAACACAGAGGTTGGTTGCATTCTCCCCATTTGGCAAACAATATATACACCCCCAGCTGCGAAAAGTGAGTGACATGAAGCCAGAGGTTCCCAGTGCATGAGCATCACCCACTTTGGTTCACTCAGTACCTAGCAGGGCATCTCATGGGTGAATGTGGGAACACTGGTTAAGAAGAGGCAGTTCAAACTCCATTTATTACTGACAGGTTCAGAATCCCCACCTTCTTGCAAAGGCTTGCATCCTATTTCAGGTCAGTTTTAAGACTGGAGACAGAATGTGATTTCATTATTTTACCATGTCTGTCTACAAACTGCAATGACTTGATCTTTAGTTGGCACCCCCGACAGGCTCTGGATGGCCTCTCAGTGCCCATTGTCAGTGCAGAGGCTGTGAAGGGCCCTCTGTCTTTGGACAGCGCCCCTCTCTGTATCCAGGGGTGTCCCCCTTCAGCTCATTCGTTTTTTTTTCCAGTGATGCTGGAAACTGCTGTGACTGGTAGTTACAATGGAAAAGCAGTTTTACACCTGCTCGGAGAGAATCACAAAGGACTATGACTTAGTAATTTGGAGTCCCAGTTACTTTTAACCAAATACACATCTGAGGTTCTTCTGGAGAGTAACCAGTGCACGTGTTTAAGGAAATTCAGGAGAAATGATTTACATTTGTCAAGATAACTGAAATAGAATTTTAACAAATGGTGTCTTATGCTTACTGTCAGAGTGATAGACTACAGCAATCTTACAAAACAAAAGCAAATTAAACAAAGAGCCACAAAATAAACAGTTAAAGGTGGAGGAAATGCAGGCTGGATCATGGGACCTTCACTAATAGCAAAAGCAAATTGAATACAGTGGTATAGTTCATCTCTCTAGCCTGTGTAATGAAATCGGAATTCCAGCACAAGCACATTAAGAACTGTTCGTTTTGGTCAGCTTATGTTTTTGTTCCCTTTTGTACTCTGTTTTTCAGTTGTAGTCTCCATTAAATTACCCATGGGTTTAAGATAAACAGAAGGATGGTTGGATAGACAGACTCACAGATAGAGAGACAGTTTTAATGTATATGTATTTTAAATCATTGAAAATTAAGATAAAAATTGAGCAATAGACAAACGAGTAAGTGTATATGTATGTCTGCATAATTTCTGTTCTTTCTTTGTTACGTAGATAATTTAGAGGCCTTCTGCAAAATTAGTACTTCCTCTCACGTGAAGGTTAGCCCTGCATCATTTAAAATGGCACTACAGGATTGGACAGCGGGGAAGATAGACAAGGACTAAAAGCCTTCCATAAAATAGCCCAATATCTACCCTTGGTAAATCCCACGGGAAATCAGCACAGCCTTCACCTCGAGATCCTCTAAGGGAACAAAATAAATATGACTTTATTCATTTGTCATTAAAAAATACATTAAGCCCCTCCTATATTCCAGACACACATTAGTAACAGCAAGTATTTCTATATTCCTTTAAATTTTCTCAACTTTCCCTGCAGGTGATGCCAGGCAATCACCCTAACATCCCTGAATCCCTGTGAAGTAGGTATTATTGTTTTTATTCTTTTTTTAGAAATGAGGGAATGAGTCTCAGAAACATTTAATAACTGGTCAAGGTCATATGGCATTCGAGCAGCCGATCCAAGACTCAGGTTCATAGTCACAAATGGCAGAGCCCATGGCTTTTCTGCACGTGAAATCAGCACAGCCTTCGCCTCGAGATCCTCTAAGGGATCAGCAGCTCAATGTGGTGATCCATGATTCAAAGTAAAATAAATGAATAAGGTGTCACAAGGAAAACACTGGAAGTCTTCTTTGAGCACAGTTACAATTTAAGGATGGTACCTTTTTACATTCTTCTTGGGCAGTCGGCCTGGCAATTATAAAGAATTTGCTTCAGCCCTGGCCTGTGTGGCTCAGTTGGTTGGAGTGACATCCTGTAGACTGAAGGGTTGCAGATTTTATATGTGGTCAGGGCAGAGACCCAGGTTGCAGGGATATGAACAAGAGGCAACCAATCGATGTTTCTCTTTCTCTCTCCCTACTTCCCCTTCCTTCCTTTCTCTCTCTAAAAGCAAAGAAAAAAAAAATGTCCTCTGGTAAGGATTAAAAAAGAAAAGAATTGCTTTGGGGCAATTGATTAAGTCTGTATTAGGAAAATTGTTCAAAAATTGAATATTATCAGTTTAGTAAATTAAAAGGGAGATAGGGGCCCTGGCTGGTGTAGCTCAGTGGATTGAGCATGGGCTGGGAACCAGAGGGTCCCGGTTCGACTCCCCGTCAGGGCACATGCCTGGGTTGCCGGCCAGGTCCCCAGTGAGGGCCATGTGAGAGGCAACCATACATTGCTGTTTCTCTCCCTCTCTGTCTCCCTCCCTTCCCCTCTTTCTAAGATAAATAAAATTTAAAAAAAAAAAAAAAAGGATACCCAGGGGTGCCCTTTCTCCTGGGTTTTCTATAAAAAATAAATAAATAAATAAATAAACAAATAAATAAATAAAAGGGAGATAGGGTAGGGGCAGAAAGTGTCGGGAAATTACATAAAATCTAACAGTGTTTAATTAGACTTTTGTTCTTATTTTTTAAATTTTTTTAAAAAGATTTTATTTATTTATTTTTAGAGAGAGGGAAGGGAGATAGAAAGAAAAATCAATGTGTGGTTGCCTCTCGTACACCCCCTACTGGGGACCTGGCCTGCATCCCAAGCATGTGCCCTGACTGGGAATCAAACCAGTGACCTTTTGGTTTGTAGGCCGGCGGTCAATCCACTGAGCCACACCAGTCAGAGCTGATTAGAGTTTTAAAAATGTGTTGCTAGGAAGCAATGATGGTCTTTAAAATGCTTGAATTGGATTTACTGTAAAAGTCATATTTGGAATAAGTAAAAGAAATAAGGTGAACAGTTCTCCACTCCCTAGAAGGGGTCACTGTGGTCAAGGAAAACAGGAAGACAGTTTTTCTTCTGTGGAAATTACATGCTAGTAGAAAAAAATAAATAAACAAATATAAAAAATAATAAGTAAGGGAGTGATGAGTGCTAAGAAAAAAAAACAAAGTGAGGAGACAAAATGATATAGGGTGCTGTTTTGGATAGGGTAGTTAGGAAATGCTTCTCAGGAAGGGAGGGTTCAAGACAGACCACAAGAAAAAAAAGCAAAGCACTAAAAATACATGGCGGAAGTGGACTCTAAGCGGAGGGAAGAATAAGTACAAAGGCCCTGAAGTGGGAAACACCTTGATCTAAGAATAAAAAGGCCAGTGTGGTGGGAGCCGAGTGAGCAAGAAGGTAGATGAAGAAGTGTGCGGAAGCCAGTCCCTCCTCAGCATCTGTTTTCCATTCTTGCTCATTCAAAGAACTGGGGCTGATCCCAGCCTCCAGCCCGCACTGAGTGGCTAAGTGCTGAGCTAAACTGTCCTCTAGGGGAGACTTCACCTGCCATGCAAAATCACGTCCAAGGCTCCTAACAATCACAGTGACACCTCCAAAAGCTTCATTTTATTCCAAGCCATTTCTCAGAAGTTTGGAAGTGCAGAAGGATCCAGATTCTCAAAGGGAAGGTGAAACCAGTGTCCAGCACCAATCCTGAAGGGGGAGAGGCCAAGAGGGTGAGAAGGACAGTGGCCCCAGCAGGAACCACCTCCAGGACAGGACCCCACGCCGTGCAAGATGCATCAACTCCTCAGGGGACATATCTCTGTGATTAAAAAGAGCTGCCTCCTCCAGTCCCAGCTTTGGGTGAAACATTATCTCAATCTTATTTTTTAAAAAAAGAAATCTGTGAGAGGGATTCACGAGTTAGTCTAACCTTAGAATAGCATTTGGCAAAGTTCGGAGGGACACAATCGACACTTGCTAAATTAATTCAAGCTGGTTTGACTGCAGACAGAACTACATTCCCCCAGGAAGTCAAACTACCCATCAGGCAGAAGGGGCCCAGAGCCTGTCCCAAGTGTCAGCCACGGGACAGGTCCCATCTCCAACACCTTCCCCCTCAGCACTCCTCCCCAGCACACCCACTCCCACACCTGTGCCGGCAGGACAGACCCCGTTCCACATCCATGGAGAGGGCTGCCCAAGCCGGGGCTGAGTCACCTTCCACTCACGGAGGCACATGCCCAGAGAAGCAAACATGTCTCAGTCAGCAGACTGCCTTTTGCTTGGAGGCATTATCATCTGTTTTTGAGTGATGCCTTTTATTCCTCTCCCATTTCTCTCTGCGTGGCTCTAGACCTACAAGGCCTCGGTGAAATCCTGGTCCCCCCATCTACTGGCTGGGCGCATTTAGACTCCCCATGCCTTCAATTTTCCATCTGTGAAATGGGAAAAACAATAGCAGAGTGCTGCTGCTGTGTGGGTTACAATGTGCAAAGCATGTAAAGGACTTTCTCTTCTTCAGACTAAACCCCCAGGACATAGTAGCTATTTTTATGGAGAAATCTTTGTTATTTGCTGTTCTCTGAGAGTCTAAGTCTAGCTTCAGTCTATTCCTGGTGTATTACTTGCAGCTGCTAGTTTGTCATCTAAATTCATCTTTCAGGGTAATGAGGCACGGTTTTCCCTTACTCCCTCTCTACTCCACCACACGCACACATTCCTCACCTCCACATCTACCACCACAAGCAGCCCTTGAGGAACCTAAGTCAGAAAGGCAAAAGTCCTCCAGTGACTCCAGCAAGTTAAATACCTAAAACCATTATCCTGATCCCATATGTTTAATCCACGGACAAAGTTGGTCCACTTGGACTTTCCACCTCAGGGGGAGGATCTGCCGCTCCTGGTGGTTCATCACTTGGGAGGTTAAGGAAGGAACCTTGTCCTTAGCTTTGATCAACAGTTACTGTGCTAAGGCTACCGCTAAGTATCAATTCGGCTAGTGCTGGTCTCTCCAGAAGAACTTAAGCCAAGAGAAGCCTGCACAAAGGTCGCCGACAGGCCCAAATTCTCATGGTGGGCATCTCCTGAGTCTCCAGGAAGATGCATTCAGGATACACATGTTTCTTGAAACAAAATGGCACTTAAGCAAGATAGGACACGGTTTCTAAGTTAAAGTTGGGGTGAACGCATACTTCTTTGTCCTTTTTTAGGAAAGGTTTCAGGTGAGCTCACTCAGTGCACAAAGGTGCCACAGAAACGGCCTGAGGCACTCAGCCGTCTCCTGTTCCCTTTCGCTCCCTCGGGGAGCTGACCTCAAGGGCAGCAACAGGCAATGCTAGCTCCTTGCAGAGTCCGTTCAGTTCAGTACATCTTTAATTCTCCTTAGATCTGTGTTCCCCAGAGTCAAGCATCTGTTTAAGTCCAAGAACCCTTCAAAAAGCCAAAGTAAATAAACAAACAAAAAAAATCATTCTCCATGGCTCACAAGTCGGTTTTCCCAAGTTTTTCCCAGCCATTAAAAGATATTTCAACTGACAGGAAATAGTATCCTGACTGACACATTGTCTCCTGAGGGAAAGTTTAACTTCTCTCATCTTTCCACATTTCAAGTCTGCGGGAGAATCACCCCAACTTCCTTTGAAGGCCCCCTAACATGCCCTCGTGGGTAATTAGGTGTTCGCGTCTTGAGTGCCTTGGTATACTCTGACCCTGATGACACTTTTAAGTAATCCATCTTACTGGGAAATCCCTGTCTTTATCCCTAATTTAAAATGTTCTTTTAATTAGCTCAACGAATGAGGCCCAGGTATATTTGAAGTTCTTTTTCCCTGTTATAGCTGCTAGTAGTTTAAGAGGCAAAGTATTTTTCAATATGTAGTGGTCCCTTTTGAGAAGATCCATATAATTTATCATGTGTTTTCTTAATTTCCTAATGTTGCTCTAACAGATTACCACAAATTTAGTGGCTTAAACAACACAAATTTTTTCTATTACAGTTCTGGAGATCAGAAGCTCAAAATCCATCTTACACTGACAGAGCTGGCTCCTTCTGGAGGGTCCGGGGAAAATTCTCTTCCCGCTCCTGGAGGCTGCCGTGGTGTTCCTTGGCTTCGTGGCCACATAGCTCCAGACTCTGCTTCTGTCTTCACATCGTCTTTTTCCTTCTCTGACCTACTTGTTTCCCCCTTATACAGACCGGACCCCTGTGATTAAGTTTCAAGCCCACCCAGATAATCTACTATAATCTCCCCCTTTCAAGATCTTTGATTTTGTTCTTCTTTGAAGTCCCTTTTGTTATATAAAGTAACGTTCACAGGTTCTGGGGATTAGGAAGTAGATCTCTTCAGGAGGGTATTATTTAACCCAATACAGATGGCTTCTATTCATTTTGAATAAGGTGGATCCACCTGCACTATTTTTTAACAATGTCTTTTTTTATACATCGCAACATGGGTCAGTTGACAAAACCAAGTTTCCTCTGTCTGTCAGCCGGTACTCTTTTAATAGCTAATTTGAAAGTCTGTCCTTTACTCCAATTTTTTTTAGTCACTCTCCTCTAGGATCACAGGACCTTCTAACAATATTTCATTCTTTGTCGTGGCCAATGTTTTAATTCACAGAAAACTAGTTGTGTTAATCAGGACTCTTTTGGTTGTCAGTGTAATAATATAATATTTTTAATATAATAATAATGTGTTGGCTCACATAACTGACAAGGGGGTATGAATGAGCTCAGGCACAGAGGAGCAAGTACCCGATTACACCTTCAGCCATTTCTTACTCGCTCCATCTCTTTCCTTTGCTTTCTTCTGGGTTGGCTTTTTCTCAGGCAAAGGCTAACACCTCTAATTATTTGCAAGAAATGGCCACCAAAAGTGCCTGGCTTCCAATCTATCAATTGGCAATGTTGCCCAAAAAAAGACACTTCCTCTTTCCAAAAAGTTCCAGCAAATGTCCCAGAGGGGATTCTCCTTGACCAGATAGAGGATATGAGCACATCCCTCACCCAACTCCTGTCTGTCAATGGGACCTGGCGTTCCGACTGGGCAGGCCTGAGTCACATGAACTCGTGGAAGCCTAGGGGGAGCATGTGATCTGGGCCACAGAACAGAGAGGGATGGTCTCCCTCACCCAAGTAAAGGTGTAATCAATAGAAGACAGAGAAATGGGTGAGGCCGAACAAAATTAGCATGTCCCCTACACCTGTGTCAGACCAGGTGGTACCTTTTACGTGGAGCTTCTCATAGCATATCCAGGCAAAGTCTCTAAAGACAAAATTACCCTTTTATAAAACGCCAGATCTTTACCTCTGTTGAGCTGCGGTGCTAATGGGTTGTTTGTGGAGTCTCAAATAACACAGGATTCAGGGGAGAAATTATTTTTTCTCATGCTTAGGGCTGAATCATGAAAGAATTATTTTCTTGCTAGAATGACCAAATACTCCAGGATTGTGAAACCACATCACCAAAATCTGAACCCATAGTCAGATCTGTTAACCCTGGGGAAATTGAAAAGAAATAAGTACTTCATTGTCCAAAAGATTAAATAAATGACAGCAATGAAAACATGATGTTTAGAGCACCATACTTTCATTTCCAGTAAGACACAGAGCGATGAGTAACTGAACTCTCCTGACTGAAGAGGGATCAATAAAGCTTTCAATTTCATGACCTTATAGGCTTTTAAAGTTTATTTTCAAAAACTAGTCCTTGGATGCTTGAAGTCAACAACTTATTTTTAGGAAGGTTATTCTCTCTTCATCCAGGCGTAGACATATATTCTTAGTCTGATTTCAATGTTTTCTTATTTGGGAAAGATGACTTAGAGAAATAGGAGGAAATGATTATACGGGTAAAGGAATCCGGGAAAAAAATCACAATTTACACATATTTCATACTGCTGTTTTTATTTATATTTTAAAATTACAAGCCCGGCTGGTGTAGCTCAGTGGATTGAGCGCGGGCTGGGAACCAGAGGGTCCCGGTTCGATTCCCAGTCGGGGCACATGCCTAGGTTGCAGGCCAGGTCCCCAGTGAGGGCCATGTGAGAGGCAACCATACATTGCTCTTCCTCCCTCCCTTCTCCTCTCTCTGAAAATAAATAAATAAATAAAAATAAAATAAAATTACAACCTTAGTTTCTCAGTTTCTTTTTTTTTAAATTTTATTTATTTATTTTCAAAGAGAGGAGAAGGAAGAGAGAAAGAGCAATGTATCGTTGCCTCTCACATGGCCTTCACCAGGCAGGGACCTGGCCCGCAACCCAGGCATGTGCCCCAACTGGGAATCGAACCGGGAGCCTCTGGTTCCCAGCCTGCACTCAATCCACTGAGCTACACCAGCCGGGCCTCAGTTTCTTTATTAAAGGATTGTTAACAGGTAGTAAGAGTGAGGTATATGCTGAATTAAGGAACCAGCCTGCAGGGGGCGCTGCTTACCCGATTTTTCTATTTAGAGGGCCAGAATTTCATTGCAACTTTTAGTGGGGATCCCACTTACCCAGTGAAATGATTGTGGGAGTAACAGGAGGGTTTTTTTTTTTTAATCAGAACATTATGTAAACAACTAAAAAGTTAACAAAAATATCTAAACCTGCATTACAAAATGAGAATTATATACATTATTGTACTTAACTCAACTATCCAGGGTGAATGATAAATAATAAACTCTGAGGTTTTAATATAATTCCTCAAAGGAGCTGGTCAGCCCATAACACAGTTAAAAGTATTTACACGTTTCTGATTACAGATCTTTTATTTCTTGCTTTTTATTTCTTCTGGTTCTTTCTAATTTTAGAAGTTTCTACTTTCTAGCTTACATTTACATCAAGCTGGAATTTTAAGTACAAGATATTTATTCTTCATCATCTAAATTATTTTTAAAGTTTTCTCCTTAAAAACATTCTGTAAAATTCCTGTAACAACCTGTCTGCTCTGGGGCATGGTCCTTCTCCATCAAAGTATGAGAAGCCGAGATGAAGCAAGGAGCCCGGTATAGCTCAGGTTGCATTCGTAGATATCCCATCTAGGAAGCAAAATAATTTTTATAAGAAATTCCAATTTTTCTTGAGCATATTGAGTAATATGGGAAGATATTCCACTTTAAATTCAAAAAAACTCTTCTCACTCTCCACACCCCCCCCATTTTTCTCCCTCCTGTAAATTACTCAGGAACCACCCCCCGCCCCCAGCTCTGTCCCTCTCCCCAGCCTCTGTTCATCTGCAGAGATTTGGCCTCTCTGCCTAAGTTGTTAACTTTTCTCTTGCTGCTCAGCAGCCCAGTTCCACTGACTGCAACGCTGAAGACTGGGAAGCTCAGTCAGCCAAGCTAAAACAATCCAAAAGGGGCCAGGAATGACAGATTCTTTGCAGAGAAAAACAAAATTTTCTGAAGGCCGAGAGAGGTAATGGGGAAGGGGACAGGGAATACCACGCAGTCCTGAAGCCCGTCCTGTGTTTGGATAATTTCCACCCTCATGTTTCAGTCTCTCTGCTGTCCTGTCTGGGTGACGCCTGTGTGGCTCATGGTCAGAGGGGCTTTTACAGCTATCAGCATTTTTTCTTTTTTTTTTCTTTTTTTTTTTTAAATTACTTTATTGTTGTTCAATTACAGTTATTTGCATCCTCTCCCTCCCCTCCCCCCTCCCCCCAGCATTTTTTCTTATATTTATATATAAAGAAAAACAACTCACAAACTGAGTCTGAACTAAAAGCCCAGAAATCATGGATGCCAAGGCAATTTCAAGGAAAACCGTTCATGTAACCTTTCGGGACATGGCAACTGACTTACTGTCTGATCTTCTGCAGAGCAAGGATTAACAGCACAGCCTCTGCCTCGGGCCTGCCTGGGTTCACACTCTGGCTCCGCAACTTTCTAACCGCAACTCCAGCAACTTGCTTACCTCCCTGTGCCTCCGTCTATTTAGCTGAAAAAGTGGTGAGAATAGTGTTATCTACCTTACGGGCCCTGGCTGGTGTAGCTCAGTGGATTGAGCGCGGGCTGGGAACCAAAGGTTCCCAGTTCGATTCCCAGTCAGGGCACATGCCTGGGTTGCGGGCCAGGTTCCCAGTGAGGGCCATGTGAGAGGCAACCATACATTGCTGTTTCTCTCCCTCTCTTTCTCTCTCCCTTCTCCTCTCTCTAAAAATAAATAAATAAAATCTTTAAAAAAATATTATCTACCTTACAGGGCTGAGACACACCTATCACTAAATGGGATTTGCTTAGAACAGTGCCTAGTGCACAGGAAAGGCTCACTGTAAATCAGTTAATACCATTTATGTCCCCTCTCACAGAGGCTGCCCAGGCACAGATTCAGGATATTCAGATGCTGTCTACTAAAGTATACTAAAGTACTTTTAGTGTATACGTGGTGTAGAAAGATTTCAACAGGCTGTAATTTACATATATATAAAAATTACATATATACATACACACATATACATGAAATGCTGTGCATTCTGGGTTCACAAAAAGTGTTCCCGAGTGAGTTAGAAAGTCAAAGTAACTCGCACAGTCTCCAGCACGCAAGCCCGCCCCTGCTAAGAGAAAAACTCATGTACGTACTCATTGTGCCCCTACAGCGCCAGGGGGGACTTTGGGAGTGAATTTACCATTTGACTGACAGAGGGTCTGCGATTCCCAGCCTGAAGCCATGGCCGTTCTGGGCTCTGGGCAAAGGGGATGCAGTCTGGCCTGACTCACTCCAGAGCTGCGTGGGGTCAAGCTTCGAAGGCGCCCTGGTCACGCTGGCCCAGAATGCCCCCTTAAACTGCTGCACATCGCCAGGCTCAGAGCCTCGTGCAGCTCTCGCCACAGCTTTACATGCACTTTGTGAGCTCTACTTTACTGGTTGTGAAGCTGCCTGTATTTTTGGACTTAATGTTCTTTCTGCTCTTGGAAGCTTCTTTAGTCACTTCCCTTGTTTTCTGTTCTTAATTTGGATTTAGCCTTTTCCCTCTGCTCTAAACCTTCCATCCCAGATTACAGCCTCATGTCTCTCTTGTGTGCAATAGAAAGTAACATATATGAAAATGTAGTGTTATTAATTGCTATGAGAAATGGTTATTGTAGATGTCGTGCATACGTGCCAGCTCTATTGCTAATTATGGGTCAACCATTCACATTTTGAAATCATAGATTTTTACTGGATGGGGTAGAATTTGAGATTCCTACTGGACCTTCATTGACATGGGAAGGGAAGGGCTACTCATTGTTAGATAGAGTGGGAGCTCCTGCCGCTGCCTCCCTGGCTGGGAGGGAGCAAGGGGCCTTGTTACATTACCCCTCATGGCTTCCGATGACATCATGGGGGAGAACTGGTGTCATTACTGCTGGGCAGGTGTGGAAATCAGCATGGTCTCCAATACTGCCTGGGAGGCATGAAAGTCCCAGCTGCTCCTCAGCTTTCTCTAGCCCAGTGAAGGTTTTTATGGGGAAGCCGGTGTCTCAGCCATTACAGCCTGGGGACGGTGGAAACCTAGACATCCCAGCTCAGCTTTGGCTGGCATGGGTGGGCGAGGCTGCACCATTTTCTGTGGCGCTCCCCTAAAGCAGAGCACTTACTGTCCAACCGTATTCTGTTTGCTAGCAGCCACTTCTCGGTACTTGGGCCGGAGAGCAGATTCGTTTGGTCTGGTCTGCATTGCTGGAGTTTCCCAGATGCTAGTGTCTTTAGCCCCAAGTCTGGGACATGTGAGGCAAAAAGAAAACCTGGGGACACACCACCTCTGGTCCTGAGGTCTCACCCTGCCTTCTTCTTCCTACCTTTCAAAGTTATCTTATGTTTGTTTTATAACGTCAGGGTTTTTAGTTGTACTTGGGAGAAGGAATAGGTAGATTTTTTAAAAAATGAAGCTGCAGTAAGCTACTATAAACACTAGAGGTCTCTTCTAACTTTTTTATGTTTTTTTTTAACTGAAGAAAGGCTCATTTTTAACATTCTCAAACATAATTCTGAGATCTTAAATTGCTGTGTTAATTCATTTTTAATTCCTAAATATCCAAATTTTCTTAAGTTTTATCTTTAAAATAATCAACTTTATCTAATTATTTTCTCAAGATTATGTTATTTAATGGGACAGGCTGTAAGTCTGAATGAACTGTGGAATTACTATCATCCACATTAATCAGTTTACTTTTGACATATTATGTTCATTGAACTCTTTGTATAAAACACATCACTGCCTTCAGAAACATTATGATATGAAACTACAAAGTAAAGCTTAGAATAATTTTTCAGAACTTTGAAATTAATATTATTATCCATGCATCATGTATCTTATATGCAAAAAGCATTCACTGAAAATTTAAATTGTTCCCACAACCTGAAGAAAAGCATTTTACAGTAAAAATCTTTCCCATTTTAACCATTCTTTACAGCTGGAATAGAACAGCAAATATGACAACACTGGAATTTTTTAATTTTTATTTACTAACTAATGTCAACAAAAAATCAGTTGATCTGCATCAACTGCATCTGGAAAAAACGGGAATTCCTGGGGCCCATCTAGTTGATTGTCAGCTCCCAGTGGCAGCGTTGCCTGCTGGTAACCTCTCACCCACATCCTTTCATCTTCCTTCAGCCTGGAGTGATCAATCTTTCCAAGTGTCACCACAGAAATCCACACTGGACCTCTCAGTGCCTTTGGAAATGCAGATTGTCTTTGCAGTTCAAGTGTAGGTAAAGGTCATAAACTGCCCCTCTAACTCCGATCTCTGTAAGCCTTTGGTCATCTAATAATTTAAAACCAACTCTTTACATTCAGGTAGAGGCATTCCCATGACCTCTAATTGGACCAACAGGAGTTTACTATTAAATCACTTCTGTATTGAGAAATCAAAATTTACCATAACAAAACATGGATGCCATTTTAAACGAAGTTTCTCTAAACTTTTGAACTGCGCGCATTTGTGAGTGAAGAAGGTAAGAAAAAAAAACTAACTTTCTTTCAGTCGAAAGCTTTTTAGTTGTCTATTATTCAGAATTAGTGGACATGACTGCTTAAAAAAAAAAAGGGTCAAAAATCTGCATAACGAAAGACATCCCCTGCTGTGAACTCTGAAAGTGTTGCACGTGAAACAAAGGAGATTCACTCACTGCAGGACCTGGGGCATCAATTCTATAAAATGCAACCTGAATAGTGCCTGCCGGAGTTTTCCAAGGCCTTCTCCTCCATCCCCCTCCCACCGACTGCTGCCTGTACTCGGTTTCCTCTTCCACAGAAACCAATCCTTGCCTTACAGACTTCATGGAGGTTTTTGAGGAACAAATGAGGTAAGAAGTATGAGCAGAATATTGAAAGTCCAAAATCCTATTTAAGTTATTATTGTGAACAGAATTTAATCATTTTACTTTTTTCACCCAAAGAGACATTACTGAAGCTTGGCAGTAAGTTAGAGTTTGCTGGCAAAATAGGGGGAGGGTTAGGGAAACAATAGAACAACGTATAAGAAAATCATAGTGGTCTAAAATAATTCAGAGCTTGGAAAAAAACACAAGCCATGTTTGTGCAGACAGAGTAAGAGGAGAGGTTGAAGAAATAGACAGGATCCACACCCGGACTAGAAGGGCCTGTTTGCCTGCATGCATGAAAGCCCAGTCACATGCAAACAGGAGTTTGCAGCCAAGAAAGCAGAGGTTTATTCACTGAGGAAATGGTGTCAAGCCTGGAGTCCCAGGTAAGCTAATGCTCAAAGGCTAGCTCCCCAATGGCTTCCAGAGAATGGTTTCCGTAGGGCGGAAATCATTAATCCTTGTGGCTGAATGAGTTGGGGTTGTGGGCCCTACTGATTGGTTGTTGGTAATTATATCGGGTCCTGATGTCAGCAATGGCATTGTTCTGTCTGTTTTGTTTTTGTTTTTTTATTTTAAACTCTTGGGAATCTCCCTTTTTTAAAAAAGATTTTATTTATTTACTTTTAGAGAGAAGGGAAGGGAGGGAGAAAGAGAGGGAGAGAAACATTGATCGGTTATCTCTCATTCATGCCCTGACTGGAACCAAACATACAATCCAGGCATGTGCCTTGAGAATCGAACCAACTACCTTTTGCTTTGAGGGCCGATGCCCAACCAGCTGAGCCACACCAGTTTCAGGAGGGCGAGGTCCCATGGAGTTGTTCAGCTTTCATGGGACCGGGATTTAAGTCAGGATGTTACCTTCAGTTTGACAGAAACTCTGTTTCTGTGGTCAACAGGCCGGAAGCTTTGCTCTTAAGGCAGTTTGATCCTGACCAGAATCTGACATCCTTCAGGACTTATGATTAAGGAAGGGAGTAGAGAGTCAGAAGGAGAAAGCGTCATGTTAAAGAAATGGAGTTTCTGTGTGGTTACAAGCAGCCTAGTTATTTCAAAAGAAGTGTTTTCTCTATTCTTACATGATAGGACTCCCCAGGTGCTTTTACAAAAGAGCCAAATGAATCTGTTTACACTTAGAAAATATCTTACAAATGGTTTTTGGAGGAGCAACTGGAGAGGGTGATCCTAGAGATCAAAAGATGAATTAAACTCATAGACACAGACAACAGTATATTGATTACCGGAGGGGAAAGGCAGGGAGGTAGAGAGTAAAGGGAGGATAAATGGTGAAGGAAGGAGGCTTGACATGGGGTGGTGAACACAGAACACAGTACATAGAAGTGAAGAAAAAGATGAAAAAGATGAGAAAGTGGTAGAGAGAAGACAAAGATCTAATGTGTATTTAAGGGGGGTTCTTAAGAAGAAAATGTAAATAATTGAAACAAATACATGTTAAAATCTAAAATTCAATAGAACTTCCTGTAGGAAGGATTATAACTACTTATTGAATACACACCCTGATTGCACGAAATAGCTGACAACTCACAGTGCAGACATTTTCTAACAAAACTTCGTTTTTTCCTTGGGGGAGGGGGATGTCTTTTGGGCATCCCTGCAAAAGACCACAGTATTTAAAAGGAAAAGAAACTCAGTTTGTCATCAGATTTCCTGCTAGCACTTTCCCCGAAAGCTGGGATCCGAAAGGAAAGCGAGAACTCAAGACAGAGGTTATAGCCTTTTATAATCTAATCTTGGATACTACCTACCATCACTTCTGCCTTAGTCTATTGGTCAGACAGACCAACGTCCATCACGGGAGGGGAGAAGAGGGAGTAAAAACCAGAAAAGAGATATCACCGAGGGCTACTTCACAGTCTGAGAGATGTAAATCCCTCAAAGTCACATAATTAGAGGGAGAAAGATCTGGATTTCAGACCAAAATCTATGTGCCTCCAGAAACTGTTCTCTTTGTCATATATTGACAAAGCAAAGTGGAATGTGGATTATGAATGTTCCAGATCTTTCCCTTATAATTAAACGATGCCAAAAATAAAACCAGCTTTTACAAAGAGTCTCATATCTATACTTTCAACAGCAGTGTGACAGTGTGGGTGGAATGTGGAGAGAGAGCCATCTTGCAGGTTGCAGACTGGGACTTCTCGTTGTAGCTTCCCTTCGCAGAGAGCAGAGAAAGGGAGTGCGCTCTCTCATGACTCTTGAAAGGGCACTAACACCACCTATGAGGGTTCCACCCTCATGACCTACATTAACAAAATTGTTTTAAGTTGTAAAACTATTCACTGTGTGCATTCGCTCTTTCCTTTTTTCCCCTTTTAATCTATCTTCTTATCTCTCTCCCACTATATTTACACCCATATTTCCTTGCCTGTGCTCACACACGAAAACACATCTTCTCCCTTCACACTTATGTCATATCAAACACTTTTACTGTTCTTTTTGCACTGCCAACAGTTTCTCAGAGAAACACGAGCCTGATCTAAGAAGTTAACCAATTTAATTGAATGAAATGCTGATGCCATTGCATTTGAATGCACTTTCAGCGGGGGTGGGACAAAAGTTTATTTTGGTTTTGGATTGGAAATGAACATTCCCCAGGTTATTGTGCAGAGGATAAGGAAGGAGTTGAGTGAGAATGGACCCCTAAAAGCTTGACAGAAGCTGTAAAGATTGGTTAAAAAGAGCCTAAAGATTTGGCAGTTGAGCATTCATAACCAGCCCGAGCATGGGGATGCAAGCATTTTTAAATTTGTCCTGCGAGAACCACTCTTCGATATGGTGTGGATTGTAACAGAAGAACACTAAAAAAGAAATTGTTTTCCTGGGGCTCGGTGGGTGGGGGACTGGGAGGACAGGGAAAGAGGAGGGCAAGGGATAGTGAGAAGGAACCAGTTTATGGTAGAAATAAATTAATAAAATATTCATAGGGGAATGAAAACTCCACTATGGTTAATAGGTATTATCTATCCCACTTTATTCCAAAATCACATTTCAAGTGCTGGTTTGAAAATCACTTAAAGCCCATGGAAGCTTTAAGCTCTATACTCACCAAATCCCTCCTTGTGACTGTCACCACAGGGCAGAGCCTTCCTAGCTGGGTGGACGAGCTTGATTTACAGACAGGCCAAGCCTTCCCAGCATTGAGAGGCTGGAGGGCAGTGGCACACAGTCAGGAGAGAGTAAGGTCTTCAAAGGATCAGCTCTCTGATGTGACCTCCAGGAGGGAGTCCTTGATCGGTGTAAAGGGCCAAAAGCGCCAGCTTCCGGTAGAGCCACCAGGAAGGAGGGGAGCCTCACTTAGAGTTACTGGTCAGATTAAATCAGAAGTTCAAGGCTGATCCTGTGTAAGGCTGATAAATTCTAGGTTCCTTTCTGGGTCTACAGAAGAAGAAAGAAAAATAAAACATGTATTAATATTCATCTCTAAATAGAGATATTTATGTAAATTCATGGGTAATTTGCTTCCCCTGAACAAAGGAAATTTCAAGTGGTGTGAGCTTGTTGAACCTATTCCACCATCCCAATAAAGATCCTCTGCTTTGGGGGAACTCTGAGGACTTCCCAGTCTATGGGAGTAAAAGAAAACATATCTAAATTTCTAAGGTACAATCATACTTCACTGACCTTAGAAGACACTTGAAATCAAAGAGGTAAGCCACTCTATGCACAAATCAGATAAACCCTGGATTCAGCTATCAAGTGCAAAATTATGTGCTTTAATCTTCAGCTAATTAAATAAGCTTATCTGTTAACAACCCAAATCTAAGACAAAATCTTTTGCTGTTATTATAAATATCCAATAGATGGGACACAACTATTTCTAATGGGAAAAATCTCAGTGCCGTTCCACAATTTCAAAGGAGTGGGGTTTTCCTGTCACTCAAGGGCTCTGCCCTGCCCACATATGTCAGCATTTTAATTCTGAGAAAAATGTTTGCCATATACTTAAATCTGAATAATCATAGTTATTTTTTTTTCAGCCAGGGAGAGTGAATATACCCATGAGTCTTTTTTATTTTTTCTATTAGATGCCAGGAAATATAATAAAAAATCTGTTCTTTTAATTGATTTTTTTATCATTATGGTGATAATCATATTGCCAATAAAGCTAATGAAGACCCTTCGTATGTATTCTTACTTCAGTCTTTATTAATCTTTGATTCATCTTAACTTCTGTCGCCACGCAAAACTTAACTCTCAGTCTTTTATTCTTTGCTCCTTCTGGTTAATGTTAAATTCTTTTTAGCCTCGTTAGGTCACTTGATTGTCAATATACCAATAAAGAAAAAAATAACTTCAGAAGAAGTCATTGATATTACTTGTGAATATTCTCCAGTACTGGACAAAATTATAGATGTCCCTAAACAAATATAGGCTGGCTGATTTTGATTGTCCAATTTATCTGTGTAATTTGGATTCTCTAATAAATGATAAGTTGTTCATTTATTTAAAAGCTTTACAATATTCCAGGCACTATTCTAGGTGATGAAATAGAGTGCCTATCAGGAGAGAATACACAAAGAACAGGAATGGCCCTGCATCCCCGTTTCAAGAAGAACAAGAAGGGTTAACAGGGAGTAGGTCTGAGACTGGGAATTCATTCAGGTGCAGCTGCGACCTATCATTGGGTTGCTCCCTAAGGAATACTTGTCAGGTCCACTAAGACTTTAACACTACTTACCTTGGATCGATCAGTTTCTTCACCTCACAGACCCCTCTTAGTCACGACTTCTGCATACTCTCCTCCCATGGCTTCCACATTGACTTCATTGAGTACAGCTTTTGCTTTTCTTAGCATTTGCACAGAAATTCCCCAAAGAGAATGTAATGAATTCAAGTTGGTTAAACTTCTACTAGCTACAGTGCTCATTCTAGGACCTTTTTATAGGTTGCTTGCAAGCCTCTTGGGTCACTCTTGGGCCAGGCATCTCCTTTGACTCAGCAGTGATCAAAGCTGCTGGATAGGACATTATCATCTTAGGGTCACTTAGTAAGTGTTTTCCCTACGGCCCGAAAAATGGGAGACATTCTGCCAGAAGAAGACTAATTTGAAGGCACCTCTGTTCACTGTAGTGAAATCTGTAAATATTCAGCATCTAGAAAAGTGCTTAGATCATAGAAGTGCACAATATAAATGAAATTAGTTCATTACACTACATCTGGAAGCATTATACTTTTCATCTTAGTGCTACATGTGACACTGTCTTGACCCTAAATCAATTTCTTAGTTTTATTTGAAATGCTCCAACATATAAATTAAAAAAAAAAAAAACCCTCAAATATTTGGATATGCTATTGCTTCTTTGTTTTTGAATGCTCTGGACTGAATTAATTTAATTATTTCCTCTCTTCTATAAAATTGGTCACTTTTTCTTCTAAATTTACTTCTAATATTATATTCTATGCTTAGATGATTTTTGCATAATGAAAATTGTTATGACTTTGACTGCCTAGGAAATAAGACCTTTTCTAAGATTCTTTAACCTTGATGCAATGTTTTGATCACCTCTATAAATTTTCCCATTATGTAGCCACAGCATTGTAAAAACTAACTGGGCAATAAGTATAATTTCAAACATAGGCAGAAATTTTACTGTGCTGGCCTTGTATTTGGCTAAAATGCCAACGTTGAAAAAAGTACAATTTCCGGTTTTTCAGTTCCACTGAATGCTGTCTCACTGTAAACTGGGTAAATTCTCACCCATGTCAAGGTCCTTGAAAGTGTGCTGTCACCTCTGTTGCCACGTGCCCGACTCACTTCCATTACATCACTGCCCTTTCCAACCTCTGCTTGTTGACGTTCTTAGTGGATACTCACAAAATTATTTGCCTCTCCAGTTTGTAACTTGATCCTTCAGTTGCTGCACTTCCTTTATTCTTTGAATAAGCTATTTTTAAAGGAGAATGATATCATGGATTCAAGGACTCAGGGAGCTTCTTTTTCTTTTTGGCATATATGTAAGTGTAATAATGCCCTGAAAAATATACTAGTATACAGACCTAAGAGGTGGGTTAAAACACACATCCTCAGCAGCCTGCATCATTCAAGAACATTCTGAGATTATCAGAGATAAGTCATTTTAAAACATCAATAAGCATAAACTTCATACTACTCAATAGAAGGTAAAGGATTACAGTTGAGAAAATATTTGAAGGGCTTTGAAGGTATGTATGAAAAAGATATATGTCTGGTCAGCCCTTTTGATTAGGGAGGAAGCATCAGATGTTTGCCAGCACTTTCTACAACATTCCTAAAACTCTAGAAAAGTTCTGCTACTAACATGACATAGATTAAAGTGTCACTGTTATCGATTACGTCTGATGAACACTTATTTCTTAAAACCCTGAAGTACAGACAAGTCCTTTGCTACTTAAAAGGTAATCTAAAACATAAAAGGGGAATAAGAGGCACCATGGCAGATTTGTCACTTTCTTGTTTTTAGTACAAAATAGAAAAAGTGATGACGAAGAGGTTTTCAAAATATCAGATTCTTTACATTCCTCAAAACATATTTGAAAAAATTAAGTTTTCTGAATGGCGGAAGTTTAGAGCATTGCATTAACTAGAGCTGAGATTGTTGTTTTGATAGGGTGCTCCTGGTTGATGTATTTTAAATTAAAAAGATAGAGCATATAAATACACCCAGTACTTCATTTTTAAAAAGGAACAGTTGAAACTACTGGTTTTAATCACCAAATTTTGAAAGTCTGGCCATCAAAACAAGTACAGTTGATCCTCTACTTGTTTTGATGGCCAGACTTTCAAACTTTGGTGACTGAGACAGCTAGCCCACATGCCTCAGAAAGAGTTTTGTTTAGCCTGTGGCCATGTCAGTATCAGGAGTAAACTCCTAACTCCTTTTTAGGCTCCTGCACATTTTGTCATATTTGGTACCTGTGTTCTCATATGTTCCACTGACTTCTGAGGCTTCCCAGTGAATTATGGATAGTACTTTCATTTATGTCTGCTTGAGCATAAGGAAGGAGGCCTTGATTTCTTTTTAAGATTTTTATTTGTTCATTTTTAGAAAGAGAGGGTGAGAAATCACAATGTGTGGTTGCCTCTCACACACCCCCTACTGGAGACCTGGCCTGCAACCCAGGCGTGTGCCCTGACTGGGAATCAAACTGGCGACCCTTTGGTTTGCAACCCGCACTCAATCCACTGAGCTACACCAGCCAGGGTGAGTCCTTGATTTCAAAATGTGCTTAATTAGGCTGTTGCTTAACTGAGTTTTTACTGTTAAATAAATAGGTGCCCTTCTGATAGACTGAAGTATTAATGAGACTTACCACACATTAGAACTCATAGTCATGAGAATATCTTATGTAGTCATTAGAAACCCTAAATCATTAGCTAAATTACACACTCTTAGTGGTCATGATCTTGAACGTCAGTTTAAGTTCTCTGAGGTCCTGTTTTTCAGTAAATATATACCAGGGATCAAAATATTTGGTCCCACAGAGATTTTATTGGGAAAGGTTGAGAAGAGACAAATATCATGTATATATAGAGTGATATCACCTTCATTTTTCACTGAATCTCAGGAAACACTGTGAATTCTGAATATGGTTTGGTTTGTGTTAACATTAATGACGGTATTTCTTGTCTTTAAATCAAAAGAAAGCTACCTAAAAGAATAGGCTATTGGGCAGTTGGGGGACTAAATAGGTCTTCTCAGCCTCCCAAGGATTTGCCCCTCCTGTGAGACCCAAGAGCTTTATTACACTTCGATAATAAAAAGCATGCACGATTCATTAAGAATATAGACAAGGCTTTCTGTTATATTTATTTATTTTCCAGCTTGTACAAACTGGGTGTAGAAGCATAAACATAGTACATTTCTACCATCTTCAACAAAAATATAACCAATATGTACAATTATTGTATTAAAAATACAAAAGGGATACAGACTCCACCAATGTCTTTCTAAAAGACATACAGGTACAAGTAGTATCAAAAGTATGAGGAAATCACCAGTTAATTGTACATTCTGCACTTGACATCACAGAGCGAACTGAGATTAGCAGTCCTAGGTTCTACAATTACTTAATGCTTAGAGAACATTGTGCAACTTGTGGTAGAGCTAGATTTCTGTATTTCTATATGCACATGAGGTCCATAGCCTATATAATAAAACTGGCAAATAATGCATATTACATGTAAAATTACAAATGCTTAATTGACAATGTAATATATAAGTAGACAAATGCCATGATACAGAAGAGAATTATTAAATAAAGCACTGACATTGTTTGATACAGTGAAAAAACACTGCAATTCGACTTTTTAAAATTTGAAGCTATTTACGTTTATCTACTGATCAATATGATCAGCTGAATTTAATGGAAAAAAAATCCAAGACCAGCAGTTCCTCACATTTGAGTACTACTCGGATTGGCAGCCTTCACTTTTCCGGAGTCTGTGCAAAAACAACACAAAAATAGAGTGGAGGGGTCATTTCAGTCATTATAGGGTTAATAGCAGCTGTGAGCAGGTGGTTGCTACACTTAGGCCTTCTCTATCCATAGCGTCCAAAAAGCCACTTCCAGGTCAGTCTTAGGTGACTAGCCCACCTGGCAGAGGCTGGCACAGATAACCAGGTGTGTGATCTTCTGATCTTCGATCACGTTAAAGGCTTGTTTATTCCCTAAAGCCAATTCGGTAAAGGGAGGCTGTCTTGAAAGAGCAGTATTCACAGCTGGCACTAGCTCCAGCATCCCAAGCTGCTTTCACTGCAATGCTATCCAGTTATAAACGCTTCTCTTTAAAAACAGAAGAAATCCCTAAAACTAAATTAACATAAATCAAAGAAACATAACTTAAAAAAGGGGGCGGGGGTTGCCATCCATCTCAATGGAGCAGGACACACCCTCAATGACACTGTCCTGCACTCCATAAGGCTCAGACACAGGACACAAGAGTCCTATTTCCCTCCCCTGGCCATGTGCAAACAGTTTTACAGAAGAACCCCACCCACTGGGGAAGGGATGGATGGGGTGTCTTGGTATCTAAGTGATTGGCTAACAGTTTATACTTCTCCAGGATAGGGCACTTCACGGGTGAGGCCTGAAGACAAGGGAAGACAGGGTCACAAGCCAGGTCTTCCCTTCTTCTTGGTGTGACTACACCCTGTCCGGCATATTTGGTTTTTTAGAAACCCAGGCTGGCAACCCTACTTAAAGGTTCAAAATAATACTGTAATTCTTAAATGGATATAACATTTACTCTTTAAACACAATCTTTAAACTCATTAAAAAAAAAAAAGGAGGACATTGTAAACAAGTGGACAAGCACTGTACTCAAAGGATTTCATTGTTTTTCTTGGTCTTCCTTGGTGGGTTAAAGGCCCCCGAGAAGTTCAATGGCTAGCTTTTCTCATTATCCCAATGAGACCAAGTGCTAGGACTGGATTGAAATCTAAAAGGAAGATTTAAAAAAACCCTTCCAGGCATTGAGAAGTGCAGCCAGGGTGAATCATCTTGTTGTGATGATCTTGGAATTTGGAATGATACTGTGTGATGTGGCAGGCAGCAACAGTGGGAACTTGAAGATTGCTGCACTGTGCATTTCAAGCAACAAAGTCTGAAAAGTGCCAGGGCAATTTCTTCACAGTATTTCACATGCAAAGGGGAAAGGAAGACGGGGAGAAGAGCCCCATGCTGCTTTTAAGGCAGGGAAGGAGGCAAACTGGTCCACCATCCTCAGAATGTGAGTTCCAAGGCTCCAATGCTAGGGACGTCTTCTTGTGCTCTCCTTGTAGGTGGCTCACGCTGGCTCCAGGAGAGCCTATGCCTCAAACAGCAGATACTTGTTCATCTTCTGCAAACATAACCAGGGCAGAAAGAAAGAAAGACTGATGAGCCAGTAAGTCATTCTTGTGCTGAGAGAGAACACGTTCACTGAATTGCTCAATAAAAATTCCCTAACTATTCTTTTTAGTATCGCTTTCTTAAATATTTTATTTATTTATTTTTAGAGAGAGGGGAAGGGAGGGGGAAAGAGAAACATCAATGTGTTGTTACCTCTTGCATGCCTCCCACTGGGGTCCCAGCCTGCAAACCAGGCATGTGCCCTGACTGGGAATCAAACCAGCGACCCTTTGCTTTGCAGGCCAGCACCCAACCCACTGAGCCACACCAGCCAGGGCTCTTTTTAGTATTCTTAAAACCCTTGCCTTTTTCTCTAGGGTGATGATTATTAATAATAAAAACTTTAAAATAAAAATAAAGCATATATGATGCATATATTTAAATATATATATAATATAAAATAGATATTGTCTACTTATAGACTGGAAAGTTAATGAATTCCATTAACAATGAATTCATTGACAAAAGGTATAAAATGGCATGTGACTTTTTAAATAATACACACTCATGTACACGTAAAAAAAGTCTAGAAGGATAACAAAATGGTAATAGGGGTTATCTGTCAGTGACAGGATTATAAGTAATTTTCATTTATTGTGCTTTGCTTTTTTCTATAATGATTATTTTGCATACCAAAACATTTTAAAATCAAAACTTAAGAAAGGGGGTAGGGGGACATGATCTCCTTCTTCCTCCTCATTACACCTCGAGGCAGAGTTGCAGAAGGAAGGCAAAGAAGGTCCAGAGAAGTGTATTTCTCACACTTTCACTTGGAAATCATTAAAAGTCCAAATCCAACCTTTTCACAGAACACTTTGAGAATTAGGAGATAAATCCAGCCTTGAACACTTTATTACAAGTGACCACTTCTGCAATCTTTGGTATTTCTTGAACCCTTTAGAAAACAAACCAACCAAACCAACAAGCAAGCAAGCAAACAAACAAAAGCAGGAAAAAGCTTTAATCCTAAATTGGGAATGCTATAAAGCGTGTAGGACACAGTGATCACAGTGTTAAGAAAACAGAAACGCCTAGCAAGCTTACAAGCAGCAGAAGCAAACACATCTAACTTTACGGTTTTAAGAATGACTATGTACCGTCCTCCTCGGTGGAAAACCCTTGAGACTGATAGGGGCCGAGGCGCGGGTCGCACTCATTGGGTTTATGCCACTGCGGCTTGTTCACCGGCCTGCCGCCTGCGGGATGCGTGTGCGGCTGCTGTGGGGGGGAAGGCCCGGCTGCGTCAGAGGGGCGGGCGATCATCCGAGATCTCTGAAGCGCCACGTTGTAGTCTGGAGGTTTCCTGGTCGGATGGGAATGCCCTTCGGGGAAGTCAGTGATGGGGATGCCGATGTAGCCTGGAGGGGTGGGCGGGGGCTCTCGGTACCTGCCCTCCTTTCGCGCTATAGTGGAGACAAGGCACCAGCCATTAAAAAGTGTGTGGAAGAGTATTTCATGCCACCGATGTTCATAAAAACCTATAAAATAATTATTAAGACAGTATAGCAAATGGGATTTTGTGTGATATGGGACAGAAGTGGGGGGAGTATGGTAGGTAAGGGGATGGATGTTAACCAAATATTCACAGTGGCCAAACCACTGGTGAGAGAAGTTACTAAGAAGTCTCCATACCCTTAACGCTAAAAGAACTGCATAAAAACTTGTCTTAACTCTAAAATAGTAATAAGGTTAACAGCTAACCCTTCCTTGGGTTTATTGGAAAGATTAAGCAAAAATAGAGAACATAAAAAGTACCCGGTACTATGCCTGCAACACGTTGGTAGTGCCTGGTAAAAGTTCCTCCCTCTCGCCCTGCCCGGGGACAAGGTAGGCAACCCCGCTTGGCTGGGCATTTTCCCTTATCGGGCAGACAGTTGATGCCACGTGACTTCAGGTCTTGGGCCCCACTTTGGAAAACAGTGAATGAAAATAAATTTGGACAAGTGCTACCAAAAAATGATGCAAATTTAAAAGCTCCACAATTATGCATAAGGTATGTATTTCTCTTAAAATTCTTTTACTGATGTTCATGACCCAGAACATGAAATCTGTCAAGGTAAATAAATCAAAGTTTCATTTTCTTGAACTTCTAGACTCAACTGTTAGGAACTAAAAATCCCTTTTCTTTCCTTTGCATTAAAATGAAAGTGCTTTAACATTTGCAACCTAAGAATAGGTACTAACAGCTATCTCCTTATTCATCTGCAAAGGACATTAAGTTTGACACTGTCCCTTGACTATGTACATGGTAAATAACTCCAGTTTCCCTGCTAATACAAGTGATGTCTGCAATGATTACATTCCAGAACTTCTCCCTCTATATGCTACGATGTTTCTGCGCTGCAGTTATACAGACGCTGCCTGTGTCATAGAAAATTCACCCCTGAGGGATTGAGGGAACATGAGATACTTGACAACAGAAACAGCAGGAGCAAAGCAATAGCATCTTTCATGCGCTTATCAGTTAACATCCAGGAGCTGTTCTAAGTGCCTCACAGAGGATTCCTTTAATCCTCACACCAACTGTATTAGGAGAAATGGCTAAACTCATTTTACAGATGAGGAAACAGACATAGCTCAGTGCGCTGCTCGATGCCACAAAGCTAGAAAAGTAGCAAAACAGTGATTCCAACCCCGATCTGCCTGACTCCTACGCTCTTAACTCATTATGTTATCTCTTAGCACCCTGTCCCTTGTTCCATGGTGTATGGAGAGAAATTGCTTAGCACAGAAACAATCTGTTTGCAGATAAAAAATTAACAGAAAATTTTTAAATATGACAGTATAAAGTTCTAAGTACAATTCAAGGAAACAAAACAGAATGAAATATTTAAAAGCTTCAATTAAACAAAAACTCTCCCTCTACAGAAAATGGTCATTCTTCCTGACAATTTTCAGGAAGACCAGTATAAGACCAGAAAACAACCACAAAGAAGCTAAAAAAGATCAATATGAGACCAGAGAATAACCATAATGAAAGCCTACTGGTTCTGTTAGCTAACAAGTACTGAATGTACACTACGCTGGAAAATATATGTACCTGACCACGGAACCTGGGCTCTTAACTGCTCTTCATTCCAAGCACTGTACAGCAGTGGGCAAAATGAGGAATAGAACCACAAAACATAATTTAACTTTTGAAATAAGTTAGCTTACAGCCAGGATCCCAACAGGACAAACCCTCTGATAAGCTTACCAATAATTCCCTTTGCAGCAGTTGCTGTCACAGCTATGTGGGCAGGCATGGGCACAGGCTTGGCTTCTTCCGTGGTCACAGATGGCATGCTGCTTTCAGCTTCAATGGAAACATCTTTGCCACCCCTTCGCTTTATTGTGCCTGTGTCACCTTCTGAATCTTCTCCCCAGTAGCCAGTGGAAGACGCCCAGCTTGCCCGGGATTGGGCTTGTTCAAGACTCTCCCTGCTTTGATTTTGCCTGTTGTACTTTGTGCTATGATCAGAAAACATAAATTGGTCCATATGGCTGCTTGAGGCCCACACAGTTGAAGGATCCCCTGAATAATCAAAGTGAGTGTGCCCGAATGGAAGTGTTTCCCAGCTCCTCTGGTGCTGGATGGTCTGTATATTGTCATGGGAACCACTTGAGCACGAGGTCCAGCTCCCACGGCCACTGTCTGCAGCATCGAGCGAAGCGCGATCCCCCTGGTCTTGGGAAAGCTCTTCTGTGCTTGGAGAAGAAATTACTGTCGCTGTAGCATATAAGCCCCGATTCTCAGACATTGGTCCATAGGATCTAAGTGGTTAAAAGAAAAAGACAAAGCAAGACTGTTAACTAATACACCTATGATACAACAAAAATATTTTTTCCTAGAAAGGTGGCTTTCTTTCATCCCAGGGAGAGGATGAAAGCACCACTGAATTGCATTACAGTGACCAGTTCTGCTATGTCCAATCTTCCCAATTTGTCATCACCATAAAATTAATACAGCGAGAAAAGAAAAATTACTGGCTTATAAATAAGCATTGTCCTTACAAGGCTCAATATGATCTTATTATTTCAAGAGACAGTTCACACAAAAGAACTGAGATACACTCTGAAATCACCCTCTGCCTCTAGCACAGAACAACTGCTTTCTGATAAGAATAAACCTAACTCTAAAAGCCCAACAAAAATAGCATGCTACTTAATAATCCAGATGTTGTGGCCCTGACTGGCGTGACTCAGTGGATTGAGCATCGTCCTGTAAACCGAAAGATTGCTGGTTCAATTCCCAGTCAGGGCACATGCCTGGGTTGCAGGCTGGGTCCCCAAATTGGGGGTGTGTGAGATACAACCCATTGATGTTTTTCTCACATATCGATGTTTCTCTCCCTCCCCTCCCCTCTCTCTAAAAATAAATAAATAAAATCTTAAAAAAATAATCCAGGTATTGTGAAAATCAGTCACTGGGATAGGAGAAAATTTCTTAGGCATTACGTAAAATAAACGTAAATACACATCTAGAAAAAAAAGGGCTCATTATGAAAAGAAGGAAGAAAGGATGTAAAATAACATTCAAGAAAAGGCATCTACCCTAAGCTGTACTGGTCCGGTTCAATCAAGGGCCTCCTCTCCATCCTGCCCGCGCCCAGGTTTGTCTCCACGATGCTGACGGAATGCCTCTGGCGCCTCTCCTCGTGCAGCGAGACCGGAACCGAGTCAAAGGAAGAATTGCTGACGATACTGGATCGTGAAGAAATCTCACTGTGACCAGAATCTGAAAAATTATCCACAGTACCACTGGGAGCCAAAGTATAGCCTGCAGGGGAAATACAACCACATTAATTAGGCGCTGTAGGTTTATAACCTAAAACTGACGTCTCCCCAAATTGAAGCAAAAATCAAATGTAGGCCAAAGATATCATCACTGAAGTGAGGAAAAATGCATTTTACTTGTGGAGAGCAGGTAACCAAGAAAAAGTAAAATTGTACTTGACTGAAGCTTAACTTGCTTAATGAAAGTTTAAAGAGGAAAAAAGAAAACACTGCTACATGAGACAGAAAATAATGCAAAAATCATGGTGCGACTAGACTATTCTCAGCTCCCTTAAATACAAATTAGACTATTATTAGTCTATTTAAAAGAAGCTATGAAGAATAACTACAATCAGATTTTTAAGTATATTTTTGCAAGCTGCAAAGTCAGTAATCTTGTTTCCAGTTTTTAGAACTTTATGGCATAGAATAATTAAGCTGGAAATATGTGTTGTATTTATAATTTTAAGTGGACATAAAAGCATTAAGAAATAAAACATGGAAAAAATCCCTTTGGATTTCTATCATTTGGTTTTTCTTTTCCTTTAAAAGATTTTATTTATTTATTCTTAGAGAGAGGGGAAGGGAGGGAGAAAGAGAGGGAGAGAAACATCAATGTGCAAGAGGAACATAGACTGGTTGCTTCTAGCATGCCCCCAACTGGGGACCTGACCTGCAACTCAGGCATGTACCCTGACTGGAAATCGAACCAGTGACCTTTTGGTTTGCTGGCCGGCACTCAATCCACTGAGCCACATCAGCCAGGACTATCATCATTTGGTTTTTCAACATTAATAATATACTGGACAAGCTGCATAAGAGCCAATTGCTTTGAAGGCTGTAATGTACAAAACCTTCATTTTCTCCCTAGACCATCACTTGAGAAAGTCTGAACAGATGTCTGTTTTTTGACCTGAAGAACCATTAACTCCCCTTTGTTGCTAAAAATAAATTTGGAAGTCACGAGAGAAGAGGTTTATCTTGATATTTTTAATGAAAAAAATCTAAATTTTTTTCTCACTACTCATTTTTTAATAACATGACTAAGGATGTCATGATTTAAAATACTGATTTTGCATGATTATATGTATGCAATGTAATTTGTCAATGCCACTTAACTAATAAAAAAGTTAAATCTGGAGCACCTAAATATTACTAATTTGTTTTCTAAATACATGTCCTTTTAGTAACTTGTTAATTCCTGATTTATTTTTAAAGGTTGCACAGGTCTTGATAAGATTTAATGCATTCTCTAAGAAATGTCTTTTTATAGACCACACAGTAAGTTCTGACAGATAAGATTTAAAACCCTCCTTGAACAGTCTGCTCAAAAACCATCTCTGGATAATAGTCACTCAGATGGAGCAGCTGACATTTAGAGGAATTCTCCCATTTTCCTTAACTAATGAGATAACTCCTCTCTCCCACCCCGCTTTTTGGTTCTATAAACCCCACCTATCCCATAGGTCCGTGGTGCATTGTTATTCTTGTTACTGTTCTCACTTCCAAGAGAAGAGGAGGAACTGGTTAAGTCCAACTGCCCGGAGCCAAAAGATCTCAGCTGATTGCCACTGCCACCTAACAATAGGATGAGAAAAGAATTTAGTTGTATCTGCTTAAAAAGAACAGTAGAGACTGATACCCACACAAAATGCACAGATGTCTGAAAAGTAAAGTATAAGAGGTATTTGTTGCTTCAGTGAAATCTTATAATTTCTTAATCTTGTGGCTTCTCTCTAGGGAAAACTGTCTCAGCCATTACTAGTTTATACCCATTCAGTCAAAGGGTAGAAGGAAGTAATCTGGAGGGTTATGTGAGGGATTTATTATTCTAATGTAAGAAAGCATCAACATAAGGAGGAGAGTTTGACTGCCTAATATGTAATCTTTTCAAAAATAAAAAGAAGTAGCAACAAAGAAGGTAATCAAGACCCGTGTTAATATAATGAAAAAATAAATCAGGAAGGTATTAGTTTTTCTTGTTTTTAAAGCTCTCTACTCTGTAATAATGTTATATAACCATATTTAGTTAGAACAACTTTTGTTATAAAGAATTATTTCTACACTTAACAATTAATAAAAACTTTAAATGTACTTTTGAAGGCCTTATGTAATTATAAGTTTCACACTACTTCCTATAAGATTAAAAATATCCTAATTTTTCCAAATTTCTAAATCGAGAAGACAAAACATCCATTGGTTGTTATATATTAAATCTTTTAAATGACTCCATAATAGAAAATCATCTAATGTACAAGCCTGGAATTTATTACAGCTGAAATGTGTAGATGGCTAGGAAAGGGAACAGTAAGTGCTTGAACCTGCCTTTCCTCGGGGAGCTCTGTGGAGAAGTGGGAGGAGAAGAGAGCTGTGAGGACGCGTTCGATATCGTGTCTTCTGCTTGTTTCTTGTGCCGCTCCAGACTTCCTTCTTCAGACAAGGAAAGAATTTTCTTCAAAGCTTGTGGAGAGTTTATGCCTGTAAGAGAAAGAAAATGATTTTAAAGGTATTCTTTTCTCAATCTTCCCCAAACTCTAAAAATGAGACGCTGCTGATCAGGAAGAATGAGCCAAAGGATTTACTCTAAGACTCTTGCCCAACCTACAGACAGGTTGTAATTGGGCAGGAACTATCTTAGTTACCAATACCCTATTTTATTTAAGTAAAGTCTTTGCTACCAGTTCTTTTAATTTTTTCTCTTCGTTAACATTATTTCCATATACACACACACACACACACACACACACACATATACCAGTATATTTTATGAAAAATAATTTTGGCTATTTGGAGGTATTTTTGAGCTCACTGAGTAGACACCATGAGTAAAGCTCACCCTCCTGAATTAAAAAGATTTATGGACAAGAAGTTATCATTGAAATTAAATGATGACAGACATGTCCAAGGAATATTGCGGGGATCTGATGTCTTCATGACATCAATCTTGTGATGGGTAAACGTGCGGAGATGGCAGCCAGCGGGCAACAGAACGATACCGGCATGGCGGTAATGCAAGGACACGGTACCATCGTGTTAGAAGCCTCGGGACAAGTACCAGGAGTAACTGTTCACAGAGAAAGCACCTGCCTCCACATGTCCCCTCCCCATGGCACTTGTTTTACTACTGTATAAAAATCAGGCCATGCATTTTCACTCTGAACTTTTGTTAAATAAACTTCTGTATTGGTCAAAAAAAATTGTTTGTTGCACCATTTACATAAAGGGACTAAACTACATCTATTACTTTTAGTAGGAAAAAAATGAAGAGCAATTTGGCTCCTGAATGTTCAGGAATTCATTACATCTGCTCTGCCCACCCCACTCCCCGCCAAGTTATAGAATTAGGGATTCAACGAATAAGAATTCACCTCCAGACAAATCATTTCACTTAAAAATATTCTGCCCAAATTCCAGTAATCACTGATCATACAACAAAATTAATTTAAATTATGTATATGGACAAAGCAACTTCTGTACTTCATTTAAATTACATTAGTAAAAGCATAATTTCTCCATTCCATGTCCCCATTCCCCACGAAGACGGATGAGCACAATTAAATGAGAAACTCTATAAAATCTGTCCTTTTCACTGACAAAAGTCAAGTTTAACTTCCTAAACATTAATGCTTTACTAAGAGGTAGTAATCAGGGGGAGACTCAAGAATACTGGACAAAGTTATCTAGGACAAGCATTTTTTCCCGATCTGAAGAAAATGACAGTATACAGCACCCGAAAAGCACATGAACTTAATCACCTACCAAAGGGTGGGAGGTCCTTCACGGGCACTTTCTTTCGTGAAGGGTAGAGGGACACGGCAGGGACCTGCAGTCCTTGGCTGGCCTTGTGTGCCGGCTGCGCCTGCTGGGGCTGCGACTGGGCCTGTGCTTTCTGCTGCGACCCCGCCCTCGGAGCCACTGGGGAGGTCTCGGTCTTGACAGGCTTTTTGTCACCAGGATTCTTAGGCACTGATAATCGTTTGGTTTGAAAATAGAACAAGACATTTAAGATGTTAGTAGCTACACACAAGATAATGTTAGAACTGCATGAGCACTTTGGGCAGGGAGAATACTAAAATGTGTATTTTTTCTTCCTGTTGCCTACGGGGCATCGGGGGAGAACCTTGCTTACAGAAAATATTAAAGGCATGACAGGCAAAGATATTTACCGTATGAAGCTAGCTATCTCAAAATGATTATACTATTGCCCTGGCTGGTGTAGCTCAGTGGATTGAGCGCGGGCTGGGAACCAGAGGGTCCCGGTTCGATTCCTAGTCAGGGCATATGCCTGGGTTGCGGGCCGGGTCCCCAGTGAGGGCCACGTGAGAGGCAACCATACATTGCTGTTTCTCTCCCTCCCTTCCCCTCTCTCTAAAATAAATAAATAAAATCTTTTAAAAAAAAAAGATTATACTATTGAAGACCACATTAAAAATAAAAATAGAAAAATATGGATAGTTCAACACATCATGTGTGTATATTAAAAAACACCCCTATATCATAAAATCTACAATAGGAAAATTGTTAGGAATTATTTTTCTAAAATGGTATCTAAAAGTCCTTACATATATGAGCTTAGTTTTTTAATGAATGGTATCAATTATAATCTTTTCACTGTTAAATTCTCTCTTCTACGGGGTAGAATTATGTTAGCTAATAGCAGCCAATACTGCTTGAGGAATATATTAAGTATAATTCCATGGCAGATAGAAAACAAACCAATTTAATAGGGCAATTAAATGCTGTATGTATTGTATATTAATATTTAAGCACAACTCAATGACATGTGTATACTTCCTGCAATTTACACATGAAGAAGCTAAGAATAATTTACACATGAAGAAACTAAGAATTAGGGAGTTCAAGTAACTTGCCTATGGTCACCTTGCTAGGAGGAGGAACAAACAGGAAGTGAACTCAGACCAGCCTGACCTCAGAGGACAAGCCGTTCATCATGACACAGAGCTTCTCGCGTCACCTACGTATCTTACAGAAGATAACCTCAAACCTGCCCATAAAGACCCAGCCATGCACTAAATGGCAAATGCCCCTGTCATACAGATGCAGATAAAGAGAAAACTACCCGCATTTCTAGCCTGGCCAGATTTTGAAAGGCTGGGATGCCTCACACTAGGCTGAGTCGTGGTTTACCGTGTAGCAGAATTAGCAGAATTACTGCTTTACTTGGTTGCTGGCTGGGCTGAGGGAATAAAGGGTGGCCAGTACACCTAGTTCTGCCCTGCTCTGACCTCGTGGGCCCCTCACCCCTCACAGGTTGCCCATCACTTTGGAAGTATCTGTGTGGGAAAACAAGGGTTGCAAATGGGAGACACATCCACTCATGTGTCCCCTGCCTGCATACTGGCTGTGCTGGAATAAAACCAAAACAACAGTGACCCTAAATAAGTCTACGGTGTCATTCTCCCCACACTAACTCCGTTGGACGCGAGGCCTGGCCCAGGACAGTGCTGAACGGTATTCAACAGTAGCGGTCAAGGTGTCTCAGGACACGACTTTCCCATCTGCATGAAGCCCTATTTTTGTCACCACCCGTCGCACCACTGCACGGGAAACACCCCGCCTTCCACCAGTCGGATCCGCAGCCCCCTGACGGAAACACTCACGTGTGCTGGTGGCTGGCTCACACTGCAGGGATAAGGTCTGAAGACTCTCCTCATCCATCTCTAGCTCCAAATTGGACAGGTACTGCTTCACTTTTCGAGCCATTTGGGCATCTTCATAAAGCTTTTTGGCATTGAGAAAGGAACTACGACGTACCCGCTTTTTGTGACCACCTGTCTGAGCAACGTCTAGCACGGTTGCGTTTGTACTACCCTGGCTGAGGGACCTGGAAGACGAAAAGGCAGATATGCAGCTCACTCTAGCGTGGGATTACTTTATCTCTTTGAAACGTGCCAAGACTTAGAAAAAAGGTCTATGTTCAAAAGGTCACATGCTTCATTCTGGTAAGTAAACTATCACAAAGGAGTAGAGAATAATATGAATTAAAAATTTTTTTAACTTAAAAGAGACTCCTGCATACATACATATGTATGTTTGGTGCCTGTGCTGCTCCAACTAGGAAATTCTGCTTTTTACATCTACAGAGCATTCAAAGCACTCCTCTCAGAGAAGCCAGCAAATACTAATAATTACATACAAAAGCTCATGCAAAAATACAGTTATAATTAGGATTTACATTAAATTTACTTCTCCTAAAGAGGATGCTTTACATAGATTAAAAAAAAATTAGCTAAATGTTTACAATTGTTTTCTTATTCCTTGGGTTAAATGTAGTGAGTTTCTAAAGTGACATGGTCAAACTGTTAATAAAATGGTCATGCAAATGTAAACATGTATGTGTAGAAACTAGCACATGAATTGTTAAGAATTATTTTTCAAAAGAATTGGTTTATAGAATGAAAACAGTAGTTAGTTGAGCTGTAAAAAAATTTAGTTTTAACACCTAGGGGCAGCTTTTATATTACCTATATTTACTTCTCCAATATCTGTGCAATGGTATTTAAATTGCACATCTTTCCTCCCCTTACCCCACTTTAAGCGTTTCCCATTTGAAAACACAGAAATTACATTAAAATAAACTCTTTCTGAAAGCTCAGAAGTATGTCTGACCTACAGTTCCCAGGAACCAACATCAATCATTTCACAGCTCGCATGGATCATGACCTCAAAAGCAAAAGCCCCAACAAATTAAACTGGAAATCAGTTTGTCAACTGAAATGCTGCTAGAGCAAGAGGGTTAAGAAAAAAATGCAAAAATGCAAAGCATCAGAAAACACAGCAGGTAAGAAAACAATGCAATGAACAGAGTAAGAACTGTGTGTGGGTATCCAAGGTCTCCACCACTTACCCCAAACTCCTCCATTTCTTCTTCCTGTAAGTGAGAGCCATGGAGATTGAAGCATGGGTGTAGAAAGAGAGACAGAAAGATCACAAGCTCAGAAAGAAAGGACTAGACTTCTGAATAAGCAGTACAAGAAGCCCACAAACATTAAACTGCATAATCACCTCACACACACAACTGTACCAGAAATATTTATGTGGCTCAAAAGACAAATGTATTTAAATCTTTTGTTTTAAAAGGAGACTGACTCCTGTTCTCTCCTTCAATGGCCTCATCGTTTTTCATTACACTGACAGCTAAATCCACTGTGTGCATATTGAAACAATACTCTTTGGGTTATTTACATATTTGAGTTCATACTACCAAGTATGAGTTTTAGCTCTGCAAGTGATCTGAAAAATAAGGAACAAGTAGTTGTGCCTCATATTAAACGGAAAATGTTCGAAGAACAAACTGTTTACACTGGCAGTCAAAAGTGCTCTTGATACAGGACAAGACATTTATTCCACATTAGAGCTCAATGGAGAGTCTCTCATGACCTAATAGAATTTCTGCCAACCTACAAATATAAATATTCAAATTTCCCTCATTTATTAAGAAGCTCTCAACTCAACCTTCTCTAATCCCACACATGCCACAGAAGGTGACACACTCACCGAGTCCTGAACATGAGGGCAGGGTCCATGTTAACCGAAGCCATTCGGCCAACGTGACGAATTTCTTTTGCAATCATCCTTAGCTTCTCAAAATTGACCAGCCCATCGACTTTTGAGTCATTTCCTGTAATTTGCAAAGAAGAAAAGAGAATCACATGGCACTTATTCTTTTTTTAATTGCATTTTAAAATTTTATTTCTCAAATACATTCGGCATTCAGTATCATTTTAGGTTAGTTTCAGGTGTACAGCATAGGGGTGAGACAACTGTAAATTTATGAAGTGATCCTCCCAATAATTCTAGTGCCCATCTGACACTATACATAGTTATTACATTTATTTACTATATTCCCTGTGCTGTACTGTACATCCCCGTGACTATTTTGTAGGTACCAATTTGTACTTCTCAATCCCTGGCATGTACGCTATGCTTCCACAAGTGAAGGTAAAATTCTTTACTTTGTATTTACCTTCATGAAGAAATGTGAGATCCTTCTTGATAACTGGGAACAAAGGGATTATGGGAGGTTGTAGGTTTTGACTATTGAGGACATTGCGATATTTTGCCATGTTTCTGGAAGGATCAAATAGGTCTTGGAGATCTTGAAATAGCTTTTCATATTTATTGGGAAGTTTTTCCCAGGTGGTTCGCAATCTTGCTACAGGTGCCAGGTTTAAGCCACTGAGAGGGGAAAAAAAGGAAAAGTGATATAAAATGAAATGACTCATCCTTATGAAAAGAAGGAGGCAAAACAGTGCATTGTGGATTTATTAACATATAGCACCTCTGTGTGAATGCTATTTATACATGACAATTTATAGAAAGACTCATAAGAAACTATTAGTAATTCTAGGTAATAAGACTGGAAGATGGAAGCAGCATCAGTATCCAGGTCTCATGCTTCACTGGCGTTTTAGCTTTACTCCTCTTCCCTTTACATCCTCCTGCTGTTTACTAAGAGTAAAACCACAAGAGGAAAAGTATCATGAGGGTAGGACTTTGTTTCCTTGCTTTGTCTCCATACACAGTACAGTGCTTGGCACACAACTGACTGGCCAAACATCTTACAGTCATAAATCAGAATTAAAGCCATAATAGTAAGGAGAATATGATCAAACTCCTAGGCAGCGAAGATGACTAACTATCACCGTCAACATCAATATGGCTAAATGTTTCAGCTTGTGTTCTTGTATTTTCTTCCAGCCTCAGTCTAAGCACTCGAAGGGAGAACAAAAAATTATCATTTACTGGGCTTCTTCACTGTGCGAGCTGATGAAACTCCACATACATCACAGTCGTGTCTCCCTTATCCATGGCATTGCTGTCCACAGATTGTTACCTGCAGTTAACTCCAGTCCAAAAATATTCAATGGAAAATCTCAGAAACAAACAATTTGTAAGTTTTAAATTGTATGCTGTTCAGAGCAGCATAATAAAGTTTCATGTCTTCCTGCTCTGTCCCTCAGAAATGTGACTCATCCCTTTGCCCAGTGCACCATGCTGTATATGCTAGCCATCCCTTAGTCACTCAGTAGCCACCTGGGTCATCAGATCAACTGCTGTAGTATCGCAGTGCCTGTGTTACGTAACCCTCACTTACTTAACAGTGGCTCACATCCATTCACATAACTGTTGTTACAATATGTTGTTATAATTGCTCTATTTTATTATTAGTTATTACTGTTAATCTCTTATTATGCCTAACTTGTAAGATGAACTTTAATCTGCTCTATAACTCTTTGGAAAATTGCTATTTTACAGAGAAATAAACTGATGTTCTGAGTTCAAATGATTTTCACAAGACTGCATAGCTCAAAAATAAAAAGTGGTGAATATAGATTTTTCTGGGCTCCTAATCAGCACTTAAGAGATTTTAAATTAAAGAGTTTTTATTAAGATTTTATTTATTTATTTTTAGAGAGAGGAGGGAGGGAGAAAGAGAGGGAGAGAAACAGCAATGTATGGTTGCCTCTCACATGGCCCTCACTGGGGACCTGGCCTGCAACCCAGGCATGTGCTCTGACTGGGAATCGAACCGGGACCTTTTGGTTCCCAGCCCGCGCTCAATCCACTGAGCTACACCAGCCAGGCTAAATCAAAGATTAAGATTAGGACTCAGAGGAAAAGAATTGTTCAGGGTGATTCAATTAAAACTACTACACTTACACAAATTATAAGGTGTTCCTGGATTGATCTACATTTTAACCTACAAACTGAACTGAATCTTATAGCAAATGTGCTCTCTTACCTGATGATTGCAAACATCGAGTTAAAATTCTTGCATTCCCTGCAGTGCAGTGCTATCTTGATGAAATGCTTAATGATCTTCATCCTCTTCAGCTGGTTTGTCTCTCTCAGAATTTCTGATGCTACCCAAAATGTTTCCTGGTTAATGACTTCTTCAAATTTCTTCAGGTTGGCACAGCTGGTTTTTGATTTCAGTTTAAATAAATCATCTATATATTCAGTAGGTTCAATATTGCGGAAGAGTTCAAAATTTCGCATAGAGAGTTGTGTGGCAACTTCCACAGTACTGAGCTGCAGCAGAGAAATCTGACTCTCCCTCAGCAACTCCTGAGCATCTTCATCTGAACAAAGGGTTTCTGTTTCCATGTTGTTTTTCAAGTAGTATCTATGGAAAACACAGAATTCAAAGCCTAAGCAACAGTCTCATGATATTCCTTGAAAGAAAAGTGTTATTTCTTATAGAACGTTTGAGAGAACATGAAATCAAATGATGGAAGAATCTGCTCAACTATGTGAATGTAGCTGCCTCAGTCAGCAGACCATAGAACCATCTATGCAGAAGCTGTTGATGGAAACTAACACAGTGCATGGAATTCCATGTTGTGATTTGCATTTTTTTTTTGGCCCTTCCCTGATTTCGAGATTATTTTACTTTTTCTCCCCTAAAAATGACAGAAAATAGCTATATTAAAAATTTCATGTTAAACAAAGCAGTAGGTGCTAAGGAGGAAGCAGGAAGATCAAACAGGTCACCACTCTATTCTCCCAGAGAGACTCTGTGGCTGTTGCTAGTTCACATGGGATCGATCCCAGTTCACTTATTCAAATACCAAAAAAATCTGTAAGCCATTCCCCCCACTTGATTCTGTGAGAACAAAACTAAAACAGATCTTAACTTTCAAATATCTGATTTTCACAAAAACCCTACGAGTAAGTGGGGCAGATAATTATTCCTATTTTTCACATGAGGAAATGGAGGCTACCGAAGATTAGTGACTAGTTAATGCCATTTGCAGAGACAGGAGCTCAGAGATAGTGCTCCTTTCTCTTTGCAAGCAGCATGTTGAAAACAGAATCCAGATGTTGGCCCTGTGATTTTTTTTTAAACAGATGCTTTCCCCAAGTCAAATTTCATAAAAGAAGAAACAGAATGAGCACAGCGGGAGTTCTGTCCAAGTGGCCTTTTGCATGTTTCACCCAGGCAAACATGACAGAAAACACGTACCTCGGGCCACCGACATGCTCAGATGGAATGGTTTCAGTGTTGATTACTGATGAAGCCCATGGCACATATCCACCCACAATTTTCTTGAATAATGAATGTGAACCATGAATCTGTACCCCAGTGGGGGTTTGCAGAACTCCATCGCGGTTACAGATATATTAATGTGCATTGAAATGATAATGAGAAAAACCAACCTCCTAAACAACACTACCTGCTAGTGGCAGGGTTGGCAATCAAGTAAAAATGAAGACGAGTAGGAGGTTATAGGTGATAGAAACAAGTTTTGAATGAATCCTATCATGGTTTGGATGTATAACATGAACAATTCAAGACCAGTGAAACACTCCATATGGAGAGCAACAGAACAAAATGTTTTTTGGAACTACTTAATCTTCAGTCGGTGCAGAAGCTAGTTAAAACTTTAACTATTTTTTCAACTTACACTAATCTGTGCTTAGAGAATACAAATTCCATATTTCTATCAAGAGACTGACAAAACCAGGTACAATGTTTTCTCACAAGTTACATGGGTTATATAAGGATTTATGCAGCAGGGGGACTGAGCTTTGCAGGAACTACAATTTGGCTCCGTAGTTAAGTGTTTTTCACAGCATAACATACATAGGCAGCACCAGCCAATTACACTGTCATAAACACCTTTGCCTAAATAGATGGAGTTCCTAGAACAGTTAGGTGGGCAGGAGCAAATGACAGCAGAATAGCAGAAGAAAGTGTTTTCGTGGATGTGCATTTCCAGGAAGAAGAGAGCACCTGTGACCTTGCATCAGGCCTGCTTTGCATTCTGCCAGCCCAGTGTCCTAGAGAGCGAGCACGACAGGTTTCTGCTTGCACACTGGTGTGCGGCAACAACATTCTGGTCACAGTGCCCTCGTTTGAACAAGTGCGTCAGAGATCCTTGTGAGGGTCAACATTCACCATGTGTATTTGCTTCGACAAAGCAATTCTTGGTGAAGGGGGTACTTACTCATTTAAAAAACCCTTTGAAAGTGTTCACCTCTTAGACTTTGATGTGGGTTTAAGGGGGCGGAGGGGGAGGTTAGCAAATCCAAAAAGGTAGATACTGTATACCTTCCACTCAGTTGTATCCGATCAGCAAGTTTGGAAAGCTGGTCTGGAAGTCTTCTTTGTTTGATTACTCCCTCGGGTGTGACAGAGACTTCGCACAGCGAATACTGATCTGGAGTGGCAGTCACAGCAAACTCCCTGATGGCCTGGATGACCACCTCCTTCGCTGTGGTGTCCTTACTGATCATGATGTATCGGCTTTGCTGATCAGCCTTAAAAACCCTTAACACTTGATCTGGCAAGTCTGGGAGAACGAAAAGCCATACATAAGCAGAATGTATTTTAGTATATGGTAATACAATTAAGTAAACTAATCTGGAAAAAAACCCTCCTTATTAAAGATATTGCTAAAATTTCACCTCTCCCTTACTATAGCTCTTCTTCAAAGATACAGTCAGTGAGCACGCTGGTAATTTACAAGAACACAATTTCCCCTACGGATAAGTAAAAGATCTACAGACAAATGCAAACACATCAGCAGCTGAACACAAGATTGTCAGGTTAATAGCAAAAAGTAAAACAATTAAATCTAAAGTTCACCTTTATTATATTGAAAAGCCCATTATGCTGACCTAACATAGGCCTTTCATTGTATTTACTTAATACAGCCTAATAATGCCTGCATGGGATGTATTATCTTCATTTATGAAAGAGAAAACAAGTTCAGAGAGATTAATTTGCCAATGGCCATATCAAAATAGTCTGAAGAATAAAAAAGAGCTGGTCCCAACTGTTTTTTAACATTCACCCTGACTCTGAGCATCTGATAAATCCATGGCAAACCAAGAGAGGTATGCACAGCATTACCATGACACATCAGAAGAATGGGATTATTGCAGTGAAACAGAGGAAGTATGGGCAGTCTCACCCGGAGTAGTGCTGAAGTCTAAAATGCGGTGATGCGACTGCAGTAAATCAGGATTACTAGATGATAAGGTTCCGCTGACAGGCAGTGCAGTCGGGATGTGTTTCGTCTGCCTCAATCCTACGATGCTGTCATCTTGAGATTGACCAATCCCAATATCACTGAAGAGAGAGAAAAATTAGAAGTAATCAACAAGTTAGAAAGTTTAACTCATCAATATATAATAGACACAGGCCATAAATAAATTATATTTCATAAAACATGCAGTTAACATAAAAATATTGCTAAATTTGGTTGAAAACTGCAAAAGTAACTGCTGTAACTGTATACACCACCTCGTTCCGCTGTGTCTTAAGTGCACAGTACAATTCTCTGAAACCTATGCTTTTTAACAAGACAAATCACTACTACAAATATAAGTAGTTTCCCAGTACAGAAATAGATTCAAGAAAAGCTGTAGTTTCCAATGGAAACAGATTTTTTAAAAAGCACATTAAAAAGAACACATGTAGTTTTCACTAAACTGATGGCTTCTGCATCAGAATAATAAATTGTTTTATAATCTGATCTTTAACAAATGAAAAAGATTGAGCAACATGAGCAGAGGGAAAAAAATCCAAACTGTCCCAATTTCATTCTCCGACATTTCAGAGAAATAAATGATATCATTATGGAGTCAAGTGTAAGTAAACCCTGACACATTATTTCTTAATTATACAGAGCATAAAAAAGCAGTGGTGCATGGTGACATTTCTTAGCATCGAAGAAGAGGCTGCAGAAATCCAATGACTCACTTTCAATTCTCTACTCAAATCTTCTAGTCATACACTTAAATTCCCAGAAAAATACTACTTATTACGGACTCATTTCCATCTATAAAAAGGCTACTGCTATGGACAACTCTTGAAACAAGATTTAAAACATGATTTAATAAGATCTAAAAATGATTTCTAGATTTGAGGGGTCAATACTTTTCAAAACAAAACATCAAAATAAAACAATATGCCGGCACTCACAATAAACAACTAGATCGTAAGCAAATGGCTAGAGCTCTGTCTAGTTTCTATAAATACCTTGAAAGAAGAGGAAAGGAAATTATACTAAGTTTGGAATGTCATATATAAAATTAAGGCATTTAGTATCAGGTTTTCAGACATTAGAGCTTGACCATAATACCAATTATGTTTAATGGCTGTGATAAAAAGAGATCTAGCAACATTCTCTATTTTTTTGTGAAATAGACATAAAGGTAAATAAGCAAAGAGCTTTCTTTTATGATAAATTAAAGATAATGTTAGTGTAAGTTCTTTCAAATTTAATTTCCATTTAAGCACAAGGAGGCATGCATGTAAAGACTGAAAGTATTAATGTTCTGTGAAACATTCAAACCTTCATATAGTTAGTTGAGTTTTACTATTCAACCATATAAACCAGGCTTTTCTGTCAAACATATTAGATGTAACATATGACCTGAGACACTACTATGGGCTCAGGCCAAAGACACAGCTGACAGGACCACCCCCGGCACAAATGCCTATAAATACTAGCGCACCTCAGGCACGCCCAAAAAAGGATGCCTTAAGAACTGTTTCTCTGCAATATTTTAACACCTGACATGACCTAACTCTCTTCTCTCACCTGTATCTGTTATCTACAGACGCGGGGATAGTCTTGGATTGAAACTACTTTATATTCAACACAATTCAGAAATGTCCGTCTCTGCACACATCCTCTTATTCTTTGACCTTTCCAGCTCTCTCATTGTTACTGAAAGCAGTTTTTTGGGCCTGTGTTGGTTTTAGCCTACTGACTTACTCCCTATTTTCTCTGGGCTCATCAGTATCTCTACTTACCTGTCAAACAGACTTAAATCCTACAAACCTCTCATCCCACCCCTTACTTTCCCCTCTATTTACATCACTCTACCACACTGTCCTTGGCAGTCTGCCATCACTCTGCATCTTAGCTTACTGAGAATGTCTGAGAGCAAGAGGAAAAAAAACTAAACAAAACAGTATATCTAGATTTCTTTAAATGACTAATCCAGTCCCTCTGTCAAAACAAAGAAAATCTTCATAAACATATACTGATTTCTAGGAGAGAAAGAAATGTTTAAGTAGTAACCAGTACTAAATCAATAACCAATATATAGATCTTACATTTTACTGACCCTTCTTTTAAATAATTGTTTTTCCTTTTAATTGTATTACAATACGAATTATAGCAAATAATTTTACATAATAAAATACATAAATGACTCATATATTTTTACCTACAAAGATGTTTCCTCAGTGTGCTAAATTCAACACATCTAATTATTATCTTTCTTTCCCTTTCTTTAGCTTTTGAATATCTTTCTAAATACACACAGAACAAAATTACATGTAATATTCTCATACTGTGTACGAGCCAACACCCTGTACTTTGAATGGATTACATCCCAGTTCTGATATGTCACATTTCTATTAATACTTGCCAGGGTCAAGTTGACTTTTGATTTTTTTCTTAAGGTTTATAATTAATTCATGGTCAAATATTACACTTAGATCTTTTATTGTCAGTGTGCTAATAATTCTGTATGTAAGTATATTTTTTATCTATTTAAAAGTAAGGTGTTTTTTTTTTAAATCATGAAGGTCACTTTCAAAATCAATTTCTGTTTTCTGTAATGTCAGCAGACCTAATCCACAGCTCTTTGGCAACCTACTCAATATAAACATACCCTCAAGTCTGTAAATAAAACCATCACACTCACTGCTTATTGTTAGAATTCTGCTCTAGAAGTCTTCTGTAGCTGAATCAAAACCACCAATCATTATAACTCAATGGAGACAACACAAGTTTTACGCTCAACCTATCAGCAGTATATTCTAGACCATATCTCTCTAATCTGTGGATGAAAATTTTATCTGAAATGGAATTTTTTTTTTTAAAGATTTTATTTATTTATTTTCAGAGAGAGGAGAAGGGAGGGAGAAAGAACAATGTATGGTTGCCTCTCACATGGCCCTCACTGGGGACCTGGCCCGCAACCCAGGCAAGTGCCCCAACTGGGAATCGAACCGGGACCCTCTGGTTCCCAGCCCGTGCTCAATCCACTGAGCTACACCAGCCGGGCTGAAATGGAATTTAAAAATAGAAATGCTTGACACAATCCTAAATGTCTGTATCTACTGCTCCTTTGTAAGACCCATTAAATTATCAAAGAAAGAAAATAAATAACATGTTTTCAAGTTACTCTCAAGAACTGAAAGCAGGAAAGAAAGGAACAAAGAGAATGGCAAAGATGAACAGCAGCCACAGGAACCAGCAACGATTTGGTTGGCCAAGGCAGATGTTGACGGTAGAGGAAAAACCCCAAACTAAGAAACAGTAGTAAAAACACCTCCCAATCACAGGGAAGACAGGAGCAATCGCAACATTATTTTTTTTAAATCTAAATGAGAAATTAAAAAACAACAACAACAAACAGTTCAAATGAGGAAGTGCTAAACGCTCTTTAAAGTAGTTGGGATGGGCAAGTAAGTAGCAAAAACAGGAGTAAAACAAACTTTATTGTTTAATATGTCTTCTAAGATAGTTCAGGCATAAAAGCTTAAAACCTTTTCTAGACTCATGGGAATGATACTAACTACATCATTACTGTTGCATTTTATTACAACACACAGAAATAACGCACACAAATTTCCACAGACACTTACTTGTACGGTTTCTGTGGCAAGATACTGATCCGAGTCTTGTCGAGTATCTTCTTTAGCTTGTTCCTTCCTCCAACAGTGTTGGCTTTACTTTTTTTATTTACTTTTTCAAGTCCTATCACCTGTTCTACATCCACAGCAAGATCTGGGATGGAGTAGCGACTGGCCTTTTTGATGTCTCCGATTTTAGGAAGGTGAGGGGCACCATTTCTTTTCTCTTCTGACAGTCTTGTTAGAAGTTCTTTAAATACTAAAATGGAAATAAACACCACAAAATGCTCATTATAAGAAATCTGAAAACTCAAAGGCACATGTAGAACTTGGAAACAGATGAGAAGTACAGATTTGAGCTATCCAAACTGTAATCCCATAGGAAAACACCACTCCAATGAATGAATGACAATAAGAATCTGCTTTATAATATTGCTCTTTCATTTGTGCTCTCATTCAGTGTGCTAAATGTCTAGTATGTTCTTTAAGTGTCTGAATATTTAAAACATCTATGAATAAAAGCATCAATAAAACATAATTTTTATGGCCCTCACATCAGTAGATTCTGACTTAGATCTAATTACATACTTACCTGATTATATATCTATGTACTTTACTATAAATATTTTTATCCTTATGATGTTTGAAATATCACTTATAAAAATTACCTTTTTATGATTATGACATAAATGTAAAATGACCAAAAGAAGAAAAATAAAAGTATGCAAAGCCCTGGCAGGAGTGGCTCAGCTAGTTGGGCATTGTCCTGCAAGGTGAGAGATTGCCGGTTCAAACGCCAGTGAGCACATAGGCCTGGGTTCTGGCAGGGGCCCCAGCTGGGGCTCATGTGAGAGGTAACCAATCGATGTTTCTCTCTCACATCGATGTTTCTCTCCCTTTCTTTCTCCCTCCCTTCCTCTCTCTCTAAAAATAAATAAATAAAATCTTTTTTAAAAAGTATGCAAAAATACTTACCAAATAAATTGGTTTTCACAGTGATAGATAAATGTGTGTTATTTCTAAGAATTTCCATGGCTTTTGACAGCTGAATATTTTCAAAGTTTTGACCATTTACTTCTAATATCTACAAATAAAATTATAAAATTAATTTCGACGTCCTGATGGACTGTAGAAAAAAAAAGATACCAATATTCACCCTTGACGTTTGGATTTAGAAACACCATACCTGATCCCCTCGTTTCAAGCCTGCTTCAGTTGCTTTGCTACCCGAATCAACACTGTCCACAAAAATGCCAAAGCCCTTCTCAGAGCCTCCAAGGAGGATAAAAGGCAGGGGGGCTTCTCGGGACGGTTTTGTCAATGTCATTAGTCTTCTCTTTGCTTTAGCTGCACAGGCAATATTTAACAGCCTCAGATGTCCACCCATTTTCTGTAGGAGTTTGGAAAGAGTGGTTTCAAAGACAGGCTGGATAAAATGAACTTACAAATGATGGTTTTAAGAAAATCACAATGATTACCTCTCTTTCCAGATTATTTTCAAATTCTTCTAGAAATCGCGTCATCGCAGGATCTCCCTCAAAGTCATTGAAGTGATTATTTACCCACAATAATACTACCCGTGTAACCTGAAAAATTAATGGTTTTCAATAGGCTTTCTGAAAATTTAGTGCTAAAAATTTTCAATTAAAGCGATTTCAAGTAAGACACCTAACATACAGCTTACCTAGTAACAATGAACAAGAAAATAAACTAAGCACAAAAACTCCCAGCACGGATTTTATTCATAGGAATGACCTTCTAAAAATATATATTTATAATTTGAATACTGACTTTATGTTGGTTTGCCAACAAGCATTTTGAATTTGTGAAGGACGGTAATAAACTTACACCTTACTGTCAAAATCTATTTGAAACAGGTCACAATAAAAACAAAGCTATAATAAAATCAAAATAAATGAGTACAAGACAAAGAAGATAGAAATTTAAAAAACAATAAAGGTAGAGGGCAGAATAGACAAAGGAACAAACAGTATTGAGCCCAGAAAGATCTACAAGGGAACAAGTTATAAGAGGAAGGAGCTGCTTGGGAGTTACATAATATTCACTAACATTGAGATTTAGAAAGGTTCTAGCACCTGTAATTCTTCAGGAAAAATGAATAGCCTTTTCTCACGCCACATGTGTGTATTCACGCAGCCCTACACCTTTTCACGGGTAAATGTATACACTCACAGTTACGGAATTTTTTTGTGTGTGCCCAGCAAGAACTGTGTGACATTCATTAGACTGTAAGTTCTGTGAGGACAACAACTTTATGTCATGTCTGCAGGGCTTCCTTCATAGTTATGACAATGCCTGGTATAAACTAAATGCTCAATAAAATTTTACTAAATGAAGTGAGTATAACTGCATCTGTCAATACAAAAGTACTTGTTTTATATGAGTTTAGTTTTATAAATTTGAACAATATAAAAGTAGTTTTCCACAGAATAGTTTTCAAATATTTAACTAACCCCTTAAAATGAGAAAATTAAGCATGCTATTCTAGCAGTAAAGAAAGAGATGATGATATAAAGTTAATTTGTAACTATAAGTTTAAAATACTGTTTATAGTTAATACACTGTGACAAATTATATTATCAGTCCAACTAATCACTCAGGAGCTAAATCTTGATTTTTTTATTAATTTTATGTCATTTACTATCACCATTGCCCAATTTTTCAAGTTTAGCAAACATGTAAGATGATTTCCCTTAAAACTCTAACACTTGACCTTTTCATAAAATTAAAACTTTGCAACTGAGAAGCCAACTTAAAAGTCTACTAGCCCTATGACACATTAGAAAAACAAGACTCGTAAATCGTAAACTGAAAACTACCAGCTATTACCAACAGCAAACAACCTTTAGGATGTATCAAGTGCTGGCTCTGAGCCAGGCACTACATAGAGAACTTCTGTTACTCATTTTCACAACAGTCCCAAAAGGATGCTGATTATTCATTTTACAAGGAAATAAATGAGTGTCAGGAGGGTCAAATGGCACATCAGGTATATGACGGAGGCAACACTCAAATCGAGATTTTACGGCTGATGACCTGGGCTGAGATCTCTTCTGGGCTTGTGACTCTCAGGCCATGAACCAAAGAGCGATACTGTCTGAACGATTTCTCAAAGGCCACAGAACTAGTTAGTGGCGGCGCCAGCAAGAGAGCTTGGAGCTTTCCACGCTAGTCTCCTGTTCTGGATTTTCCTACCCTGCCTCTCCCACGTCTGTCTCATGTAAACCAGACTGCACACGGAAAGCAGACATGAATACAGACTATGATGAACTCTCAAACTTCGTAAGACTACACAGTTTATCATCCCATCTAGCTTTGACACAGCTCTCAAGAGGTGGTAAGGACAGTCTGCAGAGAACTACCAGCGAGCATTACTACCAACATTACTGAGACCTACCAGCCAGCGACGGCTGTAATGAGATGCTGCTAAAATTGTAACTTTTATCTGGTATACAATGACTATTTATTGAACTCAAGAATGCCAATTCCTATGGAACCCAGCTGTTTGGGGGTTGTAACTCAACACATTCCCAAAAGAACTAAAATTTAAACATTTGTCGGCCAATTTACTAACCTTTGCATTAAAAAAAAAAAGACATTTCTAGGACTGAACCCAAGAAACCTTTAACAAGAACTAATGTTTGTATCACTTTTGCTTAAAAAGTATTCCATTAAAATAATTTGAATAATTGGCACATCAAATATACATATATTAAAGTATCTTCAAGTTTATATCTGAATATTTCATATTTAAAAGTCAAACTAGAATATACTTTCCAACCTTATCCCTGAGGCTCGGGTCATTAAACCACTCCAATAACTTCTTGCCCACTTCCATTGGGCTAGAAAGAAAAGTCCTGTAGGTCAACAGGAAGTCTTCTATGAACGTTGGATCCACCACCGAATGCTCTTCCACCAAATGCATTGTCAATCTTTCTGAGGTGCCCTGTAACGACGAAAAGGTTTAGTCACTATTCTGCTTTATAAATAGCATCTATGTGGCACCCTGATTTCAAATCTTCAACATAAGATGAACCGGGTAGTGATATATATAATAATTAGTAAAGCTGCTGTTCATCATATAAAGATTGTTTTATGACTCATAACTTTTCAGAGAAATTATGCCTGAAAATGGGGTGGGGGATTCGAAAATTGTAATAACTGCTACCACAAAAAAAAAAAAAACAAAAAACAGAGCCATGTCTGTCTTACCTTGATGACGATATGTCCTTTTCTTGTTCCCGTTCGATCAAGTTCTCGGTGTTCTTTCACCATAACTATTTCTCCTTCCTCCTCCACTTTTTGCATGTTCTTTTCTACTTGGTTGAGAATACGGCAATAATCTTGCTGGGCTATGCAGACAAACTGGAATGAAATATAAGTCACATGTTAATGATAAAGTACTTGCAAGAGACCTAGCATTACTAATAATTCAGTGCTTTAATTATTTAACTCTGACATTTTTCTATGTCTTTCTCATACTTTCTAATGAGTGCAGTAATGAACCTTAATCATAATTTTCTACTTTTTAATGTATTTCTTCCTTGGTCAAAAAAAGTTTCATTTTTTAGAGTATTTATATCTTTTTTATATTAAACATCCTAACAGTTAAAAAAAATCAGACGACAGAATTAGGAGAGTCCTTTGTCATGCATCTTCTTTGGCAATTAAAAAACATAGGAGGGGAGTAGAATCCTGAGGATAGACATAAAAAAACATAATTATCATTTAGTGGATTTTAAAAGTTTGAAAAAATTTTAAAGTAGCATTTTAAAATAAAGATGGTTTTAAGAAAAGCTATCGAAATTCCATGGATACATGGAGTAGATATTAGAAATTTACTAATTATATTGATAAAAATTATTTCAGAAAGTTTGTTTAAAAAATGGTCCACAAAACAAGCCACATACTTGTTAAATTCAAGTTATTATTCCATGTAAGTGGTACTGTGGGTGATCCTTGCTCTTAAAGGAAAAGCTGATAATAATATATACATCAAGTCATCACTTCTCCATGCCTCCAAATATAAATAATTTCAGGGCTTGGGGCAAACCACTTAATTACACTTCTTATAGCAGTTTTAAAGAAAGTTAAGAAAGAATTACAGAAATCACTTATTACATAAATTAACCAAAGGTCACTGTTGCCTCTGAAATTTGAGTGATTTATTCTTATTTAAGAAATCATTTGGGAATAAAAAAGCATGGACATTTCTTTTTATGTGAAAAGATGGGGGGAAAGGGAGATGGTTAAATTACAGCATATATAAAATATGAAACAGCCATCCAAAATCATATTTGCATAGGACGTTTAGAGTTCTGGCTTAATGTTCATGATATTACATTAAATATTTATTAGAGGTGAAAAATCAAATATTCTAATATTTATAATGACATCATCATCATTAGTATATTGCAGTAACTTCACAGAACTAGTTTTTCTTTCTTATTTGTTTGTTTGTTTATTCTACTACAATTGTCCCCATTTCCCCCTTTGCCTTCCTCCATCCAGCCCAACCCCTGCTCCCACGGTCAATCCCCACACTTTTGTTCACGTCTGTGGGTCAGAACTTTCTCAATTTATCCTCCAAATCATCCCATAAGGAAGGGGCTACTATTATCCTCATTGTACAGATGAGGACACGGCTGTTAACATCGGCATGCTAATTCACCCAATGTCTCATAACTACATGCTTGCTAATTTTGAGAAATTGTATATGCATATCAAAATCTTGGAAGGAAATATAACAAAATGTTAATCATAATAATTATTATTATTTCTGAGCAATGCAAATTACAACTAACTTAATACACTTTTCTATATTTTCCATACTTATTTCATAATCAATAAAGTTTGAAATAAAATAACTCGACCTTTTAGGGCAGAGACTAGGACTCAAATGCCCTAGCAATGTGGACACGTAGAATAGTTCAGGAAGGAACAGATTAGAGATAATATGATGAGAAACATTTAAAATTTTCTACTCTGCTTTGACTCAGTTTGTTTTTGTTATTTTTTAAGTATAATTCCAGAGCTGAAATATCATTTATGATGGCTTTTCAATGCACATTTCCAGGCCAAATAAAGACTTCAAGATTTACCTACCATTTTGTTTTCCTATATTGTTCAAAATAATTGAGAGTTGACTATATTTAGAATGCTTTTCTGCCATTACATATTCAAACCATTGAATTCATGGCCATTTTTTTTTCTTTGCTCAGTGAAAGAATTATTTGGCAACATTATTTTGACTCTCTTGGTAAATGATTTTATTTATAGCCATGATAATTTTTCCTTTTAGTGGTAAAAAGCTTAAAATGAATGCTTAATGCATACTATTTAACATTTATCAGACCCTATAAAAATTCAATGATGTGCTTTTGAGAATAAAGTATATCCAGATGTATTTCAGACTGCAGACTAATAAATACACCGAGGATTTAACACTAATTTGTCAAAGTCAAATATTCTGTTTTATTTATATTAAAATATTTTACCTTTCAAAGAAACTTTTAAGAAGACAAATTATAAACTATAACAAAAGCATCTTAAATTTACTTCTTACTAACATAGATGTTACCAGTTATATAACCTAATTAAACTTCACATCTGATCTTAGTATTTTTCTCGTCTTTAATTAAATGCTTTTAAAAGAATATACCATAATATCAGCACTGACATTTCAAGTATTTTCTTTATATTAGCAATTATTTTTTTACTAGCAAGTTTCCTACTGATTCATACTAAGATTAATTTTCATAACTTCTAAACTTAATTTCTTATCTTGCATATATTTAAATATGAACACTGCATAAAGGTATCAGATCATATTTTTTAAAAAAATTTTATTTCATTTATTTATTTTTTTAAAGATTTTATTTATTTATTTTTATACAGAAGGGAAGAGAGGGAGAAAGACAGGGAGAGAAACATGAATGTGTGGTTGCTTCCCACGTGGCCCCCACTGGGGACCTGGCCCACAACCCAGGCATGTGCCCTGACTAGGAATTGAATCTTCAAGCCCTTGGTTCACAGGCTGGAGCTCAGTCCACTGAGCCACGCCAGCCAGGGCAATCTTTATTAATCTACTTATACTTTCTTTTATTTTTTTAAGATTGTATTTATTAATTTTTAGAGAGAGGGAAAGGGAGGGAAAAAGAGAGGGAGAGAAATATTGACGTGCGAGAGAAACATCGATCAGTTGCCTTTGGCAAGCGACCCAAACAAAGGCTGGGACTGCAACCCAGGCATGTGCACTGACTGGGAATGAAGCTGGCGATGGTGGTCAACCAGACACTCAACCAACTGAGCCTCGCCAGTTAGGGCATAATTTCTTTTGATAATGGGAGTTTTACTCCCATATATTTAGATGACTAGATTATCAATTATTAAAGGAAATCTTTAATAACTATATTTATATAATACTTTTTAAAATGGAAGATATTTATAGAACATTTAGTTTTGTATAGTTCAAATAACTTTAAGGGAGATTTATTTTTTAATTTCCTGGGATGTGGTAACATCAAAGCAATAAAAACACTAAAAGTAATAGTTCTACTTAAAAATATTGCTTATAAATCTAAAAGATGATCTATTTATACAGACAGAAAAATCTTACCACAACTGCACATATGTATTCTTTTTTAAACATACTTAAAATAAACATTTTTTTAATGACATTTTATACCTGGCAGTCATCCACCTTTGTCCTCATTACTCCTTTCATGTATTCTTTGTCCATGGTAGGAGAGACACCAAAACTATTTCCCATACATAGTATTTCTGCTTTTCCATCTGGATAAGTCACTTCTACAGAACCATTCAGAATCACTGACCAGGAATCCAGCTAATTAAAAAAAAAAATGAACAGAAAGTAGAAAATAACATCACGATCACACAGCTGTAAATGCTAGAATGGTTCCTACAAATGATTTAGCAATCTTTCATTCTAAAATGGAAGCAATACATAAAGTTAACTCTTTATCAAATTCACAGAACAAGGAATAAAGCACAGCCATATATATGCCTATGTATTTTCATACCTAGCATAGGGTACACATCACTCCACTCTCTTAATATGACTTTTGATACTCTTCTCTAAAATGACATAAAGGAAAAAAATCTCTTCTGTTCCTTAAATTCTTATGTAGTGAACAAGAAGAAATGATCACCACTGCCTCAGTAACATTAGTTTCTTCTGACAAAAAACACTGTATCATGAACATTTAAATAATAAAATATGTAGTTAACACAAAATATCTCTATTAATGTCTTTCAAAAATTTTAAGTAATTGAAAGGAAAATGTGGATTTTGAACACTTTGACATAATATGGAACATATCATAATTCCTCACTTACTCAAATTTGTTTATTGTTTTTTAAAGGGAAAAAGTAAGGAATTAGATTTTTGTTCATTTGCTTTATCGACAGAACCTCAAACATCAACTTTCTAGATGATAGAAATATTTACCAACCTCTTCACCATCATTTAACACTATGGTCCCCGCTCTTTCCACCACGGCAAATACCATCACAGCACAGAGTTCGCGTCTCACCGACATTGTCATATTGGCAAACGCAGGCAACTGGTGCATAAATTCCAAGAGTTGTTCTGAAAAACAGGCATATTCAGTGTAAAAATCACAACTTTTTTTTTAAAGATTTTATTTATTTATTATTAGAGGGGAAGGGAGGGAGACAGAGAGGGAGAGAAACAGCAATGTATGGTTGCTCCCCACATGGCCCACACTGGGGACCCAGCCTGCAACCCAGGAGTGTGCCCTGACTGGGAATCGAACCGGGACCCTTTGGTTCCCAGCCTGCGCTCAATCCACTGAGCTACACCAGCCAGGGACAACTTTTTAAAAAAAAACAAGCAATAAAAAAAAAAAAAATGCTCTAGGGCTCCTTATTTTGAAATGCCCTAACAATTCCAATCCATTGAAAAATACAATTACTTTAAGTATCTTCAGTACAGGTTGGATTTCTCACAGGCTTACAAAGAGTTCTGTCAATATGGAAATGGTGACACATCCTTGTTGTTTCAGGAGCAATAGTGTACACAGTAATTCAGATTTTAATGGGAATGAATACATTAATCTTCAAATGGGAAATTTCTATTGAAAGTGAGCTGTGATCTTATTAAGGTGTATTAAGAGGTGAAATGATAAGCTGAAATGAAAGAGCTCTGAGAATTCTCCAAAAGCCATTCCAGCTCTGTTCCAGGATTTAGAAACCAAGAATTATTTTCAATGGATCAGACAGATGAATAAAATTTAATATTACATGACAGATGCAAATGGCAATTAACATATTATTTATTATCCCACAGATTGGTGCAAAAGAAAAACAAGTCTGATCACTCTTATCAACGATGCTGTGGAGAAGCACTTATACTTTGGCCAGGCTCTAGCGGTTGACAAGGTGGATGACTTCACAGTCTTTTCCAGTCCTGTGGTCTCTATTTTTAATTTTCTCTATTATTAGATAGCTTTACTAATTAGTTACTGCATTGTTTCCTCACTCTTCACCATGGCTGTTTGAGGTGCATGCTTTCTTTTTCACTACACAGGGAGGAAATAGGCTCAAAGTCATATAATGAGGAGGTGGCAGTGACATGATTCAGGACTGCCTGCCTCAAATTTCATGCTGGACATTACAGGGAGTGGTGAGGAGCACATGGTATGTGTCAGACATCCTTTGAATACTTACTCGTTATATTATTTTGGGAAAGTTGGTTAACTCCCTTAAAGCATGTTTTTTCTCACTCTTAAAAAGTACTATTCTTACCTTTATTGGACACTTGTGAGGATCAAATGCAATTCAGATGATAAGTCCTTAGCACAGAGTAAATATTTAATAAATGAGAACTACTACTTTATTGTTTTTATTACTACATTCATATCTTTCAAACTTTTAGCTAACTAAAAATTCCACTTATTTTTCTTGTCACCACATAATGAAACTCTCCCTGTGCACATTCCTGCTAGCTATTAACATTTATGACAAATTTTATGTTGTTGGATATAGTTTGTTAATTGCAAAAACAATGTAGAATAGAAAAACATGTTCAGTATATGAATGTATATTACATATACATATGAATATTATGACATTTCCAGAAGGTCACACTGGGTGATTTTCTCTGGTCCAGCTGGGTAATGTCTGCTCTGATTAGACCCTACGTCATCCGGCCTGTGTAAGACTTTTCATGACACAAGGTGGCTCCGGTCGTTAGGAGCATAACAATGATAGGTGGTGCCCAGGGACTCTGTCCAACAGGACAGTGTTCTTCAACCTGACCCCAAATAATGTGTTAGGAATTCAACTTACTGTTGCAACCAGCATTAAAAAATAAATAAATAAGAAAGAGTATCAACGCATATCACTTTCAGGAAGAATGAGTCCTAAGGGTGTGTTTGTGTTATATCATGCCATGTATTTATTCCTGGGCATAGCAATAAAGCAATTTGAAACCACTGCAAGAGATGACCCAAATCTATCACATACAGGAGGTAGGAATCATTGTCTTACAAACGCGCTGACCTTCAGTTTGAAACATAAAGGCAAAGTGACGGTCTTCTGATGAGCACATCACAGCTCTGCTGTTCCAGCCTGTTTTCTTCAGCTTTCACCCGACCCCAACCCCTCATCATAAGGTGTTAAAATGTTCCCTACAGACTGCATACTTTACTCTTTTTCTTCCCCAGGAATAGCCAAGCTTCTTTGAACAAGCAAAAATTCATGGTCTTAAAAAATATGAGACTGGAAGTTGTCAGAAATATTTCAACTTTACATAATGTTTACACAATAATAAATATCAAGCTACTAACAAAACTGACTGAACAATGTGAAGTATATGAACAGGAAGTATAAATTTATTCACTAATACTTCATATAACTATTTGAAGTGCCTCACAGAGATGTTTTACTTGCCTTCTGCCAGATTCCTACCCCATGAAGTAGGTCATAAAATCAACTGGTGAAACATGAGTAGTGACTAACATTAAAAAAAATACAACAGCATAGAAAGTACTTGTGTATCACCTACAATGAGGATAAATAATAAAGGAGAAAGAAAATGTCTATAATTCTTCAGTCTCAGTTGAAAAACTAAAAATACATAAATGGTTAACCAGATGGCATCTAAGAGTTTTGAAGGTTCTCAAAGATCCATTAACGGCATCACTGGTTTTGTGATAATTTCTGTCCTACTACTTACTACACTGGAGGTTCAGTGCAACTAAAAAAGAATTTGTATCACCAATACTTTTTTTAAAAAGATAGAAAATGGAAGCAATTGGCATTAAAGGATCAACATAAACTCTGATAATGCTACAGCGCTCTCAGAGAGTTAAAGGGATTAAAGCAGTCAAGAATTCAGAGCTTGGGACAGTATTAAGGTAGTTCCTAGGACATGGGAAAAGAAAAAGCAATGGATGGGAGAAGCGGACCTTTTTACTTCTATATTGTTTAGAAGAATCTGTTACAATAATACATCAAAGTGACCTATCTTACTCTGTTTGCACAGGAATATTGCTGTTTTTGAAAAACATTAGCCATTTAAAAAAACTTTTTTCCCAGTAAATGTGACACAATGGAAAACCAAATAATCAACACGTAGACCAGAAACTGAAGTCAATTCGGAAAATTAGCTTGCCCTATTGGTTTTTGTTTAATTTTATGTAAGAAATCATAGTGATATGTTTTTAAAAAAAATCTGTGGAGTTTTTTGGTGATACTTGAAGGGGGGAAAAAGAAATTCTTTAAAAGGGACCAGCACGATTCTCTACATCAATGTGTCAAGGCCTCAAAACAAAAAATTAGATGAACAGCCATTCAGTCATTGGCTACCTACAAATTATCAGCTGGAGATCAAAAATGAATAAAGTCCCTTCCTTCAAAGTAATGAAACAAAGGGACACCTAGGAATCTAGGGACCCCCCCATTTTTAATCCCTGCAGTTTTCAAAATATGATGAAATATTAGCAATTCCATCTGGTTCCATTTCTTGCTACCCCAAACACACACCATCCCTTCTGTTGTGTGTAAGAGTAGAGAAATGGGGTTAGAAAGAGGAATCTAAAGAAAACATCAATCACACAGATGATCGTAGTTCATGGGAAAGAGGTCTGTTTTAACTAAATACTGGAGGGTGAGTTATATTTAACAAGAGTAATGGCAAAAGTAATGGCTAAAGAGTGCTCAGGTGTTTTATTTTGAGGAGATAGAATACAAGATCTAAGGTCTTGTGTAGACCAAACAACACTCATTAGGCCTTATCTTCGATGCTAATGGTTTATTATTTTAAATAAAAGTATATCTGAATCAGAATCATTGCTGCTTGCAGGAGAATTGGTGTTCAGGGAAATGCTGTGCCCTGTAGAGATTGTACTGAAAATCACATTTAACAAAGAAGTTAGCTTTGCATTATTTTGTAGGAATCGGCATAGTTCTTGCTTTCCAGAAATGTTAGGAGAGAAACCTCAGATATAAAGTGAAAGTCTTACATTTTTAGGAATGATAATCATCATTTTCTTCCATAATATACTAAAATGAACATAATCAAAAGAGAAGATAGCCTGGCTCACAAAAGGATAACTTCCACATCAATCTGTTCATAAGCAGTGTTCAATCTTATTTAAAAAAATGTTATGAGCAAGGAGTCTGGATTAACATGGCAAATTGAACACACTTCAATTCCATTCTCTCTTTAAAACAATAATAAAGAGATTTTTAAAAAGAAACTGGCAAAGACAAAGAGAACACGAGAGTGAAATGCAATTTTGGACACTGGATATCAGATGAATGTGCGGTATCAGACAAAGAAAGCGAAACCCTATGTTTTCAGGGGGTGAAACAATTTGCGCTGCAAAACCCTCAAGAGACTTAGGAACTATCCGCACCTCTGGAATGAGGAGTAGTGGAGGTGGAGAGAAACATGGGCTAAATAAGGAGGAATTACAGAATGCATACTTGAGAAGCAGTTAAATCCCTTACTCCAGCAGAGATCTAGAGACCAATTGTCCAGAAAAGATTAATGCCGAAGCATTTCTGTACTAGAGGCCATAGCCACAGCTGGCACAGCTGGATCCTCTTTCTCACGCCATTCAGTTCTGAGCCCTTTAAAGGGGAATTACTAAAAAGGGCTCCTGTTCACTCTACTCCCAACCTCCAGCACCCCGCAATCCCACTTTTTTCTTCAGACTGCAGTAGAGCAAGGACCTATCTGCCTTCTTCTCCACTGAGATGTGAGGACATAGAAAAATGCTCAGTACGTACACAGAAGGTGCTCAACCTAATTTCTGAATGGTTATCATCACACGAAACTCATTTATAAATAGCTAGCGATTCCTATAAATGGCTTTCTTATATTTTAATATCTAATCCCAAGTTTTACTTTTTCGTCCCTAATTTTCTAGCATACTTATATGTATATAGCTTAAATGATAAAAGCTTTTCTTCATACATGTTTGTCTCCCTCAAACACACATGCAACATAATTATGTCCATACTATCCTATATCCAATCTCAACAGGTTCAATTCCTTGAATTTCTCTTCAAATACATAGTGGCCCCAAGTGAGTCGGGGGAAAGGTAGAACAGATCATTCAGGCTCAGGTAAGCGTGGTTACAGATTCTCCACCTGTGGTGGAGAGAAGACTCCAACAGAAGTTGCTGTCACTTGCAGCACGCTGAGGAAACCAGGGTGCAGAAGGCGCACACAGTCATTATTACACAATCAAGTCCTGCTCTGATGGGAAAGGTGGATAAAGGGAACCTCGAGGAAGGGGAAAGCGGATATAAAGCCACTTAGCTTTTTAACCTTAGGGTGAACTTAAAAAGCCAGACTCAACTTCCACAACTCTTGGGCTGGTTACTTGACGTCCTGCTGTTCCCTTCCATTCAGTCTCATCTTCATGTGGAAGTAGAGCAGAAGCAAAGTCACCTATGTGACAGTTTGACCAACTGCCACATGACTAATGCTTACATACAGAAAACACGAGCTTAATGGGAATAGTGCTCACAAGAAAATTAATTGAAGTAACATTGAATAGAAGACTTTTTAATTTTTTGTTATAAAACAAGAAAAGGCTCATACAAAAAGGTTTTTTATTAGAAATTTTTATCCGTAGACTCTTTAAAGATACTGACTGAGTAAAATTGATAAAAAAGTTTTTTTTCCCAGCAAATGCTGTTATTTACACAAGGGAAATTTATAAATTAATACTTTTAAAGCCTGCCATTTCTGGGCTCAATTATTATATCAGGACATTTTACTTCTAAATACTTTAAGTTGCCCTTAGACTCATTTCTCACCCAAACTTACCAATGTCATCATCTGTCCTGTCAATCGGGTCCTTCTCCAGGCAGTCCCGCACGATGTCCCTACTCATCAGAGGGTCCGATGCCCTCTCGATGTCTTCTTCGTCATCGTCATCCTCAGAATCCACTGCTGTCTCTGGCAACCCACTCAGGTCCATATCACCAGCCTCACTTTCTGTGGCCTTAAAACAGACCAAAAAATATTTTTAATTGAATGTATTGGGGAGACACTGGTTAATACAATTATGTAGGTTTTAGGTGTACAATTCTATATACATCATCTGTATATCGTATTGTGTGTTCACCACCCAAGTCAAGTCTTCCTCCGTCATCATTTACCGCTCTTCATCCTCTCCTACCTCCCCACCCCCTTTCCCTCTGGTGATCGCCATACTGTTGTCTGTCTATGCAAAAAAAAAAATTAAGCTGTTTTAAGTAAATCTTTTGCACCCAAAAGAAATAAGAATAAAATTAGCTTAAAATATTAATTTTTTATTATATCAATTTTCTGTAACAAAGTTACATATATCCAACACCAACAAATATTTATGTATCAGGCACTACGTAAAATAACTACTTCAACAAAATGAGTGACTTTACTTCCTATTAAATTTTTAGTAAGGGTTAATGACTTTATCTCAATAGTTTTTTATTTTCTTATTTGAGCTATCATATGGCATTTAAAACAGTAAAATAAAGAAGAAAAAGAGTTTATCTTTTATCCCATTTTTTAAAAGGAGAATAGCTTAAGTTCATGTTAAAATTTTGTAAAGTTTAACAAAAGAATTTTAATCACATTTTTGGTTTGTTAGCTACCATTTCCTGAACTAAAATATGTACATTGTAAGAAAAACCTAAGATGAGAATAACTGAAGACAGAATACCTACTGAAGATGGAATAGTTAAAAACAGAAAACCTAAGGTTTACAACAGCTCTCTGAAGGCCGTAGTAAACATGGTTTAGTAAATACCGTCACGAGCAGAGGCGCTCCAGCAGGGACAGCAATCGGGCCCTATGGCTGAGGCAGAGAGCGTCAACCACGGCTCGCTCAGTAACACAGCGCCTGCTTGAAATCCAGAATTCACAGAACTGTCTCTAAACTCTAGAATGAAACTGAAGTCGAACTTGATGTGAGGTAGTATGCCACGGCTGTGATCAGAGAAACTGGGCCAACATTGTTGTTATTGGCACCTTTTTTCTGAAGTCTGGAAAGGTGACAATTTGCTAATACTTGTCCTGATTACATTTTCAGCTGTTTCATCTTTACATTGAAGATGATTATTTATCACCTTGTATTTTCAAGTTTACAGTCAATCTTCTACATACACATTCTTTAATATTGGCCCAGAGTGAAGAAGGAACACTACTGAAGACAGAAAACTCTTTTAAATAACAGTGATATAACTTAAGGTTTTTCTTTGATTTGTAAACATCTAATATATGATAAGAGATGAAAAATATATTGATACCATCTCAAAGAAATCATTACTATCATTTAACTGAATTATATCTGTCTTAAATAGAACCAAAAAGACTTTCATATGTGAATTGGATTAATCTCCCCAAAACTGAAACTTACCCTATTTGTGTAAATGATCATTGTTTTCTGTTATGTGTACTCTATTCTTTAAGAAACTATTCATAAAATAACATTCACTATACCAGTAACTTAGGAGAGTATTTTTATTTCAATAAACATCTTTTTTATTTTAAGATACTATAGAATTCCTTTTAACAATATGGTTGAAATAAAAATAACTTTTTAGGAATCTATTAATTTCATAATATCACTTTCTCATAAGCAATGAGATGTTTGAAGACAGAGTGAAGTTAAAGTTTAATGAACACCAAGGGGTCTACAGAAGGGTACTCAACTTAAAAGGAATGTCTGGAATCTAGTATAGAATTTATTGTTGCTGAATGAACACACAAACTCAGAGTTTAATTGTTCAAAGCTCAGCTCTACCAATCATTATGTGACTTTAACAAAGTTCCGTAACCTCTATGAAACCAATTTTATTACCAGTAAACTGGAGTTACATCTTCCCATTCTTAGGACTCTTCTTGGATCAAATATGGGAGAGAAAGCCAATTACAAGCCACATCAACAGTTCCTTCCTCCAGGGGACACATTTTTCGTTTCGGTACTTGCATACCTTTACCTCTCCCCATCCCTGCTATGAGCCTGACACACAATTTATATGAGCAGATTTGTCAAAAAACAAAACAAAACAAAACAAAAACCAACTCTGTTAAAACCCCAACCCCTTATATACTGTGAAAAAATGTCTCTCAGGCTAACTATAGCCACAAAATTCTGGTTAAAATAATTTACAGAAACTCACAAAATAATTACAGAAACAGTGATCCTACATTGAATGACTACCATGTATCTAGCACTACATTTGATGCTTTTAGTAAATAATAACCTTCATATCAGCTCAGCAAATTAGGTTACCCCTATTTTTTAGATGAGAAAACAAAAAGGGAAATTAAATAATTATTCAATGTAAATAAAACCCAGTGATTATGCCGGGACTCAAAATCCGGTCTAACCAACACAACCTACTAAATACTTTGTGTCGTAATACTCTGACCAGTTTTCTCAAAAGACTGTCTTCATAAAGAAAATCGTTAAAATATAATAAAGCCATGAAATGTTTTCTGCTTTGCTAAGCCATAAAACATACTGGTAAAATGTTTAAAAATATGTATCTGCATATAAACACAAAACACTTGCTAATTTCTAGCTCCCTCCAAACTAATGTTACTAAGATTAATGCAAGTCTTTAAGCTCTTTTATTTCAAATAATGATATGCACGCAAACACAGTATCTAAAAGGTATCTGATTAGATTTGTCTCAGGAGCAAGAAAAAAGGCTTTTATATGTTTTAGTTAGGCATATAACTTCCATCCTAAATTAATTTATCTTCCACATTTATAAGCTAAATAGATTTAAATGCACATTATAGCTATAGTCAATAGTCTCAAAAAGACCTATTAATATTCTCAGATCAATGCTGAAAGCTCTATGGTTTTTTTAAATAAAAAGGGACTACATACATCATCATTAAAAATACAGTTTTTAAAGCTAGTTTATTTTGCATTTTTTAAAGTTATTAAGAAAAAGAACACACTGAAGAAATATTAAATATAAAGTTCTAGTAAAGTGCTAATTTAACTAAAATAAAAATATTATACATTTTTTTAAGTAGTTAAAAATCAATTACAAAAAACCGTTCTGCTTATTAAATAACCTACACATAACCCCTGTTAAAGAGGGTGCTTCATAGTATTCTTGATGTAAATAGAATTTGTGCAGAATTTCAAACATACATATGAAACTCAAATAATACCTAAATTCAGGTTAGAAAGTTATACTGAATGCTAGTGTTGATATTAATTTAATTGATGGGTTGACTTCATCTGGCGTGCACACAATGCAGGATACAGAGCATGTATCACAGAAATATACACTGGAAACCTATGATCCTATTAACCAATGTCACCCCAATAAATTTAATTAAAAAATTTAACTGAGACAACAAAGTGAGTAGGAATTGCAGTCAAAACCGTATTTATAGAAAGTATGATAATATATTTCAACGTAAGTGTAATGCCTGTATTAAGTCTAGTTTATATATTATAATTTTTGCTGTTCCTAATTTTATATTATCAATGTTTTAATTGCAATATAGGCTTTAAAAATATGTATATGCTTAAAAGAAAGGAACAGTTTTTAAGGCTCTTAATGTAAATTGTTAGGGTTCTTTCTAAAAACTAACAATCCTAATAAGTATAAGAATGCCTATGTATGAATATTCATAAGCCTGTGCTAATTTGGTGGAAAAAAAGCTTCATATTAAAATCCTCATGTACTCAATTACTAATGTTTTATGTATTTTATATTAGAGAGAGGGGAAGGGAGGGAGACAGAGAAGGAGAGAAACAGCAATGTATGGTTGCCTCTCACATGGCCCTCACTGGGGACCTGGTCCGCAACCCAGGCATGTGCCCTGACTGGGAATCGAACTGGGACCCTCTGGTTCCCAACCCGCGCTCAATCCACTGAGCTACACCAGCCAGGGCTCAATTGATCTTTAAATTATTAATTTTTTTGATCATTCACTATACCATTAAGAGTTTGCTAATGCTTAGAATTTAGTCTTAATTATATAAAGTAAGACTATAAAATGATTTCCTCACCCCAAAGACCATTTATTGAAAAATCCATCACTTTTTTCATTGATCTGTGAGGTTTCCTCTAGCACACACTACATCCGTACACACTGAGTTCCACTGTGCTTGAACTCTCTGCTGTACTGATCTGTCTATTTTTGTACAACTATTTCTAGTCCACTTAGCCACTGCTCTGCTAATTACACCACTTAGCTAGGACCTTATCACGGCTAGAAATTTCATGGTCTCATATCACCAACTGAGCCATTCTGCTTTCTATCACCAACAACCTCCTACTTAAAAAAAAAAAAGTATACATATATATATTTTATTTATTTATTGTTAAAGAGAGGGGAAGGGAGGGAGAAAAACATTTATCAGTTGCCTCTTGCACACCCCCAACCGGGGACCTGGCCCACAACCCAGGCATGTGCCCTGACCAGGAGTCAAACAAGCAATCTTTCGGTTTTACGGGATGATGCCCACCCACTGAACCACACCAGTGAGGGCCTCCTATATTTTTTTGCTTGCTTCTATCGGCTTTCAGAGTAATCCTTTTTTTTTTTTTTAATTCTAGCATGATCTTCAGTCTTCATGACTCTACTATTTTCTGTATCTAACTCTCACTCCTCCAGCTAATATTTCCTAGTCTAATATTTCACATTCATTAAACACATGTGTACTGCATGGCTATGATTTTCTGGCAGTATACTAGGCTCTAGAGAGAAAATAGAGACAAGACAGAAAAGTTTCCTGACTTCTTGAGGCTGTCAGTCTAGTAAACAGACAGAACATAAGAAAGTAATAATTAAAAATCTAAGTAAAAGGACTAGCCACACCCTGACTGGTGTAGATCAATTGGCTGGGCATCATCCCGCAAAGTGAAAGGTCACCAGTTCACTCCCAGGTCATTCCAAGTCAGGGCACATGTCTGGGTTGCAGGCCAGGTCCCTGGTCAGGACACATGCAAGAGGCAACCAATCAATGTTTCTCTACACATCAATGTTCCCCTTCCACTCTTTCTCCCTCCCTTTCCCTCTCTCTAAGAGTAAATAAATAAAATCTCTTTTTAAAAAACAAAACAGATTAGTCAGGAAGGAATCAAAATGTAGGACCTACTTTGCAGAAGAAAATTAAAAAGAAGGTGATGGGATTAGCCAAAGATCAGATGTGCATAACCCAAACACACAGACAGCAGTGTGGTGGTGGCCAAAGGGAAGGGGGATGAGAACTGTGTAAAGGTGGGCAAAGGGAGGTTATGTGGGGAACATCTCTAGTAGTGTCAACAACAAAAATAAAGTTTACAAAACTCACTGGGAAGATAGTACTTCAAAAAGAAGACAGGCCAAAAAAAAAAGACCATGTTAGGAGAAACCATTCCAGGCAGAAGGCATGTAAAAACAAGGTTCTGCAGTTAGAAAAAGCCTGGCATATTGCTCTATCCGTTTTTCTATTACACTCAGGTACAAAACTTCAGTCCTGGGTGAAGCCAAATCTTTGTGTTCTTTGTGTAGAGAAACTTAAAAGGGCAGAGGGAAATCACTTAGTATTTGAGTGCGCCAACTCAATTGAGTTGCAATGCACAGGTCAATTTGCTTTCCTACTCTGAAACTATTTCAGAACTTCCCTCTTTTAAAACTCTCTACCAGCCAATCCTCTTGCTCTCAACAAATGAACTCAACTCTTCAGAGAGAAATACAGAAGCCATCAGATAGAAAGTCCTTCTTCTCCCAAACTTCCTATTTCAAACCTATCACCATACGTCCCTGTTAAAATAAAGGAGGGATTCTTTTCCTAAAGCTAATTATTCCACTTCACTCTTGAACTCCTCTCCTTGCAACCTCCCAGAAAAATTATTCTACCCTTTTCTCTCTGTACACAGTATCCAATTTCAACCTCTCCATGTCCATCTCACGAGCATTTATACTCACTTCAATGTGACAGCTTTCTCCTAAGTCAGAAATGCACACAATTAAATGGGCTGCCATAAGAGATAGCTGCCCATCCCAGGAATTGTTCGAGAAGAAACTGGATGCTTGACTGACAGGAAAGCAATAGAGAATTCAAATACAAGATTTGTACTAACCCAGGTACATGTGTCAGGTTTCTTCTCAGTTTAAGAATTCCGAGTTAAGCCCTGGCTGGTGTACCTCAGTGGATTGAGCGCGGGCTGGGAACCAAGCGGTCCCGGTTCGATTCCCAGTCAGGGCACATGCCTGGGTTGTGGGCCAGGTCCCCAGTGAGGGCCATGTGAGAGGCAACCATACATTGCTGTTTCTCTCCCTCTCTTTCTCCCTCCCTTCCCCTCTCTATAAAAATAAATAAAAATAGCCCAGCTGGTGTAGCTCAGTGGATTGAGCACGGGCTGGGAACCAGAGGGTCCCGGTTCGATTCCCAGTCGGGGCACATGCCTGGGTTGCGGGCCAGGTTCCCAGTGAGGGCCATGTGAGAGGCAACCATACATTGTTCTTTCTCCCTCCCTTCTCTCTCTGAAAATAAATAAATAAAATCTTTAAAAAAATAAATAAATAAATAAAAATAAAATCTTAAAAAAAAAAGAATTCGAAGTTAAAGGTGATAGACACAATATATTGGGGATCTCTACTATATGTTAAGTTTTGAAGAGCCAATAACTAAATCTTTTGCTACATTTATGAATTTATATCCTTATGAACCTTACAGGCTACATGCCTGCCATCAAGTTTGAAATAAACAGCCTTGAAACTCAACTAAAATGACTCAAAAAAAAACAATGAACCTCTATCCCAGCTACACCCCCAGATAAAGTCAGACTGCAGGCTGCAAGCTCCAACCACATCAGAGCAGCTTGAAGTTCTCACCCACATTTTGGATACTCAGACATTCTGACAGTAGCTGAGGATAGTGGAAGTACCATCAAGATCTTCCTCCTGAACTTGCCCAGCCTATTCAAGGTAATAGCACGTAAAGCAAGCAACTCCCCTCTTAACATGCCTCCATAGGTTATACAAACAACTTACTGCAATCTTATAAATTTACAGTCAGGTTTGTATAGACTTCAAGAAAGCAGTGGTAACTTCTACAACCTCAAGCGGTATTCCCACTATAGATATTTAAAATGTATATAATCATCTCAAAAGTTTAGAAGACAAGGGCTCTACCATGGTGGTTCAATTAATATAAACTGAAGCAAAGCTTTTACTTACAGTGTTCATTATCCTACTTTAAGTCATACTCTGAGTAAATGTTAAAGATAACAACTTCTAAAAATAGGCAAATTCCATTTGAAAATGGAATTACTTTCTACAGATTTAAATACAAGTTAACACTTAATTCAATAAAGTGGAAACTTGCAAAGTTACTTTCAAAAGCCAGATTAGTTATATTTCTTTTTTTATAGTTTTCCAAGTACAGTTGTCTACATTTTCCACCTTCTACTCCCCCCCACCCATTCGCCCCCCCACCCTTGATCCCTACCCACTTTGGCTTTCCTTATGTGTCCCCTTCATACATGTTGCCAGATTAGTTATATTTCTTATTGCACAATAATAGAGAAATGCTTAATCAGTCAAGAATCTGCAAAAAATTGCATGTGTGGCTATCAATTATTAGTAAGCTTTCCACAATATCCTTGAATTATTAAAAAAAAGTATGTAACTAAAAGAATATTAATTTTCTAATATTTATTCAATTTAGGACTTAAATGGGTTTTGTCCTAATGGTATTCTAAATGTTTAGTACTTATAGTACTTAAAAAAAAAAGAAAAAAGAAACCGAGCACTGCCTAAATATATCAATGACCCTAAAACACTATGTTTCTAAAGAAAGGTGCTTTAGCATTGTCTTATATCACAATTCCTAAGAAGCCAAGAATTAATTACAGTTTGTAAAGCATGTATTATATTTTCTGTGTTTGAAACCATTCAAAATCTCATATTAGTAATATATAATTAAAGACCCCCAAAAGACCTTTTTTATATGTTTTAGTCACTTTTGATAAATTTGCATTTTCTAACTCAATAAATTATTAATAAAATTAAAATTTTGCTTTTAAAACTTTTTTTGAATTCCATAGTTCTAGTTTCCTCTCCATTCAAAGGTATCATAAAAACTTATTTTAAACACTTAGTTAAATCTATAGGTCATAAAAAAGTAAGAAAAAATGATTCAATCTTAATCTTTTTCTCTGTCATATTCCAAACTTTAATTAAAAAAAAAACCTTATTATAAAAGTATAGTTTTGCAGTTTTCCCCTACAAATGTGGATTAAAAAGTCATAAACCTTAACACATCTATACTGAAAATAATAATACATTTAAAGTCAAGAGAAACATTTCCATTGTAATCATTCTATTAAAAATTCTGCAAAGAACTTATGTGTATGACCTATGGACAAAAACTAAAGGGCGGGGAATGGGGGGGATTGAGGGGAGGAAAGGGGGGAAAATGGGACAGCTGTAATAGCATAATCAATAAAATATATTAAAAAAAATTCTGGACTTCCTAAGATGGCGGCATAGGTGAATGCACCGTACCGCCTCACACAACCAAACAAGGAAAAAAGTCAGAAATCTACACATCCAAACACAGCCAGATCTGACAGAAAATCATATTGAGAGGAAGTCCGACAACCAAGGAATTAAAGAAGATACATTAATCTAGTTTGGTGAGCCAGAAGGTGCAGAGCGAAGGGAGAGCGCTCGGCGACCCCGCAGCGAGCAGGTGAGCAGACGGCAGGTCC
>PVJI01001020.1:0-84365 GCA_004026765.1 Micronycteris hirsuta
TGAACTTCTTGAACTTGACCTTATCTGCAAAGCACTTTCTCTGCCCTTCCATTCTAAATGAAATCTTTGCTGGATAGAGTATTCTTGGATGTAGGTCCTTGCCTTTCATGACTTGGAACACCTCTGTCCAGCCCCTTCTTGCCTGTAAGGTCTCCTTTGAGAAATCAGCTGACAGTCTTATGGGAATTCCTTTATAGGATAAATTCCTCTTCTTACCAATGGTTGTATCCTCGTAATGGGTACTCAGGTACTATACCTTATTCTTTTCCTGTGAATACTTTCTATGATTTTATCAAATGGATTACTTTTTTCTCAAGAAAAAAGCCTACATCTTAAAACTTTTGTATGTGTTTTATTTTTTAATAGAATGACCTCTTCCTCCAATCACTTGTAAAACTCATCTAAAAGCCATGTTAAATTACACTTCCTCATGGAGCTTTTCTTTATTTTAGTCCATTGTAAGCTCCTTTCTAAACCCTCATAACAATTTGATTTTTAACTCTTTATAGATGATTTCTTCCAATCTCTAGTCTGTAAATATGTGTGTGTGGATATGTGTATGCTTCTCTCCTATCCTCCTTATTGAATATATGTTCTTTGAGGTTAGGTTTTGATTTATTTCACTAATATTTATGTCATCTGGAGGCTATTGAATATATATTTATATACTGTTGAAGAAAAAATCAATAAGTGCTTTTGACTGTTCACAAGTAATGGGGGGTATAAGAGACATAAAAATCACAAGGTAAACCTCGAGGAACTGATAACCTATTTGAATAAACAATATTAAACTCACAGAATTGTTATGACTATTAGTGAAGCTGGACTAATAATGATAGACAATGTATGGGTTCTATGGAATGATGAGTGAATTTGTAGAAATTCTATACTTATTTTTATAAACAAAATACTAAACATTATAATGTTTATCCTGGATAAAATATTTCATTGGGAATATCTGAAAAAAACTACTTGCTATATGTGGCTTCTAATTATACTTACATACTTTATTTTCCCTATCTTTTTTTTTTAAGATTTTATTTATTTATTTATTTTTAGACAGAAGGGAAGGGAGGGAAAAGGAGAGGGAGAGAAACATCAATGTGTGGTTGCCTCTCATATGTCCCCCACTGGGTATCTGGCCTGCAACCCAGGCATGTGCCCTGACTGGGAATCGAACCAGCGACCCTTTGGTTCACAGCCCACGCTCAATCCACTGAGCTACACCAGCCAGGGCTATTTTTCCTATCTTATTAATATGGCATAATATGATTATTTTACAAAGAGACACAGCATAGTAATGCCATTGCTATATAAGGCTATAGGCTTAGACAGTATAGCAGACAGAATAATAACATGTATATGTTATGACAGTAGATTTAAGTCTTCTTACCATACTTGCTGTATTATTGGACAATCTGAAGCTCTGAGAGATTGGCAGGGAAATTGATGTCCTTAATGCAATCCACCTAAATGTTTGATAGCGAAGTGTCCTGAGTCAATCCTCTGTGCATCTCAAAGCTAGATGTCACTCTGAAGAGAAAGCTGCAGTGTCAAGTGAGTGATTAATTGGATGTCCACTGTCTTCATCAGACTCTTTATGATGGAAAAAGAAAGAATGCCACTGAGTGCAATTTAGACAGCTTCAAAAGTATGATAAAACAAAATGAACAATTTAAAGTTTCAAACTGTTTTGATATCACCGCTTAAAGAAAAAGACCTTTCTTCTTATAATGAACTAGTGTATGACTGTTCAATTAGAGATGTGAGAGAACTATGATTATAATATTCGTTTCTATAATTCATGCGATGATTAGTTGAAAGTGAACTAACTTGCAGGTAGACATCATGATCTTAGATTTGTTTCACATTAATCTGCTACTCATATGTCCTCCATGCAATCTTTGATAAAATGCTATTAAAAGAGCTTATCACATTTTATGCTATATACTCTCATAAATTATTTTATCATTACTGTATAAACTTAAATACACACTCAAATTTCACCAGCTGGTTTAGAAAATTTGATTGATAAAACAAAAATGTATAAAATGTGTTAATCTCATTTGATGGGTCTGCTGATGAGAGTTAACAACATAACTTACTTCTCAAAATAATATACAACAGATACATATGTTTTGAATTTTTAAAAATAAACATGCATGGTTTAAAGGTCTCTATTTTCTGCTGTTCTCTCCCCTGATTCCCTTTCTTCCTTCCTTCTTTGGAAATTAAAAGTCTACTTTATTTACTAGGTTATATTTATTCAAGTAACAAATAAATGCTACAACAGAAAGAACACAGAAATGATGTTCTGTTTTTATTCCCCAAGTTTACTGCCGAGGTGACCCTAGATCTTACAAGAAATGCTGGAACACTTTCTTTGCAAGAATCTCAAGACAGAGTACAGAAGAGAAAGCTACAAAGAAAATCCCAGGTATCTGCAGAGAATCTCTTTTAATTATTTAGCAGAGTTTTGACCAGCATAAGTATTAAAGAAACTACCCAAGACCAGGGAAAAAATCATCAAAGGGCCAGAGGGAACAGCACTTGACACTCATAGAGGGCATAGAATAGTATGTGGGCAGTCAAACAAGAGTGGGCAAATGTATAATTCATGGAGCATGGGCACTCTACTCAGAAGGGTCTTGCTCATCTAACAAATCTTAAAAAGCCAGTATTAAAGGATCAAACTATTTTTAAATTACACAACTGTATCCTAGAACACAGCTCAAGAATAACTATAGGAAAAATGAAAAAAAAAAAAAAAACAGCACCCAACAAAGTAGAATGTAATTTTCTGGCATTCAATAAAAAAATTACTAGGCATGGAAAGAAGCATAAAATATGACCCATAATAGAGAAAAATAAGTTGATCAAAATTGACTAAAAACTGACACATAGTGGAATTAGCAGACAAGGATACTGAATAGTAATTATAGCTATATTCATACATTAAAAAAATTTAACTAGAGACACTGAAGACATAAAGGAGACCAAATTAAACTCCTAGAGATAAAAATTACAATGTCAGTAGAAAATATACTTAATGAGGATTAATGGCAAATTAGATATTTAAAAAGAAATGATTGGTGAACTTGAATTCATTGCAATAAAATGTATACAAAATGAAGTGTAGAGAAGAAAAAATTGAATAAATGAAAACAGTATCACTGAGTTATGACATAACTTCAACTGTTCAATATGCATTTAGTTGGATTTGTCATTTTAGATGAGGGAGGAAAGGCACAGAATATATATTTCAAGAAACAATGCCTGAAAAAAGTTCTACATCTAATGAAGACCATAAGTGCACAGATCTAAAACATCCAAGGTTTCCAAGCACGAGTAACATGGGGAAGAAAAAAAAAAAAATCCTACACACAGGTACATCAAAACTAATGATAATGAAAAAAATCTTAAAAGTGAATGAATGGAAAAAGCCCATGGGTAAATATACCAGATTTTTTTCATATTACATAAATTATTATTTTTAACTGAAAAATCTTCATTCAGCTTCTAGGTTTCCTTTCTAATAGCATCTTTCAATTTTTTTCTTGTCTCCTTATCCATTTGCTTCTTCCTTTTCCTAGAGTCTTGGGAAGTTGATTGTTTCTCTAATATTATAGTTTACTATTTTTGTTTTCTTCTGTCCCTAACAGTTTCAATAATATTTCCTAGTAGCTGCTATTCATTGATTTCTGGTATGAAGAGGAAGGATTCCAAAATATAAATGTTTAGATCCTTTATTGGTTGTTATTAGAATTGCTTCTGGTAGTGAATGCAATAAGTAACATAACTACAGATCTCTGTAACCCTTTAGAAGTTACCTACATGTCTCTATGATACTCTGGTCATTTCTTTTGCTATTAAAGTTAGAGGCATGGCACGTAAGATGCATTTAGGAACATAAAAATAACCATATTGAATGGAAGGTGGTATCTCCTATGAGGAAAACAAAACAGAACAAGTTCTCTTTACAATTCCTTGGTTAAAGTTTATTCTACAGAGACATACCAGAGTGTTTTTTCATAGATGAGCACTATCAAGGTTAGATTTCCCTTATGAAGGCATATGCCAAGGTGAATATTACCAGACTCATAGCAACTCCAGTGAAAGCACTGACAAAAGCACATTACATAAATCTTCAAAGTTCCGGAAAAATTGGTCCAAAGGAAAAGATAATACACATGGAAAAATTAATTTGTCTAAGTTATAACGTTATTGGATAAACATTTTTAAATGCTGAAAATAAGCTTTACAATATTAAGAAAATAACTTTTTTAAAAAGAGGAATTTCTATACTTCCAATGAGCAACATGAAGAAGCATGCGAACAACAACAAAAAATAAGTAAAGTGCACTTTAGCTCAACATTCCAACTGCCAAGTAATAGTCATGGTGAAATTTAGCTTAAAACTTTTGAAAATGCATATCATCACCTCAGAAATTTAAAGTGATAAAATGGTTCATTTTTATCTGAAATATAAGTGATCTGAAGAGAGCATCTTGATTTACACACTTAATTTGAATTTTGAAGGTATTAAAAAGTTTGCAATTTTAATTTTAGCTGCTACTAATCCCCTTTTCCCTTATTCTTTTTTTCTATACCCCAAATTCCATAATTCTAACCAATAATGATACTCTTTAAAAAAAAATGAATATAGTAGAGATGGTGCAGTCATCTTTGCATTTTAAAGCTTTGGCACATTTCTGAAGTTTTTCACTCTATGTCTTTTTGAAAATAATTATTGATTTTTCAGAATAAACAATATTCAAAGCAATCAATCCAGACGTATATTTTAAGAGAACACAATAACATCATGTCCCCTTCCACCCCACAAAATAAATCATATGAAGAGAAAGCTGATAATAAAATAGAAAACAGCAAGAGAGTAATTATCCAAGCAAGAAAACGAGAAAGCCATATGCTTTGCATAGAAATTGAAAATGCACAAATATGGTAATTGATTTAATATTTTGACCTCCCAGACATTGGTATTCCGTCTATTTCAGTCCTGTAACACAAAATAACAGTAGTAATTTAAACAGGAACTTAGATCTGCTATTACCTGTTTTTTCCTCTGTATGAAACGATCATATTTACTTTTATTAAAAAGATGATATATAACCCTGGCCTGGTGGCTCAGTTGGTTGGAGTGTCATCCCATACACCAAAAGGTTGTGGGTTCAATTCCTAGTCAGGGCACATACCAAGGTTGTGGATTCAACCCGCAGTAGGGGCAAATACTAGAGGCAACTTATCAATGTTTCTTTCTCTCTTTCTCTCTCTCTCTCTCAAATCAATAAACTATCCTCAGGTGAGGATTTTTTTTTTTAATGGTGATATATAGCTACAGCTTAGAGAATTTGTTCTAAAACATAGTTAGCTGACATATTCAAATACCTAAGCATTTTTCTCAAAGTAAATGAGGCACTTAGCTGTTGGTTTACTGAAATTTCCCAAATGCCCTGCTGTAAAAGAATGCGAACAAGCCAAGTGTAACAATCTGTTTTCAATTATCCAAAGGACTCCTCCCGAACCACTCTGAACTATTTATTTTTTATCACTGCTTTCTGTACATGCCTTACCTGTAGGTTACTCTCAAGGAAAGTGATTCTCAAGCCAGTACGGTATTTCTATTGTAAAAACACTTATTATATACGGATGGCCTAATGTGTTCGGACATGCATAAATATACCACAACAGTCTGGAATACATATCAATTTAGAACCTGGAATAGGCATCGGTTTACAAAAATAGCTTAAAGAAAGCATTCTGTAACACTGCATGGCCAAAGTGCATTTTGGACCTATGTACATATCTCTTTCCCTATCACCCCCAGGAGACACCTTTAACTCAACAGTACTGTAATCATGCTATCTTTTTACATGGAAGGTTTGAATGAGGAACAGCCTACAACCTGTCAAAGAATGAATTACGAGAATATTGTTTGGGACTTTTTTAGTTAAAGGAAAACTTTTAGAGCAGTTTTTGGAGCACAACAAAACTGAGTGGAAAGTACAGAGTTCCCATGTACCCCTGATGCCCAAAGCACACACACAACCACTCCCACTATCAACATGCTGCACTAAAATGGTATATTCTTCACAGTAGATGAACCTGCATCGACACACATGTACAGTGTTTTCTCTACAAGGATGCACAGGATATATTCCTGTAGTTTCAGAACAAAGAATAAGCGGGCTTCTCTGAACTGCATGGATCAGTCTGACATACCACATCATTAACCATTTGCTTTTCTGTGTCTGTTTTCACTATCTGTTTTCACTACCAAGATGGCTGAAGCCAGTTTGTCCAAAGCTCAAGTCCATCAACATGTGTGTTTTTTGTTTTTTTGAGAGAGGGGAAGGGAGGGAGAAAGAGCAATGTATGGTTGCCTCTCACATGGCCCTCACTGGGGACCTGACCCACAACCCAGGCATGTGCCCCGACTGGGAATCGAACCGGGACCCTTTGGTTCCCAGCCCACGCTCAATCCACTGAGCTACACCAGCTGGGCTCAACATGTGTTTTGTGAATTAACCTTAGTCCTGCTAGATCTTATTTTTCCATCTTTACTTCTCTTAACCCTGAGATATGTACATATTCCTTAAATTATTGCAATTTTGGCACTTTGTGAGTCATATTGACTTTTTGAAACAAAGAGGGATAAAAACAAGTTACAGTGTGTTATATAAATTAATAAAATATATTATTTGAATTGATTTAGTGGCTTTTCAATTATCACTTTCTTATGGAAGGTAGAGAAAAAAAAACTATCAAGTGATACATTTTATTTGGGATCAAATTTCAAAAAAATCCCCAGACTAGCAGAAGTTACAAAATTTGAATGTTCATTATAAGAGAAATCATTTACGTTGATAAATATATCAGTAAATACTGACGCACATGTTGTGGGCACTGTATGAACATGTTCCCAATACCGTGCACAGTGTGTTTATTTAGTGGAGCTTTGTATAACAAGCACATGTGCGCATGGTGATTATATGTTGACCTGTATAATTAAGAAAGTGATTTGCTTAACAAGTAATTTGTAATAAGATGCCTAACTAGTAATCATAGCACAAGCCATATGTTTTTAAATATGACCCAAGCATTTGCATAGTGTTTATGTTCAATAAATTAAGGCAAAATGAAAAATCTGCTGACAAGAAATAAGTAGCAATAAGGGTAGAGCAATGTATTAAATCCTTCATTTTGGATCATTTAGGTAATGTTCCATTCATTTTAGATTCATGAGTAGAAGCCTTTACAGATTGGGCATGCATACCATAAATCTGGAGTTATCCATTATTAGGTGGCATTTTGCTGTTTGCAGTTGTACTTGTTTACTTTGTGCATAATTAACTGCATAATAGCTGTCTGTGTTTTGCACAGAATTTACACTCAGGCTCTCATCAAAACAAATGACTCCAGAAAGTAGGACACTTCCATTAAGTTCTCTGTAATCAGAATTTTCTAATGCAGGTTTACAGGAATGGTTTTTGATTGTGACTGTTAATACATTAATGCTTCCAGCATCTAATGTGTATGTTGGAGTTTAATTTATTAAACCCTTAGGATGCATAAAGAGTATGGATGGGTGGAGACAGAAGAAAGTAGAGTGTACCTAAGAATAGCCAAGAAAGAAATTTCCATGAAAATAATAAGTGCAGAGCCAAGTTGGACAGGCAATTGATCACTGTGCAGCACAATACAGTGGATCAAACACCTATCACGGCCGTACTTCTGCAACGAACAATTGTGATGACCGAACCAGCAACCTGAGAAAGTAGCCTAGCTGAAAATGGGCTGTCAGGAGAACTGAGATTTACTCCAGCCACCTCCTTTGTTTACAGCAGTATAAACTTGAAAAATTACCAAATTAATCTAAACAAAAAGAAACTTGTGGAACTAAATACCAATGAATAAGAGAGGCAAAAGAGATGAAATGAAAGATAATAGTTTAGACGTTGGAATTTATTGGTTATGACTACTGGTTGAAGCAGAAGTCGATGAACATTTTTAAATCATGATACATGAGATGTATATGCTCTGTTTAAAGCAGTATCATTGTGTTCCTGACTAGCAGTTGTATAAAACATTTATTGAAAAAAATATTAGCTTTCTTTAAAGAAATGGTCATGTTAGGAGAAAGTAAAGAGGGAGAAGTAAATTGTTTTCATAAAGTTAATATTATTCTTTTGATGACAAAGTACAATTTTTTTAATAATTAGAACTCAAAATAAAAATATGTTAAATACTAGTTAATTCTCTCCCTTTCAGAATCCAAAACATCCTTATTGAGATAAATATAAATAATGTAATATATATAATTCATGATCCCAGAAATATTCTTCAAAATTATAATTCCATATTATATGTTTCCATTTCGATTATTTACTGTTTGATTAAAAGTATTTCCAGCATTTTTGTACTGATATTTTCTTATTTTGTTAACTACTAGCCTAAGTCTCTAAGGATGCAATCCTATCATCAGTTATTCTTGGAAATTTTAAGCTTCACATAATGTAGCCAAGTAATTACCTTCAAAACCCTCAGAGGCAATATTTTGCTATAAAATTAAGTATTTTAAAAAATCAGTTCAGATAATAAAATCAAGAATGAATTCACTGGGATTCTGGGAAAAATGGTGGGGTAATTCAGACAGAATTTCTATAACCACACCCTATATCATTGCTTCACTTGGAATATATAGTAATTATATATTTCATAATGTCCTTATTAAAAAGAATGAAAAATGATACTTCTATGTACCAGAAACTGATCAGTAATCCATATACATTTATATACATTGAGATATGGACAATGCTCATGGAGGGTAAGATTTGGTATCACGAAGATCCCAAACTAATCTTTATTGTTCTGCTACTCTGATAAAAGGAAATAATCAACACGGTTTTCATGGAAACTGGCAAAGTGATAATTAATATAAGAGAACACATAGCCAAAAATATACAAGACAATTTTTAAGAAAAACATATAGTGGAAGACATTATAAAGTTTATAATATTACTCACCGGTTCACCAATATATCTTTTATCTGCCTGGGCACTACTAGCCCTGCTGGCCCTCGCCGCGTGGCTTTAGAGGGGCCTCAGCCTGGTGAGCATTTAGTGCTTCTCTCTGGCTGAGGAGACCTCGCCTCCCCTTGGCTCTTGCTGTCCTGTTGGTATCTGGGAGCCTGTGCCTCATCCTAGGGAGCTTTCCCTGCAGGCGCTGCTATAGGCACCATTTTCTCAGTTACACTGTGAGATTCACAGAGGGAATGAAGCTCGGAGATAGTGAGTGATCTAGTACTAAATAAACAGTAGAGCTCAGAGGCAAATCCAGGTTTTTAACTGCAACTCCTGCCCGGCTGGTGTAGCTCAGTAGATTGAGTGTGGGCTGGGAACCAGAGGGTCCCGGTTCGATTCCCAGCCAGGGCACATGCCTGGGTTGCGGGCCAGGTCCCCACTGAGGGCCATGTGAGAGGCAACCATACATTGCTCTTTCTCCCTCCCTTCTCCTCTCTCTGAAAATAAATAAATTAAAAAAATAAATAAATTAACTGCAACTCCTGTTCTGTGACATTAACATGGAGTGCTTACAGAAGACTCTAGTTCCACTACTATAATTTTCCCCAATCTTACCACAGTCATTCTATGAATAATTTTAAAATAATGAAAGCTCTTCAAAAGCATTATACTGTTTCCCGCAGTGGCTGTAGCAGTTTACATATCCACCAACAGTGCAAGAGGTTTCCATTTTGGCCACACCTTCGCCTGCCCTTGTGGTTCCTTGCCTTTTCAATGAAAGCTATTGTATCAGGTGTGAGGTGATTACCTCCTTGTGGTTGTGATTTACACTTCCCTAATGATTAGTGATGCTGAGCACCTTTTTAAGTACCTGCTGGCCATTTTAATATCTTGTTTGGAAAAAATGCCTATTTAGGTCTTTTGCCTGTATTTTAATTGAATTATTTGGTCCTTTGCTAGTGAGTTGTATCATTATGTTAAAGAGACCATCACAGGCCAAACATGGCATCACTCGTGCTAAAGCCCAAACCTAGATTTTATACCTGACTTAACTGCAGTTTCAGCCTCTCCCAGAAATGTAATCTTAATCAACCTGTCTAGAATTTTCTGGTCAAGCACCTACAATATGATATGTGAAAATTCCATCTCCATTCCCCAAAGAGAAAAGAGTCAATCTGCCTGATAAAACCCTTAGAGTTCCCTACCCTGACTCCCTTAAAGAGGTCCTGGTTTAAAATAACCCTTTTTTTTCTTTTGTTAATTAACTCCCCTGACAGACCCTACTTCCTATAAAAACCTTCCACTTGTATGACCCCTTGGAGCTCTGTTCTCCTTGTTGAATGAGGTGCTGCCTGATTTTTGAATCATTTAATCAAGCCAATTAGATCTTCAAATTTACTGCACTGAATTTTGTTCTTCAACAATTAAATAGTTTGTATATTAACCCCTTCATTGATTTGGCTCTTTGCAATTATTTTTTAGATATGACACCTAAAGCATAAGCAACAAAACCAAAAACAAGCAAGTGGGACGGAATGAAACAAGAACCCTTCTGCACAGCAAAAGAAACCATCGATAGATTGGAAAGGTAACCTATGAAATGGGAGAAAATAAGTACTTTTTTAAATATTGATTTATAGAAAGAGATAACTGCAAATACTAAAGAAAATGCCTATCAGCTAGGATATTGGTATAAGAATGACCTATTATTATGAGTTTGAAGTTATGTTTCCCTAATAGAACCAGGATTACTGAAGTATACAGTACTGGTTTATTATTAATAGTCTGTGATAAATGCTGCCAAAAATCTGAATAAAGACTTACTGTGATGCCTTACCAAGCACTCAGGTCACCCTTCAAGTACCTGCTGCAGAGAGCATCGTTGGTTGACAGCCTCCAACTACCTTGTGTTTTGCCAGGCCACACTTCCTCTGGGCTCCAAACCAATGACTGAGCATAGAAGAGCTTTTAATGCCAAACCATTCCTGCTCATCCTGTGTCTCTGAGTATAGTACTGCTAACTGGAGCCCTTCCTGTCCAAACCCCCTTCCTCATGCTTTCCTTTCATAGGGTAAAATCCTGCACCTTGATCTGAAGGTGTTCCCTGCTTTCTTCTGCTCTTTTTCCCTTTATCCTTAACAAGGATTTATCCTAAATTAACCTCCTGCAAGTCTTATCCCACTTTGGAGTCTTCTTTGAGAGCCTGAGCTAATGCATTTACCACGCTCTGAAGAACAGTGGTATCTCCCTCTTCTATGTCTTTTTCTCTCCTTTTCAATGTCAAAGACCATTCGTCATTGAAAAGAACAGTAATCAATATAGGTGATTCATGTGACTCCATCATAACTGCAAAAAAATACTATACTGCTATTGTATGCCATTACTGGGTCTAAATAAGCATTTTCCCATGGAAAAGTCCATTTCAACATTTAACTCTTATCTACTACCTCACAACATCCATGGAAACACTGGAAATCTGAAGCAATTCTGGAACGTGAAAGCAAGTTCAAAATTTTTAATTTAGCTAATATTTATTTTGTAAAACCGGGTGAAGTGACCAGTATTTAGTCTAAATCTATGTAAGAGGAGTACCCAAGTATTGAAATTCATATGTTAAACGTTTTACAACACTGATGACATTTAAGGAGCAAGTACTGTTGTTTAAGGGGAAAGCACTGATGCACTAGACGAGCTCGTGAGAGAGAGGGTTTTAAGGGGTAAGTTGACTCCATTCACACATGGAAGAGGCTCATTTGCCAAAGATCTTGGCTTGCCTCAAGCATGGGTTCAAAAGAAGCAATACACAGTTTTTGTAGCTAGTTCTCCTCTATAGTAAGGACAATTTAATGTGTAAGAATGTGAATGAGGAACAACTCAAAAAGTAACAGACATAAAAAGTACCGAGGCATAGATGAAAAAGATTCAGGAAAAAAATAATGATGTTTTGAAGAAAGCATGTGATGACAGAAATCCAACTTACCCAATTTCCCAGCTTTTTCATGTTTAGCTGATGCTTGTGTAAACCAGACCATAATAATCAGCCGTTATTGCATGCTTAATGTGATGAACAACTTCCCAAGCGATTTACATTCATTTTCCATTTAACTCTTATGGAATCTCCATAACAGTGATATCTAATCTACCTAATGTGTAGACTGGGGATCATTATTTAAGAAGTAAGTACAATATTTTTCCCGAAGGCATAACAACATTAATTGGTGGATCCTTGATTTAAAGTTTTGAATGACCCTGTAGCTGAAGCCTTTAGCCACAATACTGTACTGACTTTCAACCAAATATTCTGACCATCTTTTCTGAATGTCTCAAAAAAAATCCTGTTATCCTCTTTCTTATCTTAGAAATTATTTTTTTTCTTTGGAGACTACTAGTCATTTAAAAAATAACTACCTATCAAGATACATGGCTCTGTGTGCGTGCTTCAAGCTCTGCACGGTGTAAGAAGTGATACTACAAAGAGCATGGCAACAGTAAAAACCTAATGTTTATTATCTCACGATGCTTCAAATCAGAGTTAAAATACGTAACACATAATGTCCATTTAATCTTTAATCTTAAATACAGTTAAAGAATAGGGGAATAAAGAAAAAAGTTCCTAAAAATGTGCTTGTTTTATAAATATACACATCCTAAATCCCAAAAATTATTATATAAAATTAGAGAACTCTATGCCCTAGTTTAACAAGTTACCTCAATCACCATTAGTAAATTTTATGATCTTTGAGCATCGTGGGGTTTCAATCACCTCTATCCCCAGAGCAAGTAACAAATATTTATTGATGTAAATTTTAAATAAATGATTCTTTTATAGGGTTCAAAGAAACATCAGGAGTATATTTTTTCTCATACAGAAATGACTCTGACCACTTAGCCAATTATAAGCTGCTAGCAATATAATTTTCTCTTTGTTTAGTTTGTACCCATGATACTTATTCCACCAATTTATAAATCAGCTTGAAATACCTAATGAGAGTTAAATAAATTTCATATATTCTATTTAAATAGGTATAGTATACTGTATTTGTCTTATGTTTCACAATTCCAAGGCTTTACTCTTGATTTTATTTTAATATTTAGATGGCTTTATTCCATTCTTATTGTTTTTAAAACTGCTCCTTGATTTACTTCTGCATTGTGTTTCTAAAAGTTGTTCAGTGGCCTAATTAGATATTCATTTTGACATTCTGGTCCCAGAAGAAATAACATTAACTGCATACTTATCCACCTGGTTATCAGTTACAGCTTTGTGAATTGCTTCTTATAATTTTCCAAGGACATGTGGACGCCCTTCCAGTCAGGCTGTTAAAATCCCTTACATGCTAACAACATGCTAATTAATATCCTCTCACATTTGTAGATGCACAGCAAGAATACTACCATGTAGAAGACATTTTACTTACTTAATGTTGAAATGCAGAAATTTTAGATTAAAAGTTAAGCCATCAACTCTTTATATAGCTACATATTTTTAAGGAACCATAACCTTTTATCTTCAATTTTATGAAAATGTTTAATTCACACATCATCTTAAAATTTAATACACATAATTCTAAAAAATCTACACTTTGAAGGAGAAATATTTTTCACTCACATTCAGAGAAGGGTGTTTCCTAGCAACCTCATACAATCAGAATCAACCCTTGGCTGAAGAATAACCCAAAGTGCTAGTAGAAGTAATTATTTGCATGAGAAAGAGACCAATGTTCATTCTGATTAGGAGCAACAGCTCTTTCCTAATACTGGTCACCCACAGTCCAGAATCAAGCAGCTGTTTAGAAATGTCTTTGTTTGCGTGAAACGTTGCCTGAGAAAGGCGAGCATCACATCCCCATAGACAGAGCACCCAAGCCTCTCAAACTGCAGATATTAATGCAAAGAATGCAGTCTCACCTCCCTACTGCATTAAAATGTGTTAGTTTGTTTATTTCGTTAAATTTCTTAACTCGCTTTTATTTTCTTTCACCTTGAAAGTATTCACTGTTGTTTATTATAAGGATTAAACATTAGGTAATGATCTTATAAAAAACAGATATTACTTCATTTCATTAGGATCCTTTCTATAAACATGTATTTGCACATTACTTTTTTCTTCAAGTGACAACTGTTGTCCATGCACATTGATTTCACAACAGTTTGTTTCAAATTAACTCAGCCTTAGTGAAAATTTTCACATAGTAATAGTATCAAGTCAAAGTGCTTACATTATTCATTTTGGAGGGTGGGGGGTATTGTATCCTTTCAGAATCAAAATAAATAGAAAACTTCAGTAGATTAACGTCCACTTACTTTTTTCCTCTTACTGTAGAAATTAGCTACTATTTTGGGGGTGGGTGGGTAGGGGATGGGTCATTGTCCTTACAGACCCACATCATTAAGGAGAAAACAGAGCTGCTGTCAAATGGGTCATATAAGTACATCCGGGACTATCTAAACACAAAAGCTATCAGAATCAAATGACCTATGATGAATGCTACTATTGAAGCCTCAACAACCACAGACTGGAAGGGACAGCCTGACAAGGGTTCTCCACCCCAAATTTAGAAACATTATCTGTTCATGGATCTAAATTATAGCATTTACTGCATAGACCTTTTTAAATAATAAATGTATCCCAGGAAAATACAAACAAGGTAAGTAAGAAGGAATAAATACCAAAATAATAGACTATTCTGAAAACATATTTTGGCATTTATTAGATAATAAGTTACCCAAACACCTGTGAAATATTCAGGGTGCCAAAAAGAAATAAACAAGCTTGTAGGTACTAGAAAAATTTATTAAACATAGATCCTCTTCTCAGAGAGTATACATTAGGACAACCCAAAAAATATACGCATTACATTAACATTATTTAATTTTTAAAAGGACTTATTAAAAAACATTTTTTAACAAAACTATTTTGGTAACTTGACAAAAATCTGCTGGTCCTAAAATCTTTTCGATGACTTTCTTTTTCTTTTATTAACATAAGCCATGTAATCAATATTTAATGAAGTACTAAAACTCTAGAAATATGATTATTTCACATAGTTGGGGAAATATAATTAAAAACAAAATCTCCTGCCAACCCAAAAAGCTCTCCACAAAGGTAGGAGAGAAAAACAATTTTATTATTCAATAATTATTAAAACAGAATGTGATGTGCATCACAGGCAAACTGCTAAAAAAAAAAAACTGCAAAGACAAAAAAAATCTCAGCTTTTTATATAGCCAAGCAAATACCACCTATTACACATATATTTTCAAAACAAACAGTAACGAGTCCTCAAGTATGAGGGCAGAAGGCACAACATTTGTCACACACAGTTCATCCTACATTTGCTTGGTAGCTGGGGGTGACCACCTGTATTAAATAATTAGCTTTATCCAAAGAAGAAATTAAACCTGTCTTTGTGACAAGAGGTGGTTGTGTAAGGTAAGCAAAGAACCCACTGAAGTTTGGCTCCTACTCTTATAGAACTGGGAGATAGGGGCACTATCTTCCTTAACGTTTACATTTGAAAGACACACTCCTGGATCCTAAAGCTTCTGAGGGGATTATTTAGATTTTTAAAAAATGTACATACATTTCAAAGAGATAGAGAAACAACTTACAAGTATTCTAAAGTAAATATCTACGGAAGGTAAGGCAAAGCAAGGCGAAAGATCTTTTCAGGGAGCCAAAATTTCTCTATCCTTCTAGGTCTTTCCAGCTGGTGTAAGAATTAAATTGACATGAAACAGATTAATAGGAGAACATCAACTTTAATTTTGTATGTATTGGGACTCTGTAAGAATTTGAGGTCCACAGACAGTCAGGCAATTAGGATTTGTAGGCCACTCTGAAGTAAGGAGAAGGGGTAGAAGTCTGAGACTTAAAAGGGAAAGAAGGCAATTCACATGGAGATGAAAAAAACCAACTGTTTGATCAGAGAGGACTTTGAATAAGAGGCCTTGTTGAGTCCACCACCAGCACCGGGCAAGTCTACAACCCCTCACTCCATTCTTCGTAGTTATCTCTGGTGATGCTTCTTCTTCCTGGAAGAAGTCCTCTATCCAAATTATTTTGGCAGTTGAGGGGAAGGTAAAAGCCTTTCTTGAGTGTTTTGTTTTGTTTTGTTTTAAGTAATGAGCCTAAAATGATCTTCATGCCAAATGACATATTTGGGGGAGACAAATTCCTGGTCTGCTACAGTCTCTTTCCTTATTTTCAACAGGGAGAAGCCTCTTCCTTTTTTATTTTTTTGCCCTTATAATATACAATTCCACCCTAAAAGCAGCAAATCCTTAAAATCTTAGCAACTCTCAATTTACTTTAACATTTCCAATTTTCTATAACTAATAATTTTACTGGCACTTGCTCTCTATGAATTTTATTCCCTTTAACTCCCAGATGGTTTCTTATGGTATGCATTAAATAAGAAAGCAAAAAAAAAAAAAAAGAGGTAAGAATTCTACTCTTTGTTCAAGGAATTTAGAATATAACTTGCTAGATATATAGGTATACATCTAATAAGTCAGTTAATAAGATTGTTTTTGATAATTTTGTTTTCCAATATTTTATTTTGATTATATACTCAATACATACACACTTTAAAATTGCAAATAGTAAAAATAAATATTAGAGGAAAAGTATGGTTCCTCTGATATCTCTTATTGGCCCTGAGCTAAATACTACTATTATCCTATAACTCATATTGCAGCTGATTGATGTGCTGATGTGGACACCGGCCTGCAGTGTCCGCGGGGTCATGACTGAGACATGAGACACATTCACACGGACTACCGAGTCCTGTGGAGGAAAAGGGAAGGCATGGCCACTCTCTCAAGGGGTGAGCGCCTTGGAGCACCTCCACACTCTCTCACGAGGAGAGCACCTGACCCTTGCCTTGACAGGCTTTTATTGCTTTTCTGGGTACATTATATCTAGAATGGTCCTCATTAACTATGGACCAGTTCGAGTACTGTGGTTACCTTTTACAGGTAACAAAGGAGAGGATATTGCTAATTACATCAAGAAAGAAGGATATTTACAAATGCAAAGGGAAAAGTGGTTGAACTGGTAATGCTTGTCCTTGGCAGGTTTAGCATGGATTTTAGGAAGTTACTTTAGAGATAAATGTTTGCTTCTCAGTCCAGGGTGAGGAAGTTTTAGCAACAAGCAGGTCTAATAGCAGTCTAGGTACAATGCAGGCCTGATTCCCCTGGGAGAACCCATCTGTGGGCACGGGCCTTATGTCGCTCTCCACTGGGAGCTGGGCCACGCAGAAGGGTCTCCCATAATGTGCTCTGGATATTTTTCTCTCTTTTTTAAAGATTTTGTGTATTTATTTTTAGAGAGAGGGGAAGGGTGGGAAAAAGAGAGGGAAACATCAATGTGTGGTTGCCTTTCAAGCATCCCTTCCTGGGGACCTGGACTGCAACCCAAGCATGTGCTCTGACTGGGAATCGAACCAACAACCCTTTGGTTTGCAGGCTGGTACTCAATCCACTGAGCCACGAGCCATGGCTGGATATGTTTTCTTTTAGGAGACAATGTGAAATATGAAGAACTCATGGTAAATATGTATACAATATTGATACTGGCATGATGCCGGGAGGAGATGAGAGGGGCAGTAAGTTATTTGAGGCAATGGTAAACAAGCTAGCATGGTGTGTGACAGCTCTCCCTCTCCCTGGGCAGAGGCACTGCGGGCTGGCAAACATGACTGATGGAGGAAATTAACCCTCCTACTCCTTTCCGAACATGCTGGCAAGGGGAGGTGCTGACTGTCAGACTAGGATGGGACTGGCTGGGAAGCTGGATGCTCTGGAGCACATGGAATTACGGGCTGGAAGATTTAAACGAAGAGAGAGCAGAGACTCAGCATCTTTCTCTTAATTGGGGATCTACCTGGATGACCATGCTGCAGCTGTTTCCCCAAGGATGGTATTTTTAAATGGGAGAAGGAACTCTGGGCACATGCTAGGACTGGTCTGGCCTGGCAGAGGGTGGCAGGGTTATTTTTCTTTGGGAGGTTTAGAGGGAATGGGTTCTGAAGCAGAAGCCTGTCATTCTTGCGAAGTTGTGTAGCTTTTGAATAAAGACTCCTTTGATTTTTTTTTTTTAATCAAACCTCTGCTTCCAAAATTTGTCTATGGGCAGTGGGCAGCAGGACCCCACTTGCTGTTAGGTAACAAGAGTTAATGTTACAAAAATGATTCTCTGTGCAATGTCTATAGATTGTAATTTTCAACTAAGTATAAGAATCAGGCTTGGAACTGAGCAGAAACAATAGATGCCCTAGAAAGCAAATAAACACCTGGGAAGTAAGAATTGCAGTGAACGTCTGCCTGTCTGAAAGCCTAGTGAAGGGGGCAGGAAGTAATTTCCAAATATTCATTTTCAGACATGCATCAATTGCTTGAGATTAAAATTCCTGGGAGAGCCTGGGAGAGCACTCCTGATTAATCTTCCATCATGGAAGACTGCCTATGGAATTACCGTCCTAGAAAGTCTACATACAGGAAGAAAGAATTATTTGCCCACTAGGAAATGATGCACAACCAGGAAAGGATAATGAAATCTATGCAACTAAAAAATGTCAAATTACCTTGACGGTGCTCAATAAATACTTTTCCCTCATATCTTTTTTGTCAATTCATAAGAAATAATTCATATAATAATTTTAATAACATTAATTTTAACATAAAAGATATGACATTCAAGTTTGCATTGATAAAAACACTCCTAGCTACAAAATGTAAACCATTTTCATAATACTCAAATGAAGTCTAACAGGGTAAACACGGACTTTATGTCACGCAAGGAACTAGATCTGAATGTTTCTCAATCTTTGACTATTCTTGTTTCTGCTTTGGTAGTCAGTTATCCTCCTCCTTACTTTGTTAATACTCTCTTATTACTCCTTAGCTCTCCTGTCTCTTCATTTTGAATCCTCTTCTCTGTATTTCATTGGAAATTTTTTTCAGTAAAGGCCATAATTCACAGATTGATTCTGAGTTCTCAGTCTCTGCATGGCTTCTAATTCTTAAGACAAAAAAAGTACCTGAATAAAACAACAATAACAACAAAAACTGGTTTGGAAAATAACTGAAGAATATCTTTGACAAGTTCCCAAAACAAACATGAATCCTACTTTTTAAGAAAAAGCTCTATTGTACTATTTCAATACTCGCGGGTTATGACTCATTTTCTCTAAACCCTTTCTCCTCATGGCTTTTCTAAAAGATGGAGCTTACCAAAGAAAACTTTGCCCCTCATCCAAATGCTTATTCCAAAAAAGTTCTCTCTAGAAAAAAAATATGGGAAGTGTACTTTTCTTTTATTGCACAAAATGTCTGTTTTTCTCCAAAGCATTTGTTTTTCTTGAACACTCAAGTACATATCATGCCAGTGTCCAGCAAATACTTATATTAAAAAATATTATCATGGTTTTCCTGTTTTTTCCTTCTATTTTAGATTCTCCAAACTTGTGCAACCAGCACAGCCTGAGGACCCATGACTTAGTGACTTCACCTGCCTCCTCTTGCAACTGCTCTGAGGATCTGTCTCTTGGTGGAATCTCCCATTCCTTAAAGGAACTGCAAAACATTATCAAACAATTCCTCTCTTCTGATTCAAGCACAGTGTTAACTGAACTAAAGCGGTTTGCTTGCCTGTGCACATCAAAGCCCAGTAAGACAAGAACAGGAGTTTCAGCCAAGAAAGGGTTTAAGGAAATGACTATAAACCTCAATACGCAGGTGACCTAGTGTTCTAAAACATGAATCTCCCATGGTTTCCAGGGGATGGGTTACATAAGGGACTAAGGGAGTGAGGGCCATGGTTAGAACGGTGGTCTGTATTGATTGGCGGGCGCTAGAGTAGGAGGCAATTATTGTTGCATCTGGTTCTGATGTCAGCCATGACCTCACTCCATCTGGTTTTGCAAGTGTGTGGTTGATGGCATCATTCTGCCTTTCTGGGCCTGGAGCTGACACACAACTGAGGCCAGATGTTATCTCCACTTTGACTGAAACTCCATTTCTGTGGTCAACATACCCCATGCTTTGTTCCTAAGATTATTTTCCTTTACCAGAACCTCACTGTCCCGAGGGCTTAATGGTTAAGAGAGTGAACACTCAAGGAAGAAGGGGGTAGGTGAATCAGGGTCCGGGATGAGGTCAGATTTGAATCAAAAGGAGTAAAGGCCACATTAAAGAAACAAAGTTTCTCCATGGTTACCACAGACTTGACCAGACTCAAGCCTGTCTCGGAGGCACCTAGCAAAAATTTTAGCTCATGTGGAGGTAGGTACCTTTACGGTAAAATGAAATTGTTTATTGTGGAGAGATAATGGGGTAGAAGTTTAATATTATTTCCACCATCTGTGGAAAAGAGAGGATTTGAAAATGAGTCTTAGACACAGTCAGTGTATCTATAAAACCTTGCTCAGGCTTAAGCCAACACAGAGAGAGAGAGAGAGACACACACACACACACACACACATTCAACTCTATTAGGAATAAACAGAAAAGTCAAATATACAGAGATCAAAAGCTTTATTATTTATAAGTTTTAGTTGGAGAACAGTTTCACACTGGCTCCGAATTGATTTGCTCACATGCTCCCTATAAATCTAGACCTCAGGACACCATATCCAAGAGAGTTCAAAAGACAGGAACATCAGACGCATTTGTAAAGTTAGTTGCTGTTTCATACCCACCAGCCCTGATTCTCAGACCTTGTTACGAAGTGTTGCCTGTGGTTCAGCGGTATGGGCATCACCTGGGAGCTTGCTGGACATGCAGACTTTCAGCCCCGACCAACACCTACTGAAGCAGAGCCTGCATGGAAGCAAGATCTCTAAGGGGTATGAGTACTCATTAAAGTTTGAGAAGTGCTGTCTGAACTGTGAGAGATGGGCTTCCAGTGTTTCCCATATTTCTCCAAGGCTCGCCTGTGAAGATTCTGAAGCAGCAGGGTGGATCTTTGAAAAATCTCGTCAAAAAAAAAAAAAATCACCCCATCTAATTCTTATTTTGGAAATTTGGGAAACACAAAACAGTGCTTCTGAAATATTAATGACACATGAACAACCTAAGGGTTTTACCAACAAATAGGTTTTGATTCTGTGGGACTAAGGTGAAGCCCACGATTCAGATTTCTAAGAAGCTCCCGAGTGACGATGATGCCGCTGGCCCACAAACCACGTGCTGCATGGCAAGGCTTTAGGAGTTATGCCTCCTCCTTGGCATCAGAAGCCTGGCAAACCTCCTACAAACAGGGAAAGGGAAAACTCCAATGAGCTGGAACCACATAGAGCCACACATGCTGGGCAAACAGCACCAACCGAACAGGCGCCTCACTCTCCTCTGTGGATAAGGAGACCAGAAGAGCTTGGAAGACGGCAGAAAGCATCCTGAGTAGTGGAGCAGCTATTTCAGCTTAGAAACATGAGATCGACAAGCTGCTCTCGAACCACGGACCGCACAGCCCATGGATGCTGGTCTCTCGGGGACGAGGCCAACGGTGAGCCAGGCAGTGCTGCTGCCACCTGAGTCTGCCACTGCAGTGCCCACCACTCTTTTATGAACCCCAAACTGGTGACTTAACATGGCTCTGGAATGGACCAGAACAATTCATGAATGAAATCAATGCAACTATGCCTGAGGGTAAGAACCTACTTCCCAACCTATTTCCCATCTTAAATTATATCCAGTGAATTTTCACACACAAGCTCACCCAAGATAATTTATTGAATCTATATATCATCATAGAGATATTATAACAATATTTTTAAAATATAATAACAACAGTAGCAAAATATCTCAAATCTCAACAGTAATCCCCTTATACTTTAATTTTTAGGCATAAATTGAATTGAAATCTAAATATTATTTCACCTTCCTCTCATAAATTAAATTCAGAATCACAAAGTTATGTTAAAACCAAAATCACTCCCCCCCACATTCATGAGCCCTGCTCCAGACTAAATGATAACCTCTGGGAACAGAGCCATAAATTTGCATTTTGAACAAGTTCCCAGATGATGCTGATGCTCTTGGTCTAAGAACAAAATTCTGGGAAACACTGCATTGAGGGAGTCAACATAGTCTCACCTGACAAAACCTAAGAGCCTTAAAAAAAAAAAACAAAACCAGAAGCCTTGCCTTTATTGAACCAAGTCTTACTGGAACTAAGAGCTTTTATTTCCCTGGTGACCTGATTCCTTTCTCAGCCGTGCTACTTAGGTCAAAGTCAACAGCAAAGCCTTATTCCTGGCATTCAGGTCTATGCTGATTGAAAAATAAATGGACAACATTGTGGTGATTGCTGGTGGGAGATAAGAGGACTATATGGTAATAAAAATAAATAAATAAAAGTTTGGGAAAAGCTCACAGTTTTAAGATAATTTACCTTTTTTCTTAATTATAAGGGAAGGCACTACAATGAACATTTCCACTTTCTCAGCCTAAAAAAAGGTTTTGAAAGAAAGAAAATTAAATCCATGACCAGTGAACAGTGATGGTTTCCATTTCTGTAACTGGAAAAGGATGACATAAATCTGATAACTTAAACTTATTAATTTGATTACAAAATGAATGTTTGGGTCTAGAATATTTTCTAGATCGTGCACCTTATTTGGGGGTTTATTGATGCTATTTAGATAATGCTGTACTAGCAAAGGGGAAAAACAGTTTTAATATTGACAAAGCGGAAATAGAAAATGTAACCTGGACTGGTAGGAAATAGGAGTTCTACATACACACACTTCTTCCCTAGTCTACTCAAGGGTAAATCTACTCGACATCTGCTGAGCTCCAAGAGCGGGGGCAAAAAGACTTCACTCCTCCCGTCTTATATAGAACCCTGAACCACTGCCCTAGGGATACGGCTTAGAGGATGGGCACGGGGAGAAGGCCGCTGCAATGTGCACACTCAGACACAGGGGAGCAGTCTTCTCTCCCAATGGCATCAATCAAGTTAGCAAGTGACTCATTTGCCCCAGAGAAGATTGAGAGAGAAGACCAAGTGAAAGAGCCAGATTTTCTTCCAAATAGTTCCTCTCCTATGAAGTGTAGTAAAAATCTCCTTATGTAAATGGGAGGGAGAGGGTAGAAGTGTCCTAATACTTCTTAAAGTACAAGAGGGGGCCGGAGGAATGTGAGCATTTTTAAACTAAAGCAAGAATTAGTCCCAGGGGTTTGACTCAATTTTAGTGACTCATATACCTTGGCTATTGCTTTAACACTAAAAGACAAGTGATTTCTTTTATCTAAGATGATTCATTTATCTAAGTTTTAAAAAATTATACTTAACATCATAAAGCTAAAGAAACAATCTTTGATCCATATCCCCCAAAAGCTCCGTTGGTAGCAGCCTCCAGCAATGTCACATGTCAGAGTGAGAGCAGTGGTCCCCGAACCCAAAGTGATCCATTCTTCCCTCCTGGAGACAACTGGTGGACATCTTGTTCAAGCTGGGCCACCTTTGCTCCACATAAAAATTTGAAATTAAAACGTAATGATGGCAACATTAATCTGGCCATTATGTTGAGTAAAAGGTATTAGTCAGAAAGTTACAATAAAAAAACTGATCTGTGGTACAGAGAATAATAGACACACAAAGATGAGTAGAAGCAATAGAAGCAGACGGCATTCCAGATCCTTTCTAATTTCTTTAGGAGACCAGGTTAGAACCTTGCTCTTAGTTTCCATGAGATACCTCTAGGTTTTACCTTAAAGAAGCAGGTTACTGCTACTTGTATAAGGTCCCCAACTAAGGCACCCGCTTCCTTGTGTCCCCACTCCCTTGTTCTGTTTCCTAAGCTTCTCAGGTCACATGTGCATTGACGGCTTGATATCATTACGTGATTATGATGATTCTTTCAGTTAATGTCCCTTTCTTGCTCGTGGTCCATGGTTTTATTTTTGTTTTATTGTTTCTTTTTAAAATGAAGCAAATGTTATAACATATTTATTTCATAAAGAATTTATTTTTCCCATGGTAATTCATTTTAAGATCACGAAGAATGTAAAACAAATGTTAGACAAAAATACACAATGTGTATTCTGCTTAAATCACACAGCCTTAATGATCACACACTATATGCCACATAGGCCCCATGCTAGAAAACGGAAATAAAAGAGAAATCTCATAAAATCCATGCTCTCCAGGAAGCCACAATCTGTGAGGACAAGTGGAAGGGAGTAAGCAAACTAACCAGCTTGTTACACTGGAATGAATATTATAAACTTTGAACAGGTGCTACCACAAAGAGGGAATACTAAATTTTACTTTGGGAATTTGAGGCAGGCATCACAAAGGGAGTTACATTTGAAGTGGGGCTTGAAAGGAAGATAACTGCATAAATATAGGTACAAATCAAGAAACACGGACTGTACTTAAAGCTGAACAGTTGGACTGTGGCAACTTGTCAAGGTCTCTGCTAAGGTGGTGGTTCTTTATCCCAGAGGAAAGGAGGGGGCTTTAAAGGTTTACAAAGACAGGAAGAATACCACCAGACCTATGCTTCAGAAAACTAACTCTCAGAGGAATGTAAAATGGGATTATGTAGGTGTGCTATTTAAACTGGAGAATTTGCTTACATAATTAAAATGTTTTTGCAGTCGATGAAAGATAAGATAAAATTTAGAGGGATAAAGGCAGGAGACAGAATCAAGAAATATTTTGGAGATAGAATTTGATATTTAATTATAAGACCTATTGACCCCAAAAGACACTGGTGTCTAGAGAAAGGGGAGGACTCAAAGATATACGGCAGTTTTATCAGAACAAACAAGATCCCATTCCCCTTAACCTTAGTAGCTCTTCCTTCTTAGCAGGAACGATGAACAGGACATAGGTATAGATGTGGATGGAGATAGACATACAGAGAGAGAAAATTTTATATTTACTGGTGCAAGTATAACTACAATCCCTCTTCTAAAGTACTGAACACTTCTGAAACCAACATTTTTCCCCAACCTCAGAAACTTCCACTCACCATAAGCAATTCTCTCCTACAACTACACTTATATGTACCTGCTTAGAAGCTAAGCTATAAATTAAGGTAGTAAATAAAGAAAAATTAAATATATGAGAAATATCATGTCAACAATCTAATAGAAGTATGAGCTTTTATTTTTATTTTTTTATTGTTTCTGCTGTTAAAATTGTTCCTGCTCTTACCCCCTTTCTTTGCCTCCACCCAGGCCCGCCCTCTCCCCTCCCTAAGTCAATCCCCATATTGTTGGGTCCATGGGTTATGCATAAATGTTCTTTGTTTAATCTCCCTTGTACGCCTGCAGCCATGCAGCCCAAGGGTCCTCTACAGCCTCTGGGCCACTGGCCACAGCCATGGCGCACTGCAAAGGGGGAACAGCCTCATAATGGTGAATGAGCAGCCCCTGGAGATGGTCCAGTCACGCATGCTGCAGTACAAGCTACTGGAACCTGTTCTGCTTCTGTGAAAGGGGCGATTTGCTGTTGTGGACACCTGAGTTCATGTGAAGGGTATGGGTCATGTGGCCAAGATTTATGCAATCCGTCAGTCTATCTTCAAAGCCCTAGTGACCTATCACCAGAAACACGTGGATGGGGCTTCCAAGAAAGAGACCAAGACATCCTCATCCAGTATGGCCGGACCCTGCTACTAGCTGATCCCCGTTGCTGCAAGTCCAAAAAGTTCAGAAGTCCTGGTGCCAGTGCTGGCTACCAGAAATCCTATTGATACGCCCATCAGAGTTCACCTTTATAATAAACAATGATCACGGGATTTTTTAAAAAAGGATGAGCTTTTACTAGTCGAACTTACTTTACCTGTAATACTTGGATCTCAAGAAATGATACTAAAAAATAAGATGAAGGAAGGTTTGACTTCCCTAGTGAGCAGTTTAATGGGCATATATTGATTTGTTCTAGTCAGCTGTGATTACTAAAATATTACTTCTAAGATTTCCACAAAAAAGATAGTCTATTTCTTCAGTATATTTAATGTAAGTGGAAACATACAGATAAATATTTGGAAAATATGTCATACAATAAATATGTTATACACTGTTCATCAAAGCCAATTTAAAGACCACTATTAATCTGTGAAATGTATGCTGACTTCCACCTCATTAAAATTAATGGAGCACAATATGGTGACGGCCAGAGGGAAAGGGGGTGGCGGGAGGTAGAAGAGGGTGAAGGGGTGATACACGGTGAGGGAAGGAGACTTGACTTTGGGTGCTGAACACACAATGATGTAATACACAGATGATGTATGAGGAAACTGTACACTTGAAAACTGTAGTTTCATTAACCAATGTTACCCCAATAGATTTCAATAACATTTTTAAAAAATTAAATTAATGGAGCAAACACTTCCACATGGAAAACAAACACAAGATAAGTCCTATTTTTCATCTTGAAATTGCTAGTCACTTTTGGTGAGCCCCTTGGAAGTGTGGAAGGACAGGCTCCACACCCTTTGCTGGTCAGCAGTAACTGTGTCAGGTGACTACCTCCAAGTAACATAAAAAGGAAAAGTTACATTTTCATCCTTCTTCTCATATAGAGCCAAGAAGGCAAAAAAAAAAAAAAATCTTCTATCTCCATGAGTAAATAGAATATCTTCTTCTTGGAGTATTTTTTCTAATGATAGAAAAATCTAATCTGTAACTAATACAGGTATAAAGTATAATAAAATCTTACATTGTACTGTAGCATTCAAAAGAACAGAAGATAGAATAGTATGTATTTTAGATGGTTTTTAAAAATGTCTATGGGCATCAGCTATAACTCAAAGATAAGAATGCTTTCAAGGTTTGTTTTGAGGATTAAATTAAAGAAGAATGTGAAAGTCCCTTTTTAAACCATACAGCACTCTGTACTGTAAACCAGAGGCTCTCGGTTCTGTAGAAAATCAAATGGGCAAGTCTCCTAGGGTGCATGGACCGCCCAGGTGAGAACTGCACCAGCGACCTTCAAGGTAAGAAAATACTTGCCATTAAGCATGAGAATGCAGAAAATAACTGGGTCCCCTGTCTTCTTGCCATTATTTTTAAAGCTTCCAATTCTGTAACACTAAATAAAGAACAAACTTCCAACACTTGCTAATCAAGTGCTTTTCATATAATCCAATGTAATCAAAGCTGTCGGTGCCCTCAAGGAGTGAAGGTGTTAGGATCAAGGAAAGATTCTCCTGATGTGGAATTTGAGATCATGCTAACATCTCAGTGTTTTATCCTATATGTTATACAGGTAGCAAAATGTAACTAATATAACAGTTTCTCATTGGCTCAGCCCAAATGTATCTTAGATTGCTGTGCAGAAAGGCAATATTTAAAATCCAAAGCAAAAAGCCTAATTTATTCTTTCCCCTTTTATGAGAAAAGATCTAAATGGTAAATACAAATGACTGAACTGAATAAAATGGTACAAAGACCATAAAGTCAACATTAGCTACATTTATAAAGATTCAATATAATAATTATAATAAGACCTAAATTAGCAAATATTACATATTAAAGAAAATCTGGAACTTCTACTAGAAAAGGGCAAGGAGTAAAAATGACTGTAGTCTATAAATTATAGTTAAAATGACTTTATCCCACGGCCTTGTTCCTTAATATGTAACTGCACTGTGGTACAGAATTTCTCACATAGTTTACATGTCAAAAGGTCATCTTATTTCTTCAGGGAAGCAAGTGACCTATGCTCTGTGTTGGATGTAAAGTCACATATTTTTGTGACATGGTATATACAATGCAGAAAAATATATGAAAAAAATTTCATATGATCAACAAATAGCGTAATAATATTCACTGTGATAGGCACTGTATTAGAACCCAGATGTGGCTGAGGGTACCGAATGGTGGTAAACTAACTTGGCATTGGAACAGCTCTACAGTAATTGCAGGTGAAATAACCAACATATTTGAGTGTTAATTTCAAAGAAACACCAACACTGGACATATATCTAAATTGTTCTTAGCCAAGTAGGAAGCTAAGCAAAGCAGGTGGACAAAACTTAAAACAATTAAAGCAACAATTCAAGCGCTGCACCCAGTATGAACCTGGGCATACAACAGTGGTGATCCACATTTTATTAAAAATTGTGTCAATCAGGACAGATCAAAACTAATGGAAAATTGTAAACCTCAACTCTCTCCTAAATTTAGAAGTTTGTGGTTGTTTGTTGTATACTTAGAGCAGTATCATTAATCTTAACAGCTTCTATTACTTTTATTCCTATCCAGAATATTCAAGAAATCAGGCAGAAACAAACAAATGAGGAGCTGGACTTTCCCAGAGAGTCTGGTCACACAAGGGAAGCCAATGCAATACCTTTGTATTCTCAGCCCCCTAGTGGGAAATTGAAAAACACTTTACTTAAGCAAGTGGCTCACACTAGGCAGTATTCAGGCCAAGAAGATTAGATTATTGTAACTCCCTATGGGCTGACGTGTTCCATAGGTCTTACATAAACTCCAGCTGGTGAAGGACAAGCTCCCAGGTTCCCTCAGAAAAGGTCAAAATTAATCAAAATATATTTCCCACTATCATAAATCCCTATGTTTGCTATTGGTTAAAAAATAAAGTAGTGTCCTGATTTTTAAATTGCTCTTTTAATTCAGGGTTTAATAACTGGCCTAAACCCAATGTGCTTTTTACAATCTCTTAGCAATTTATGTTTCCTGGCCAGCTTCTGAACTCTGCTGAAACAAATCTGCTTCATGGCTCAAGACCATTTCGGGGCTTTATGAAAGAAGGATATTTCTGTAACCTTAACCGTGTAGAAGTATGTTTTGATTACAATGCATTCGTTTAGGATTATATTAATTTAAATAAAATTTTGTACCAAATATTCCTCAGAATAATACAGAATGATGTAACTTTATTTCTCATTACCCAAAGGTAACTAGGCATTTCCTATACAATCTGGGCCTTAGAGCTGAAGTTAAGGACTTGGGATGTATAGATTAAATATTGCTTTTAAAAAAGGTATCAACTGGCAATCATGCACATACTGGTACACATTTATCCACAACTTCTGCATCTTGCTAAGTTCTAAATAGAACACAGGTATATATAGAGTGACTTTTGAAAGAGTATGCCCCCTTGCGAATCAGCTCATCTTGTTAGAGCATCCTCTGGATACGCCAAGGTTGCAGGTGAGCTCCCAGGTCATGGCACATACAAGAATCAACCAATGAATGCCTAAATAATTAGAACAACAAATCAATGTTCTATCTATTTCTATCTCTGTCTCTCCCTTCCTCTCTCTCTAAAATCAATAAATAAGACTTTTTAAAAGTAGTCAAATCAATCTTACTTTATTGATTGAAAGCAAAACAAATTAAAAATGGCATCGATTTTTTTGGTAAACAACACAATGAAGCATATGATGTTTATTAATCAAAGAGGAAAATTCAGGTTAACATTCAAAATATGGAAAGTAAATGAAAAGTTACCTTTATCTGCACTGAGGAGTCTAGTAAAATTCAAAGAATATGCTAGAACTAGAGACCTGCTGAAACTCCACAGCAGAACAGCTTCAAGTCCAAAACTTTCTTCAGGAGGGCAGTACGCCAGAGGAAACTTTTCCTAACTGTCATTCCCTCCCAGCCCAATGTCAATGGATCCAACATTTTCTGCCTGGGATTTATGAACACAATAAGTATTGACTTTCTTGGCATCAACTTATGACCAAAGATAAGGCTCTACCATCTGTTGAAGACCTATCTATTTTTTTGTCTGACATTCTGCTAAGCATTTTATATACATTATTTTATTTACATTTTAGAACAAATTTACAAGGTACATATTATTCTGCTACTTTATTCCCTTGCTTTACTAAATCAAATACTATAAATATTAAAATATGGGGAAATCAGCATAATTAAATATTTAATGTATGAAAAATTATCATGCATTTTTAATATTGTTGACTTTGATATCAAACTTGAACAAAGCTGGCAGATTTCAGAAACAAGTCAAAACTTGAAGGAAGCAACCAGCAAAGTGTGTTTTTCACTCTGTACTTTTGCTCTTCGGACAGCAATAGCTGCAGGGCGATGCAGGGCAGCTAAAACCTCAGTAAAAACTCAGCCATCTTTCTGAGTCAACAACTCTAGGGAAGAAGTCTGCAGCACCTATGGCCACCAGAGAATGGGGTGAGGCAGGGAGGGGTTCATCTCAGAAAGGAAGGAGCTAATGAAAGGCAACACCACATTCTGCACCTAAAACTTGATCCTTCATTTTGGCTGACTCTTCAAGCACACATTCAAAGTCAGTCTTCACACAGTCTGAAGTGAGAATTTCATTGCTGTCTATCCTACACATTGAGGAAAAGTTTATTATTTGAGTTTAACCAAGTTAATTGCCCACTAAACCAAAAATATTAATATTCCTCAAAGTACTATAACAAAATCAAGAGTTCCCACACCAAAATATTCACAACATACAAAATACAATCCCATCCTGACTACTATGGCTCAGATGGTTGAATGTGATCCCACAAAGCAAAAGTTCCCTGGTTCAATTCCCGGTCAGGGCACAGGCCTGGGCTGCCCGCCGGTTCCTGGTTGGGGCACATGTGTGAGGCAGCTGATCCATGTTTGTCTTTCATTCAATGTGTCCCTCTCTCTTTCTCCCTCCCCACCCCCTCTCTAAAAATAAATAACATCTTTAAAAATAAAATAAAACAAAAACTCCTAAATTACTCAACACATGAAGAACTAGAAAAATTAACCTATTCTTAAGAGAAAGAAAACTAACAGATTTAATTCCAAGATGATGGTAGATACTGAAGGTTTCAAAGAGAAACTTTAGGCTGGCTTTAATAATCATGGTAATGAGGCAAAGACAATGATACTATTAATGATTGTAAAGGGAATATATTTCAGCAAAGAAATATTAAATATTAAATAGAACCTAATGTAAATTTAGACCAGAAAAGTATGTGGTTGTAATAAGTAACTGATAACAAAAATGCAACAGTTTAGACATTTTGAGATAAAGTTAAAACTGTGCTTGAAGACAAAAATTACACATGTATAGCTCATATTATTAATGACCTAAGGTTTCATCTCAACAAAAAGGTAGAAAATAAAATTTTAAAAAATAACAATGAGATGAAGTCAAGAATGAGTGATGGAGAGGGGAAGAGGGAAAGAAATAATAAATGAGCTGAAATCAATGAAATAGAAAACAAATAGTAAATAGAGCCAGTGCCTTAAAACCAGTTAATCCCTAGACCAATGAAATTGAGACAGAGCATGGATCATGACAGCAAATCTGAGAGATTAAAATCAAAATAAGAGAATATTATGAACAATTTTATGCTGAGAAATCTATGAAGTGGAAAAATTATTGAAACATACAGATCACAACAATTGACTCAAGATGAAACAAAAACCTAAATAACACTATCTCTACTTAAAATACTAAATGCCTTATATACACATGTACCCCCGAAAATTCCAGGCCCACATGTGTTCACTGATGAATTCATTCAACATTCAAAGAAATAACATGAAACCTATAAAATTCCAATAGAAAATATACATGTGGAAATACTCCCCACCTCATTCTGTGCAGCCAGTATTACCTTCAGATCAAAGTCAAACAAAAGCATCCCAAGAAAAGACAATTTCAGACATTAATAAAGCCACAAATATCTTACTACATATACTACTGATAGTCACAAAACTATTAACAAAATCTAGCAAATCAATTCCAACAACATACAAAAAAGGGAATAAATCATGACTGATTGGAGTTTTTCTCAGAATAAAAAATTGGTTCAATGTCAGAAAACCAGTCATTAATTTACTGTATACATTAGTTTTCTATTGCTCTGTAAACAATTACAACAAATTCAGCACCCTTAAAAAACATCTTTTTATCAAATCACAGTTCAGTAGCCCAGGAATGGCTTGGCTGGGTTTTCTTTTTTTATCTTACCTCTACATTTCTGACTTGGACAACTGAATGGACAGCAACAGCGCAATTCCTAGCACATGTTAAGCCCTCAGTCAATATTTACTGAATAAATGAATGAATAAAATGTGTGAATGTTGCTACCATAACTAAATTAAAGACTGCTAAAAGGTATATTTGTAATAAATGTATCATAAGTAAAATAAATTCAAGGAGATTCGAACAAACATTAGCAGGGGTAGGTTTTTTTTTTTTTTTTTTTTTTTTTTTCCCCCAAGCCTTCCCGCCCCTGCTTTTGGGCTTTTTATTATGGAAAAAATATTAAATGTACATAAAATAGAAACACACATATAATGAACACCCATGTGCTCATTAAATTTGACAACTGCTAGAAATATTACCAACGTATCTCCATTTTATACATATCTTCAATTTTTTGCAGAAATATTCTAAAATAAATTCTAAACATCATGAGAGAATTCATTTCCAAGTACTTCCAAGTGCACTTCCAACAGATAAGGACATTTCCTACATAATTGTAAAACCATTATCAAACCTAACAGATCAACAAGAATTCCTTATGAATAATTTCTTTTTCAGTTTTATCCATTACATTTCATTGCTGGGTTGTTCAAATGAGAAACTATCTCACAGTGGTTTTGCATTATGTCTCCCTAATGACTAATGATGTTGAGCTTCTATTCTTACATTTATTGTCCATTTGTGTATATTTAGAGAAATATCTATTACAATCTTTTGCCTATTTTTAAGTTAGGTTGTCTTTTTATTACTGAGTTGTGAGAGCTCTGTATATGGTCTGGAAGTAAGTTCCTTATAGATAAACAATTTGCAATTATTTTTCCCCATTGAATGAATTGTCTTTTCACATTCTTTTTGCCCCCTCTTCATTTTATTTGACTTTAAAGTACATGGAAACACACACTTTGGGTAAGGCACTATGAAAATGGTTAGTGGTATTATCTTTTGTATCCCAACTTGACCAGGCATCTTGGTACCTGCTTCTGCTATGGAATAATTTATTTCAAATATACCCCAAATTTTTTCATAATTATTTTATTAAAGGAAAACATGAACAACACTTCCATTTCCATTCATTTATGAAGGCAGAGAAAATGTTGACATCTCAATCTGAAGATCTATATAGCAAAATGATCACTGCACTAAGTCCAGTTAACATCCATCACAACACAGCTACAATTTTTTTCTTGTGATGAGAACTTTTAACATTGACTCTCTCAGCAATTTTAAAAATACAGTAGAGAGCATTGGATCTGAATAGACATTTTCCCAAAAATATACAGATGGCTATAAGGTACATAAAAAGGTGTTCAACATCACTAATCATCAGGGAAATGCAAATTAAAACCACAATGAGATTTCACATCTGTTAGAAGAGCTATCGTCAAAAATATAAAAGAACGTGTTGGTGAAGATGTGGAGAGAAGAAAAGCCTTGTGCACTGCTGGTAGGAATGCAACTTGCTGCAGCCACTATGGAAAACAGTGTGGAAGTTCCTCAAAAAAAGTTAAAAATGGAACTGCTTACCATATGATCACCCAAGCCACTCTCAGTATTCAGCCAAGGAAATCAAAATCACTATCTGAAAGCCATATTTGTACCCTCATGTTCCTGCAGCATTTTTCACAATAGCCAAGGCATGGAAGCAACTGATAATCCATCTGTGATTGAATGATATGCAAAAGCAGAAAACACTTTCTGGAGGAGGGGGTTAGATGAAGTGCCTAGGCCCCCATCACAGTGCTGGCGGCTGGGCTGGCTCAGAAAGAAAGAGTGAGAGCAATGCCCTGAGGAGCTTCTTCAGGGGAAACGCTGGAAGAACCAGCACAGACAAAGTTGGGATCCCCGGATTCTGCCCCAGATGGCCAAATGGCTGCCCTGGGAACTTTAGCTTATGGGAAGCCTATAGATTTGTAGCCACACAAGTGTAATGTAGTTCACTCCCTTCCTTTTGGCCTCCCTTGGCCCCACTCCTCATAGCCTTTGGGCCAGTTTGGCTCAGGGTGTCCTCTCATTGTGGCTCTGGGAGGGTTTGGAGGAGGCCTCAACAAGGACTGGGGTTTGTTTGAGAGGTGGTGTGGGCCAAAGTCTTTATGGATGACTCTGAAATGTGGGGCTTCCAGCACTGGCGCACCCACGTGTTTCTCATCCTAGCACTCTGCTGCTACCTGTGCAGAACTCGCCATATCCTCACAGATGGAGCTGCCTCTGGGAAGAGTGGGCACAGCAGCAGCCCACTCTTTGGGTCCTGATTCCACCATTCTTTGAACTGCCCCTGACTCTCTGCATTACAGCCCTTCTTTCCCTGCCATTCAACCAGGACTGCACTTACTGCCCACCCCACGAAGCCACATGAGGAAGGGGTTAAGGTTTCACAAAGATGTCAATTGAAGCCTTTTATAGATGAAACCTACTTCCTAGAAGTCAATTGGCCAAACATATGCACAGTTGGTGACAGACTGCGAAATAGGCCCAGCTGGAAAATATCTCACACACCCAATTAGATCAGGTTATTCTAAGTCTGTGGAATTAAAATAATCATCATCTGCAGTGGACTAGATATGTCCCTCTTTACTAAGAAAATCCACAGCTTGCTCAATTGACGCTAAAGTCATTTGCTGGTAGAGATCTTTGAAAGTTCAATCAAATCCTTCAGGTGTTGGGCAAGTCTTAATCAGATTTAGCACTTGGTTTTGGGCTACCACAAGGCTATTTGCTGGCATGAAGCTATTCCCACCAAAGTTCCCTGATAGGTGTGAGGGAGATAACTCTGTTCAGGGGCTCAAAGTCTGAAATCACGATGTTGGCCAGACTGGGTTCTCATCTGGAAGTTCATTAAGCTTGTTGACAGAATTCAGTTTCTTTCAACTGTAGGACTGTGGTCCCCTGTCCTTGCTGGTGGGCAGCCATATGTAGGTGGTTCTTATTAGCTAAATTCTGCCCATGGTACTTACTATATAGACTCCACCTTCTTCCACACCAGCATGAAAAATTTCTCTCTTGTCAAGTCCAGTAATACTAGTTACTCAACCTGAACAGTCTCATTCCATAGATACGTTCCTTTTGCTTTGTGTTCTTTGTCATTAAACACAAATAACAAAACATTAGATATTTACTTAATGTTGCCTTGAAATTATTCTCTAAAATAACTTCATTAAACAAATATGTCTTAAGTACTGAGTTGATCATGGTGGTTACCAGGATCAAATTAGAAAATACCTATAAAATGCCACAGAAACACTATGTGCATTCTGAAAGACAGTCATTAAATTATTATCACTTCCAAGACCTCTGGTAGGTGTTTGGGCAAAAGTTTCAAGATGCCTTCTCAACAAATATATATGTTCTATATTTTCAGATAGGTTGAAAATGAACTATATCTTTTGCTGCTTCTATAACTATTTTTCTACCTATCTCTTCATGCTTAATAAAATGTGTATGACAATTGTTGTCAGTCAAAATACACTAAAAGATGTGGTAAATAATTTTATTACACATTATTGGATCATTATTTACATTTGTGTTCTCTTCTATAAAAGTACTATAGATTTTAAACATTATAGTCATAAATAGCATTAACAGAGTTTTCTAGTACTTTAAGTTATTTTTAGGTACAGAATTCTCATTTACCAATCAGTGAAGTGGTTATTTATGCAACTTTATTTGAAGTCTGTTTTCTTATATGTCTTATGGTGATCCAAGTTACTTGGTTAGAGGTGAAATATTAATTATGACAGAAACTATCACTTAAAAATAAAATGTAAATTATTAGAAATTTGTATAGTAGTTTTATATTATAAGGTAGAATGAAAAAGGTTGAATTTTATCTATAATAAAAGTTAAACATATAGTCAAATCACCATTATTTAACTGGGGAGAAATAATCTATGGTAAATGCTTATAATGGGACTTTGAAAGCTTTAATTATTAGTAAGGTGCAGAGAACAAAGAAGCAACCAACATTTCTAGAAGAAATCATAAAAAAATCTTCATACCTGGGAATGCAAAGATGTCTTTGGACACAAAAAGATTAACTAAAAGTTGATCATTTGAAATTTATTAAAAATAAGAAGTTTTGTTTTTCAGAAGACATTGTTGAGAAAAAGCAGAGATAGTTCTCTCAACACCACAACCCTAGAGACGATTCACGTGCAAATTAGATAAAAATCTTTAAATAATTACAAGACAACTCAATTTAAAAACAAAATATTTCAATAGACATGACATGATTAAATATATACATATATGATCAATAAGCACATAAAAAGTTGCTCAACATCATTAGTCATCAATAAAGTGCAGATTAAAACTCCAATAAGATGCTACTACTTAGTCACTAGCATGACTAAACTTAAAGACTTGCAAATTCCTAGTGGTGACAAACTGCAGAATAAACTAGAATTCCCATACACTGATAGTGAGGATGTAAAATGATCCTATCATTTACAGAACAGGCAGTTTCTTATAAAATTAACCACATACTTGCCTCAGTCTTGGACTTTCTCTCCTAGAGGTTTACCAAATCAAAATGAAAACATGTGACCGTACAAAGACTTGCAAGAGCATTCTAGCAGTGGGTTTATTATTGTAGTTTAAAACTGGAAGTAGCGACACACCTCAACATTTAAATGACTCAAAGAAGTGACCTAACAACACAAAACATGTGATTCAATAAGTTATGCAACATCATAGATAAATCTCAAGAATGGTGTTCTGTGCCAAAAAAGCCAGATGCAAAAGACAGTGTAATGAATGATTTTCTACATATGAATTACAAAAAAAACAGGCAAAAGTAAAGGGTAGTCACAGAAAGGAGAAATGTTTGCATTTAGCTGATCATAGGTGGGCTTACGGCAAAGAGACATGAGGGAACTTTTGGGTGAGATGAATACGCTATATTTTGATTGTTGTGATGGACACAGGTATATATGTTTCCCAGAATAATAAAACTGCACTGTTAAAACAGGCACATTTTATTGTATATAAGCTATCATTCAATAACATTGATTTTAAAAACAAACAGTTAAAAATATTAAAAAGTTAATCAAATGCCATAAATTATTAAAGAAAATATCCTGGCCAGAAAAACAATGAAACATCAAAAATCTCCCCAAAATATTTTGGCATGTTTGTTACTTATCCACTCAAGTGTCTAAAATCCAGCCTAGTTTTATAGGTTAGAATTATTTCATTTTGTTGTCCATGTATAATTTAGAACAGCTGCTGAAATCCCCTGCCTTTCTTAACCAGAATAAGAAAATGTATTTTGTTGGCTGTTAGTTATATGAGATGAGATTGGGATTTAAAAGGAAAAAATTTACTAGAAAACCAAGCAAAATCAAAAGAGAAATATTCTTGTGCTTTCTTAATTAGGCAGCTTTTCAGACTTTTCTGTCCTTGGGACCTTGCAGTGAGACAGTAACATAGAGTCAAAGGCCAAGTCAAGATCATTTTCTTTTTTTTTTTTTGTTAGCTACATGCTTTAACTTTATAAAGTGGTTGATTTTAAAAGGGGTTAACTTTTGCCTCTCACATATACATTTTCTTTCATGAATGAGCAATTAATTACTTTGCAGCTGTCGCTGTTTCAGCACTTCAACTTACAATAGCCTTTTTCTTTTATTTTTTTAATTTTTTATTGTTCAGTTACAGTTGTCCCCATTTTTCTCCCATTACTCTCCCCTACCCTACACACCCCCCACTGCAAATGAAAAGAGCTTTGAAGGATTTCAGTCTTCAAAAACATGGAACACTCTATTTCTGAGCACACAAAAAAGTGTGTATTCTGTATATTTAGTAACAGACTAAAAGAACAATTCAAAGGATTAATAAACCCAGGAGCTGGTTCTTTGAAAAGGTAAACAAATTTGACAAGCCTTTAACCAGACTCATAAAGAAAAAAAGAGGACCTAAATAAATAAAATCAGAAATGAAAGAGAAGTTATAACCAATACCACACAAATACAAAGGATTGTAAGAAATTACTATAAACAACTATATACCAAAAATTTGGACAAGAAGATTGTTTTCAAAGGTGTGAAAAAGTCAAGGAAGACCTTCCCTTCTTCAAAGTCTCCAACTTCTCATTCTAGCAAAAAAGAATAAGGACTGAAAAATAAAATAATAAAATAAAATAAAAGAATAAGGACTAAGGAAGTCTGCAAGGGAGATAAGGGTTGACTTGAATCTCTTCTAAGAGGTGAGAAAAAACATTCCTCTAATTATTTCTGATCACTCCTTTTCCAGCAGGGTGATTGACTGGTCCTATTCTCTTAAGTAGAGGTTTTGATTAGGGCCCTGGCAACTACTTTAGATGGCAGGAACAAGATAAAACAAACTAAACCTAAAAATTACCTAATACATTATATTAGTTTACTATTCTGCATAAAAATCGCCACAAATTTATTAGATGAAAACATCACACACACTTATTATCTCACAGTTTCTGTGTGCCAGGTGTCTGAAACAGCTTGGGTCCCCTGCCAGGCTGCATTCTCACACAGAAGCTCAACCAGGGAAAGGCCCCCTTCAACCACTCTCAGGCTCTTGGCAGAACTCATTTCCCTGTGCCTGTAAACCTGAGAGCTTCTCACTGGCTGTTGGCTGGAGGCTGCCCTCAGCTCCTAGAGACGGCTCACAACTTCTTGCTGCACCACTTGGGGCTGCTGAAATGGCAGTTTATTCCTTCAAAGCTAGCAATGGAGAAAGTCTTCAGAGCAAGTCAAGTTTACTGGCAATGCAGTGTCCTACATAACATAATGTAATCAAACATGTGGCATTACATCACCATCGCCGTCTTCTTATGTTAGGAAGTCACAGTTCCTACCCACACACAAGGGGAAGACATTAAATGAGGATGTCAGGATCCTAGAAGCAACTTTAAAGTCTTTCCACTTTAAGCAAACGGTGTGATGCATGCTCTAATATTGTTCATATTGACTAATGGTAAAAAGTCATTAAGTGATAGCTAAGTGAGTGTGTGAATAAATAAATGTATTACACGGTTATGACGCTTAGTCAATAGTTTATGCACTGCCATGTTGGTGCATGTTCGACAGGCACTCTCACAGGGAAAAGCCCTGCTTTGTAGCACCGCCAGTGTCCATGATGCAAATATTCTCACAATGCCCAGGCCCGAGCTTCCACTGTGTTATTACTGAATGTGGTATTGAGAAAAAAATGTGCATAACACACTCTCGCAAGAAGGTATGAGCTGGGTTTCTCACCCCAATAGAATCATTGTAAGAAATAAATGAAATATTAATTACATTTAATATAGTACCTGTCATATAATAAGGATTTAATAAATGGTCTTTTTCTTCTTCCTTATGACAATGATAGTTGCTAATGATGATATGATTGGGATAGTGATGATGATGATGATGGTGATGAGGTAAGTTGAAACTTACTGACAGGTGGGAAATATAAAGAGAACTTGAAAAGCAGAAAAACTGTAAGAAATTTCACCCATAAGGAAACAAAAAAAAAATCCTCAAAAAAGTATGCACCAATGTTATAAGCACAAACCTATATTTTAAAGGTTTATGAGCAACATCAAAAAAAGTATTCAAAAGCATAGCTCTCTGAGTAGATTTGTCTCCCTCACTCTTACTGTCTACTTTTGTGCATGCTCAGAGATGCCCCTCCACAGGGTCAGAGAGCAGGCGGAGTCCTGTTCTGATGCACTTGCTTAGTGAAAAGCAGTGTGGATTCAGAGGAGAAAGCACGGGGGGCTGCTATGACGGGGAAAAGGGGGGAATCCGATACTGAAAGAAGAGACAAACCACTACGTTGGCTAATTTCATGTTATCTCCCTTTTCTCCCCCTTCTAACATTTTCATACTCTCTAAAATAATCTGATTTCTGGTAACTTAAATGTGAAAAGATTATTTAGACTGAAAATATGTCTAAATAAATGTCTGTTTCACAAAACGGAAGACTCTATATATGTAGTTAGGTAGTAAAATCTCAGGAGAATCATATCTAATTTAAAAATGACCTTAAGGTATGTACAAACATCAAGAAATAGAGAAGATCTGAATAATTTGGGCACAAGTACTTCTAATCCTTTCTAAAATGGAAGCATCTGGGGTTTGGAAAACATTGCCTCAAATCTATTCTTAACAATTTAGAATAATTTAGCTGTGTATCTCCATTTTTAAGGACTAATGGCACCATAGAAGAGTACATTTTAATGTTAACTACTTCAGTAACTTCCATTATATTATAAAAATTGATCAAGATTAAGACTGAGCAATTTAGACCTTGAGAAAATTAAGAGCATCATACCGTTCTATGGTGGCTCTAGGGATCAGTGTATGGAAACTGGGGTTTTGGCCTGAAGGTCGTGAATATTTAAGGATGATGTCCATCAGAGTTAGAATATTACATGTCTTTGGACTGGTGATGTTGGTAGCCATGTAGTGGAAAGCCAGGAGGATCACCAGTGCAGAGAAAAGGCTTCTATCATCATCGTGATCGTCATTGCCATCTTCAATGTTTGAGCAATTACTATGTGCCAGGTACATTTTGTAAATTATTTCTTCCAATCCTTGTGACAACTCTTGGAAAACATGAAATCATTATCTCCATTTTTATTTAAGTCACCTGCTCAATGCCATAAACCCTATAAATAGCTGAGCTAGGATTTAAACTCCAGCCTTCTGACTCCAGGGGCCATGCGCCTTAGACTATGAGCCCAGCAACCCCTGACTCTCTGCCCTGAGAATACATCTGCCTTTTTACTCAGGACTAATCTATGGCATTGTAGCTACTGCAAGAAGCCCTAATGAGTCATCATCAGAGGTTAGGTGACCATTGGGAAGAAATGGAGACCTCCAGCAAAAAAACAGCAGAGTTGTGGCAAGATGAAATGACTGGAGGACAGAAGATATACGAGCAAAAGCACATATGAGGCAGTTTCATTAGATAGTCAGGAGCTTTCTTTTTTTTTTAAGATTTTATTTATTTTTATTATTATTATTATTTTTTTTTAGAGAGAGAGGAGAGGGAGAAAGAGCAATGTATGGTTGCCTCTCACATGGCCCTCACCGGGTACCCAGCCCGCAACCCAGGCATGTGCCCCGACTGGGAATCGAACCGGGACCTTGTGGTTCCCAGCCCGCGCTCAATCCACTGAGCTACACCAGCCGGGCAGATAGTCAGGAGCTTTCTAATCAGGGAGTGCCTCATTTCTAGTGAACAGGCCATTGGGGAAAAGTGTTACAAACCATTAGATACATGGGCAAAATCGAACTTTACATTGTGAAAGACACACATATTTTATTTCATGTAACACAGACTTTTAATCAGTCCTTATATGATCAAATGTTTTCAGAAAACACAATTACAGGATGTAAAATTTTCCATACATAATTGTCAATGTATAAGCTTAATACCATAATTGCAAAATCTTACTAAAAGTAATTTTAAATCCCCAGTTCTATTCTCAATTACATTTTCACTTTTAATGTCAGTATCAAAATTCAAAAACATATGTATAACAGCAACTACCAGAAATCATACATGAAGCTGAAATTAATTTCAAAGTGATGTTTAAATTTCTAGTAATTGGTACCACAATCGTCATATAAACTGTGTTAACTTTGGTCCCATTTTTCAGATAGAGAATCTGAAGCAGAAAGTTTCCACACCTAATATAAAGCCCCATCAGTAGCTGAACCCCAAAATGCACTCTTAATATGCCCTGTTCATAACTCATGCTGTGTGCTGTAATAGAAAGAAACCAAGGGCAGTTACCTCATATTTAAACTTTTCCATTTCTACTGTTCAGCCACAGAATCATGGTAGCAGACTTGCAGCATTAGGCCAAGGATTCTGACCTTGCCTTGCTAAAAGATTGCCATAAACAAAGCCAGAGTAAAGCAAAGCTGAAATTCTGCATCCTTATTTCCTAGTGCTCCTCAACACCCAATACCCTTGCTATCTGCAATTGATTTTGAAAATCCACAAAGTAAAACATAATTTCTTGCAACCCAAAGCAGCTAGTGAACTTAAAGTGACAAGAATGAAGAATTCTGCACGAAACTGGTTATGGTAATACTGATCATTGCTGAGAGAGAAAGAAGAAGAAGGAAGAAGAGGAGGTGGAGGGAAACAAAAAAAAAGGAAGGAAGGAAGGAAGGAAAGAAGGGAGGGAGGGAGGGAGGAAAAAATTTTGTAGAGAAAAGTAATTCACAGATACACTTCATTAGATGTACTTTTTAATCCAGAAATATCTGAGTGATTATCAAGATATTTTATTTTACCCCATTAGTTATTTTTCTTTGGACACATTTTTTCATTAAAAATTTAGTAATCGTTGAAAAGGGACTCCGGGTCCATCCCCTAGGTGTGTGGTGACTTCACAAGGTACTGAAGTATTTAGACCTACAGCTCTCCTAACCTCCTTGACATATTCAAATGAGACTTTCACAAATAAATTTATCGAAAGTATGAAGCAGGGATCCAAATAATGTTCACATTTTAGAAATTCAGTATAAAAAATGTTTTAAATACTTTCTATAAACAAACAAACCCTGCTTTTGCCTTATCTCTGATAAAATGGCTTAGGTAGGTAGAAAAATGTAGTTCCACTTTGAACATAATAAATATATCCTCATACTAATGTTACACATTCACATGCATTTATGAATATATAACAATAAAATCAAGTGTGTCCAATACACAATTATTAGGTTTAATCTAAAACTTTAATTTAGACTTCGCATGTAAACTAATTCACAATGTGTAAATGATTTATTATATAACTAAGTTTTCATATTAAATTAATTTTAATTTCTGTAAATCTTATTTTAATAACATGGTAAAATCTCTATGTGTAAAGTTTACTATTAATATTGTTACAAGTTAGCCCTGGCTGGCACATATCAGTGGATTGAGCATGGGTGGCGAACCAAAGGGTCGCAGGTTCGATTCCCAGTCAGGGCACATGCCTGGGTTGTGGGCCAGGTCCCCAGTAGGGATGTGTGAGAAGCAACCACACGTTGATGTTTCTCTCTCTCTTTCTCCCTCCCTTACCCTCTCTAAAAAAAAAGTAAATAAATAAAATCTTAAAAAAATAATAAAATCTATTGTTACAAGTTGTACAAATTGAAATATAAATATATGTGCATATGTATTATTTATGATATGATACAGAACATATGAATGTCAGTCCAAAGTGTTTCAATAGCCTGGCCTCCTTACATTTTCATCTAAACTATTAAAATATGAAAAAATTTGTTTGCAACATAAAATAACTTGACTGTATATCTGTGCTTGGTGTGACAGCATGTGCCTGAACACCTTAAAGCAGATTTTTTTTCTCTTCTCTACTATTATAGGTATGCCATTTACAATCACAAATAGTTCTTGTTAAAAACTGGAGAAATACATTAACTACAGTAATGATATTTCTGTATCTTATCTCTTACTAATTAATTTCTTATCTGCCAAGATAAAGAAATTCTGTAACACTTTTTGTCTACCAAATTGTTCAAATATGAATAGCAGGATGAACTACAACTACTTATCTTAGATGAACTACTACTGCTCCTTAGCAATAGAGTTTATATCTCATAATTTACTTTGAAAATTAGCAAGCACCCTGCAGAAGGCATCCGGGTGATTAAGTAAAGTACCAATGTGCCTTGGGATTTTATGTAGGACAAAGTAAAAGAGTTTTTACCCAGGTTATAAATGCAACTCTAACCTCCTCCTTCCTATTAGACAATAGTCTTGGATAGAAAACAGAACATGGGAAAACTTAGACTTGATGAATGAAAAATAAAAGCATACAGGTTATCATACATATAGGACGGTGCAAAAGTAGGTTAGCGGTTGTTCATATGGAGAATAATATAATAATTAGTAAGTAAAAATACAAGAACAAACTCTTGTGTACTCACAGCTGTAAACCTACTTTTGCCCTACCCCGTGTGCATAAGTTTCAATTAATAAATTAATCATGCACAATGGCAACTGATTCATGGGTTATGACAAGAAAATGAGGAAATAATGACTAAGAAAAGTATACACACTTCTCTAGTACTAAGTAGACTTTACTTCAAAGACTATGTATTCATGGATTGTGACATAACTAAGATCCATAGAACTAGGTTTTTCTTAAAGTCCAGTTGCTTTTAAAGTAAAACTTTTTTTTTTACTATTTTTTCTTTTTGACTAGGAAACACAACTAGATTTCAGAAGAATGCCGTCCTTCAGGCAATACATCTTACATTTCATTTACCGTTGAGGTCCCTAGTGTTGCTCTCAAAGGCACTTTCTATAACTGAAGAAATAAAGAGTAGAAAACACAATTTCAGGCTATAAAATTTATGAAGAAGGGCAATGGTATCATATTCCAACTTATAGAGGATAAAATTTATAAAAATGAGAAATTAAATACATTAGAGCACTGTAATGTAAAAACCCCTTTAATTTCTATTATACCTGGGATGGGCAAAGTGTGACCCACGGCAGACCTCCCATTTTTGGAACACAGCCATGCTCTTCATCTCTCTGTCGGCTGTGCAGCTGCTTTTGCACTTCCACAGCAGAGCTGCGTAGTGGTGGGGACCACACGGCCCACAGAGCCGAAAATATTTACTAGTGGGCAGGCACTCTACAGAAGAAAAAATTACTGACTCTTGTTTTGGACACTTGTCACTTGAACTTTGTGTTGTTGAAATCAAATGGCTTACAAAGAAAATAAAAACAGAAGTTACAGAAACTTTTAACAACTTTCAATTTTATTATTAGCTGGTGTTCTGAAATTTTCTCTAATTTTTCTATTATTTTTAAATAAACTCAAAATATTGATTCTATTAGACTCTAAATACTTAAGATATGTTTTATACACATGTGTGTGTATTCTGTGTGTGTATAGTTCACCCTATGTCTGTGCAATATGCTTTCAATGTTAATTAAAAAGACTGTTAACTTTTTCAATATTTGAACCATCAAATACTCAAGTTAAGTCCCTCCAATGTCAGGTATTGATTGGTAAAACTCCTTCTCTGTCTTGTAATACAGCTATGCTTACTGACATTTAGATCATAATCTAAAACTCATCATTCTGGTTTGGTATTTTCCTAATGACAAGTTCTTAATTTGTCTCTACAGGACTTGCCTCCAGGATTAAGTTAGAGTCCTGAATAGAAACTTTTCATTTTTAATGTCCACTTTTTGAGAGGGCTTGGGCTTCCTATGCCGTCAGTAGGATTTGAAAATTTTCTTGCAAATCTATAAAAAGCAAAGGGATGAAAGGAAAGTATACCCCAGCTTTTGAGAATGTCCTTCTATGATGATATAATTGGGGCAAATCTTTAGACTCTTTCACTTATGCACTTAGAAATTTTAGATAGATATGAAAACACACCTGAGAGAACATGACCTAAGGGAAAAGGATTTATTAATCAAAATAACATGCAGAGTACCACCTGAGTACATTCATTTAACTTTCAGGATGTTAATAAATGAAACTGGAGTGGTAACATAGAATAATCTTCCTGACTTTCAGAGCTAAGAGTCATACACGCAAGGCAGCCAGTCGCGTTTCCTATGCGGCTCCCATCAGCGCAACACTCCAAGCAAGGAGTTGCGCATGGCGGTCCTTCCACCCGGCGCTGTGCCTTCCAATTCAGGAGAATCAGCTAAATGAGTGTACACACAAAAAAACAAGCACTGGAGAGAAATGTTTAAAATACTCTTTTTTAGGAAACTATACCATGGTAATGATTTTCAAATGCCTTATTGTAACATACAATAAAAAAATATGTTTTATTTTCCAACCAAGTATGCATCTACAAACACACAAGTAGCTCAAATCCAACACATAAAGTGTCAAGGAACAGCCCATCCCCTTAGCTCCAGCAATGATATACTCTGCGCTGTTTGGTTCCATCGGATGTAATTTTTGATGAAGTTGTCAAACATTAAGTTGATAAGAGTCAATAATGGGTCATAACCTGCAGCTTGAAGAACACTTCACTAAGACATATTATTAAGGGCCTACAGATTTTTGGGTAAAGAACTTAGAATTGCAGTATAAAAGAAAGAAAACTGAATGTGTAATCAAAAGATCTCTATTAATCTTGAAGTTCTGTGCTGAACTGTATCAGCTGCTCTGTCAATCAGTATCGGAGCCTTATATTTTCATCTATAAACATAAAGTAAACTTTTGCCTATCTTACCAAATATGGCATTTGTGAAGATTAACAGTGAGAATGGATGTGGAGGCCTTTTGTAAACTCTAACATAACAAAAACTGCTATTTATTTGAAAGTATAAATAACTAGAAATAGACCACTGTGCTAATTTATAGACACCCCCAGGCATTTTTGTAGGAATTTTTATTTGTCAATTTTATCTTTATGATAAAAAGATGTTCTGCAGCAGTGAGGAGGGGAAGTGTGTTCCTCTAAGACATGCACGTGGCTGTGTAGACAACTGGAGCAGAAGCCAAAGACCATGCCGTCCTCAGGAGCGTCGGTATATTTGTCTCATCTGCGTTAGTCTGCTACAACTGTCATAACAAAGCACCACACACTGGGCATCTTAAACGGCAGAAAGTTAATACTTTTATAGATATGGAGCCTGAAAGTCCAAGATCAAGGTGACAGCAGAGTTGGATTTCTTGTGAGGCCTCTTTGCTTGACTTGTAGATGACTATCCCTCCCTGTGTCTTCAAGCCATCTTCTGTGTGTGTGCCCATGTTCTATCCCCTCTTAAAGGACACCAGTAATATTAGAACCAACCCTAATGGCCTTATTTTAACTTAATTACCTCTAAACACCTTATTTCCAAACACTGTCAAATTCTGTGGTACTTCAGGGGTGGGGGAGTTAGAACTTCAATATACCAACACAACTCACCCTATAAACACCTAATTTCTTTTTCTGGTTAGTTATAATGTGTTACATGATACTAAGGAAACATACTGTTTATTTCCATGTAATGTTTTATGTACAACAAATATCTCATTAATATTTTTCAATGATTCAAAATTAAATTACTTCCATATTACCAAAATGGCCACGTCTCATTGATAATTTATCAAATTATGTTCATGTTTAGTAAGATCAATTACTGTTTAACAGAAATTATTCTTGAATGCTTTCTCTTAGTAAAAAAATACTCAAGGATAGCAACTTGATTAGTTTCCAACTTGAATATGGAGGCAGTATTTGTTTCTTTGAAAACAGAGATTTTTTAAAACAGAAATTTACATATTGAAAGAGTAGAGCAAGGATGCTCAGATAAAATATTAACATATTCACATACTTATAAGTAAATAAAAGCTTTTAATTGCTATTAAATTTTGTTTCAAGTTGCTTACGTCCCCACCAAAATGAGTAGTCTTTTTGGCAGCGGCAGCAGCCTAAGACTAATAAAAATTTATTTTAATAAGCAAGAATATATTACTGTATTTTCAGCTACAAACACAAATGAATTCCCACAGGTCATGGCTGTATAAAAATTTTATATTCTTATTTAGATTTTGCATATTTTTATAAAACTTCTTTTTCTTTGAGAGAGAGATTGGTGAAGGGAGGGGGAAAAGGAGAGAAAGACTGATGTAAGAAAAACATTAATCAGGAGCTTGTCGTACACAGTTTGATCAGGGACCAAACCTGCAACCCAGGCATGTGCTCTGACTGGGATTCAAACCGGTGACCTTTTGCCTTGTGGGACAGTGCCCAACCAACTGAGCCATGACAGACAGGGCTAGCTACAAACCTTTTTTTTTTTTTTTTAATCACAGTGAACAGACCTACATTCCTTTAATAAGACTGAGCAGATGAAATTTCCATCAACCTTTCAGGAAAGAGGGAAAATCATCTACCTTTATATTTAAATAAACAAACAAACAAACAAAACTTGTCATTGAAAAAGTAGTCATAAATACCAAGAAAAAGTGAATGTAGATGTTGGGGGTTTTAAAAAAATTCTCAGCAGGAAAATAGGTCCATTTTATTAAGGATGGTCAAGATTGAACTAGGCTCATTAAAAAAATGTCACCTTCTGACTATTCAAGTTGGTCTTCGTCCAGAGATCCCAGACCACCTTTGACTGGAGATCCATGGAGCGAGGTGGAGGAGCCGTTAAGCAAAAGCCTAGACCCCCCTTTGTCGGCCAGTCAGTTCAGGAGCCGTCACCTGTCACTCTGCTGGGGATGGAGGAAAATCTCTAATATAGGGGGAAGGGTCCAAAGTCTCAGAATTTATTAATAAAAATCGAGTATTTATTCTTACATGATATTTAAACTTCAGTCACCTTCAAAGTACTCTCTATTTGATTCAATACATCTATCAATACATTTTTTTCACTGCTCAAAACAATTTTTGAACTCGTCGATTTTTGATGCCTTTTAGTGCTTCTGCTGTTTTTTGTTTCAAATCTTCCACATCAGCAAAACATTTCCCTTTGAGTACTTTTTCAATTGTAGAAATAAAAAAAAAGTCTTCCGAGGTGAGATCAGGTGAACAGAGTGGGTAGGACATGGGGGGCATGCCATTTTTGGTCAAAACCTGCTGAACACTCAGCATGGTGTGGGCAGGTGCACTCCTAAATCACCCATCATGAAATGGCCAAATGCACTGAAAAGAGTCTTTGAATAAATTCACTGAAGCTGAACACAGCTTCTCACAACAACATCAGCTGGTGCACTGATACAGATGGGTCCCTAGAACACTCACCTAGTGGGGGAAGCCTGTACTACAAGGGACTCACCCTCCAGAAGATAATTCTGGGGTTTTGGGGGTCCCATCTTACATTTAGCAATAAATGTTTTTAAAAAAGCCTTTTGTAAAAATAAATAAATAAATAAATAAAGCCTTTTGTCATTGTGGATGACGTATAATAATGAGAATTGTACAATTGCCCAGGTGAGAAATCTTTTAGCAAATACTGAGGACACACTCATTCAGCTTCTCCGAATACACTGTACAGGGTAGGGCAAAAGTAGGTTTGCAGTTGTGTGAGAAACACAGTTTATTCTTTTTTTTTTAAAGATTTTATTTATTTATTTTTAGAGAGAGAAGGGAGGGAGATAGAGCAATGTATGGTTGCCTCTCACATGGTCCTCACTGGGGACCTGGCCTGCAACCCAGGCATGTGCCCGACTGGGAATCGAACCTGGACCTTTTGGTTCCCAGCCCGCGCTCAATCCACTGAGCTACACCAGCCAGGGCTATTCTTTTACTATTATTAATTATTGTCTTGTTTTTCACATGAACAACTGTAAACCTGCTTTTGCCTCACCGTGCATACACTGCATATAACACACTTGGAGTGCAACGTGACAGGCCTGACTCTGCCCCCATGTCGTTCATGTTCCGCTAGGGAGAGGCACACTCTAAATCACACACACTAAAAACATTCTAGTAGGTGTGCCCACATTTACACAGAATGGTCAGAGAAGTCGGTTAGAGCAGGGTGCCTAGCAATTTGTCATCCCAACCATGTCCCATTTGAAAGTGCTAGGGACAGAGCAGTAATTACACGGAAACAATGGATGTCAATCAAGCTTGTTCCAGGTAAATAAGAATATCACCCTTTACTGACACCGGTTCCATTTAAGCTGAGATTGAAAGAAAGAAAAGAAGTCAAGCACGCAGAAGCAAGGACAAGAATATTCTCAGCAGTAGAACAGCAGCACATGAAGTGGGGAGGAGTGTTCCCTGTCTGGGGAAATTAAAAACGGCCCATGTGGCCGGTGGGTAATGACTCAGTGCAAGGTTGACAAGCTATGGCTCCCAGGCCAACTCTCATCTATACAATAGTTTTATTAGAACACAGCCACGCCCATTTTTTTACTACTGTCTCAGTTTCCGTGATGCTGCAAAGCCATGAAGAGACTAGTAGGAAAGCCTGCCAGGCCTGCATCTGTCTGCAGATCTGAGCTGTTGCTACTACCCTCATTCACCACACCCCACTGAAAGGCTGCCCCCTTTAGTGACCTGGACCCATCCAAGAGGCATCGGAATGGGCCACATGCCCTAGAAGATGGTTCGGATAGCTCTCCCCTCCAAAGGGGCCAGGTTTTCACCTTCGGTGAAGCCCATTCTCTCCCCTCTGCTCCCAGAGACCTTTTCTGCCCAGACAACTGCCATGGCCCAGTGGTGCACAGCAATCAAATCAAAGTATTTCCCTCTTGGAATCAGTTTTGCCCAGATTCTGGACCTCTTCTGAATGTGTAGCATTTTCTCAGTTATGCACCTGTTTATCAACAAGAGAACTCCTGCACTCTGCTCAGCTTCTCAACACTGCAAGGATAAAAGTCTACATCTTATTTTCAATAAATGTCAGACACTGTTAAAAAGACTAGTTGACTACTTACAACAAAACCATATGACCTGCAAAACCAAAAATATTAGCTATCTGGCCATTTACAGAAAGTTTTGTTAATCTCTGGTCTAGGAAAAGATTATCATGAAATATAGTTGGAAAGGTAGGTGCTTTGCTATTAAGAGAGATTATCTAAGAATGCTCAAGTAATCATTATTTCAGTATTCTGATTTGAATATCCATAATTATAGAATGATAGAAGCAGAAGGTACCTCAAGAGACAAATTTGCCATCATTATACAAATGGATTATGCAGATGAATAGGACATTTTCCACATCATTCACCATTGTTTTTTTCTTCAGGAATTTCTTTGGGTGAAAAAGAACCCCTCTTTTCAAATAGAGCCATGGTTATTTCAGCTAAACAGTAAGCTACATTTCAATAGCTTACAATGCCCTCAGCTGCAGAATACATGAAAGCAATACATGAATGATTTCTGCCCATTATATTCTCTCTGTAGAGTGGGAATAAGAAAGAGCAATACATGAAAAGAAGAAAAAAAGAAATACAAGGATCCCATATACTCATGTACCAATACAAAGAATGAAATAATTTATAAATAGTGACTCCAAACTACCAAAGTCATGGAGTCGTCTAATGGTGTCTCACAGGAAGTTATATAATGCAATGAAATCAGACAGCACTCTTACCTTTAAGGCTTTTTTTTTTTTCTTTAATATGTCTTTCTTTTCCACAGAAAAAGGAAGGGGCAATTTGAAACAAAAGAAGAGAATACATATGGTAAATTGAGGGACAGATGGCTTTACACAAAAGCATTCCTAATTTTGAGAGCATAGTGAAGGAAAGTAACATCAGATACACGATCCTGGGAGTAAACTTGGAAAACCTTTAGGGAACTAATCACCAAAGGAGACCAAAATTGTGGTAGTTCAGTGTGAAATAAGAACTATAGGGAACCCACAGCTGAGAATGCATGCAACAGAAAAAAGAAATTCTAGGCCAGAAGGAGCAATTTACCTTTGAGCCCTACTAAACAAGGGTTCTCATGAAATGAAGTTTTAACCAATGTGCCTTAGATTGGAAAAGAATGGAGAGTCCTATCCATGTCAAGGGTACACCATCCAGTCATATCATAAAAATAGAATAGTTATTATTTCAAAGCGTGAGTTCAGTGACTTTTAACTAATGGTTTCCTCATTTCATAAATCTGGAAGTATGGATAGATATCTTGAGAAGGCGGACAACTCTGTTGCCCAGGTTTGGGTAGCACCATTATGCAATGCACTAAACAAGGCTCATTTCCACCTGGGTTTATATGAATTAAGTTTCCTGGCACATCCCCTTAGTCCCTAGCTCCCAAAAGAATCTCTTCCGTGAGAAAAGGCTTCCTCCTTAATAAATATTTACACCAACTTTGTATTTAAAATTTTTTGGTTACTGCAATATTATCCTCCAGCATGAAATGTGGAAAATCACAGCAGTTGTCAATGTCTAACCTAAAACGGACTTCAAGTCTTCCAGTGATCTCTCCTCAGTTCTGACAGGCTCTACCAATGATTACTTTTTCCTTAGATTTTTCCAGTACGCTGCTAGTTTTGTTAAGTGACTGTGGAGAAATCACTAAGGTATTTCTTAATTTTGCTGCCTTGCTATCCATTTTGTGTGGCCCTGCGAGAGCCTTGAATTGGCAATAGCCTGTCCCGTGAGCAATGCCCTCAAGGGATAACAGCCTACAGACACACACGTAACTGTAAGTTCCTGATGCGACTCTCCCAAGGACCCATGGGATAAGCATTCTCCCCTGTCTTCCAGGCCCCTGCCCTGTGTGTCCTTCAGATAAGACCCCCATGAACACTGTTCTTTTAGGTTTAAATCGTCCAATCCAGCTCTAGCCTGGAAACCCCAAAGCACTCCACCTGCAGACCCTAATAAAGGATGTGTCCCAGGTCCTGCCTCAGTGGGCTCTGCCTGTACCCTGCCTTGACCTCCCAATGTGACCTCTTCAGGCACACAGAGCACCTCCTCTAAACCTGTGAGTACATACCCCCTTAACTTTCCACCTTTGCTGAATGTGGCTCACCATCCAACATCCCACGGCTCTACTTAACAAATGTTAATTTTTTAGAAATCACAATAACCATTTCCAGAAACTGAGTACTTGCCTGCTATTGAAAAGAAAAAAAAAAAAACATCAATATATACTTTATGTTGTTAAAAATTATTTGTTTTTTTGTATTTTATTTTTCTTCAGAGAGACCCATAATTTATTGTTGCTTTGATCATTTGTATATATATATTTCTTTTTCATGCTGGGAGAGATGGGAAATAAACTAAAAACAATTGTTCATGAATTATATGTAGACTTAAGTCTTTTCTGTTTCTTTGAACAGGAAAAATTACCTTTTCACCTTCCTAAAGACTAGGTATACTTATACTATTTCTTTTGCTTACCAATTTTATCCACCTACTATATTGCACAGGTTCTGAGCTAAATCTATAGGAATGGGGCAATTTTGGATATTTGTTGAAAGATTTAGAGTGGGAAACAGGGTCCATATCCTGAACTGGTAAAATAAACTCCATTGAAACCATGAAATATATTTTTGTTTCATTACACCAAAGCAGGCTACAAAGAGAGAAAATACACCCTTCATTACTAGAAGTCCACTAAAAAAACTATCAGATTATTTAGTTGTAGTTTTGCTGGAGTCGTTACAATGACCTAGAATCCTTCTCACCTGTTCTAAATGCCTAATAACGCTGAGCTGTACTTCAGAACAAACAAGAGTTTTCCTTTTTAAAAGGTATACAATTTTGCTAAATGTTACAGTGTAGTTTAATATATTTTTCATGTTTTATTAAGAAAAGTGATGAACAGTACAACATAAACACATGCTCTATTTTATTGGTGAATGTCACATCCATGAACTCTAAAAATTATAAGAATGAGTGAAATTTCTGTCTAAAGAAGAAATAAAGATTTTTGAATGTTGGGTTTGTGCAAGTCTATCTCACCACATTTTTCCTAATGTTATTATATTTCTATATTAACCAATTAATTACTATAAAGAACCCACTAAGTAGTAAGACCTATGAGAAAAAAAAGAAAAAAGAAAGGAAGGAAGGAAGGAAGGCATATCTCTGCCCTTAAAAAGCTTATCATCTCTTAGGGGAAATAAACAATTAAAAAATAACAATAAATAAAAAGCCATAAATAATAAGTCGCAAGTGAGTTGGAATAAGTTCATGAAAAATTTGGAACCAAATTAAAGCATTGCCTTAAGACACAGTATCATTTAAATATTTATTATAAAGCCATTTACTTTTAGTTTTTGGTTATTACACTAACTAGGCTGTTTATTTATATAAACAAAAAATCATTAAACTTCCAGCAAAACCTACCAATTCTACTTTTCTGGGAGTCGAATACAGTGGGCCAGATGTGAACAAGGCCCATTTAGTAGCACTGCAACTTTACCAGGTCTGACTTTGTTTAATTCCCAGGAAGCTGTGGGGTGGTTCGTTAATGGATACATTTTGTAAATAGAATTTTCAAAAGAATGTTCACAGTTGGGCCTCCTGTTGTTTTCTATTGGTTTGAAAGGGGCATTCACAGCTGCAGAAAGCAGTTTGCAATTAATCAAATTAGTTTTTTCTACAATGGAAGATAATACTAACACATGCAATTTCTGGCATTTTCACAAGAACCACAAACCAATCACTTGCATTTTCACATTAGGTGTGGACATTTCCTCTCTGGGTCTAATTGACCTTATAAAAATTATAGAGAAGGAAAGTTGAAGAATTAGAGAAAAAATCCATTTTCAAAGTCAAACCACTGAACCTAAACCAGATTAAAGGCATCTGAATTAAACTCCCTGATGGGTAGGTTTGCTCCTCCCTGAACAGTGGTTTTGACTTTTCACATATCCCTCTACCAGAAATATCAAATGAACTGGAATGCAGCCAAATCCAGATATGCTAAGGCAGACACACTTGACTAAATCCAGGCAAGAGAAAGAGTATTTTGTAGGATATTATAGTGAAATTACACCCAAATATCACCACAGAAGACCATCATGATAACATCAGGACTGAATACGAAATGACTAGAGTAGCTGATCATTTATTTCCAAATATATCTCAGTATTTAAATATTACATTGACATATTTTTTAAATTAGCATAAGGAAAAACAGTGCAAATGACTGATCTCATAGTTTATATTGTCACAAATTATGAGACATCATATTGGGGCTTAAATTTAGTCTTAATCACAATACACAAACCACCACTCTGGGAATAAATATGAAAGCTGATCAAAATCTATTAACTGCACAGCAAAGTAGATGTTTATGTTTTAATTACAATTAATAGAGTGCGTCAAAGGGTAGTTCTTATGGTTCATGAAGATTGGCTTCTTATAGAGAAAGACGGCTCCTACAGTTTGATAAGAAGGCTTCTGCTTATACACCTGAACAGTATAAATTGTATTAACCAGTGTCACCCCAGGAAGTTCAATAAAAATTTTTTAAAATGGGCAGAGGACCTGAGCAAATACTTCTCCCAAGAAGACGTACAAATGGCCAACAGGTATATGAAAAGATGTTCAACTTCACTAGCTATTAGGGAAATGCAGGTCAGAACTAGGATGAGATACCACCTCACACCTGTCAGAATGGGTATTACCATCTAACAGTATGGAGGAGCCTCAAACAATTAAGAATAGATTTACCACATGACCCAGCAATCCCCCTTGTGGGACTCTACCTGGAAATTTGAAAACATTAATCTGTAAAGACATACGCACTCCCATGTTCACTGCAGCATTATTCACGTAGGCCACGGCAGGGAAACCACCAAAGTGTCCTTCAAAAGATTATGTATCATAAAATTATACACTTGAAACATATGTAATCTTATTAACACATGCTACCCCAGTAAATTTAAATTAAAAAAGAAGACCATGTCTACTGAACACACATCATTAACTTGATTTTATCTCTCTATAAGATATTTATTAAACTACAACTGAATATATTTATTAAGCTTCAAGTAAAGTGCTCATTTTGGTAATTTTCAAAATGAAAAATGGAGAAGGAAAAGCTGGCATTTATCTTGTAAGGTGCTAGTAGCTAAAGCTGGGGCCCACTTTTCAAACATTTTTTAGTTCTGGCTTAAAACCCAATAGTGACTATGCATTGCATATAGCACAGTAGGTCCTTGTCCTTTACAGATTTAATATTTACTATATCAATAATATGCTGTGGATGGTGCCCATCCATGACACAGATGAACCCATCATTTTTTCAAGTGCAAATTTGAATCAAGTGTGCTATAAAGCTGAATATTTATGGAAGCCACTCAGCTAGGCCTTGCACTCACCTCCCCACACTTACATCTAGCATTCTATATGTAGTAATTTTATTGCACTGGAAAAAAACTTTCTGAGGTTAAATAGGCATTGAGTAACTTAAATCTATATGAAATACAAGATTTTCATCCTAAATAGCATTAAAAAGAAACTGTTTGACTATATAATGTGTCTATTTTCATAAATTTGAAGATAAGACAAGCTATCCCAAAGATATCCAGACATATAATGAGTCTACTGCATATTCTAAAGAGAACAGAATACAGAACAGACATTTGTCATTAATATTACCTGTGATCTTTGCAAATAGCTAAATGTATGCACGTTACTAGAGCACATAATTTCCAGTATTATAAAAAAATTCTACTCCACCCCTGCAAATACAATAAATCACATATGTGCAGAGCAGCAGAGAATTGGCCAAGACGCAAACACTGACAGAGATCCGGCTGGGCTCACATGCTGCCTGAGACTGGGCTGGGTCCGCCACACACGTTCGACAATTTTAATGCTAATGTTCCAACTGAAAGTTACTGTGGTTTGTACAGGTCATATACATTTGGGGCTATATATTCTAAATCTATGAATGCCAAGAAGTGATTTTAGTAAAGGTAATAATGAAAATAAGCCACACTCCAGGAAAGGTTTTGATTCAACTTAGCATGGATGAATGGCCAAGAGAACATCATTTCTACCCTAACGACTACAAAAACAAAAAGCTAGAAAAAAAAACCCTACAAAATTATAACATTTCAAGCTTTTCTGAGAACTGCAGTGAAGGACAAACTAAATTCCAAGGAATTAAAAGCCGTCTAAAGAAAGAAGGGAAGCATGAACTGTTTTACCTTCACAGAGCGCAAGAGCAAATGACCAGAGGGAAAAGAAAGTAAATAACAGCTGCAACATTAATCTGGTCTTAAGGACCAAGCGATGACCAGGGTGAAAGTTCAGAATACCTGGGACTCTGCAATCACCCCAGAGTTCTTCACTATGAGCCTCCATCGTGCGTTTATGAGAAAGACTAGGAGCAGACCAGGAGTCCAAACAGAGTTTCTCCCTTTCTACTGCACAAACACAAATCCACACTCACTTCCTGAATTTTTTGTTACATAAATCCAAAACTGTAAGCCACTGGGTAAGAGGCAGGAATACCTAATTTCCACTCCCAGAAAAGATAAGTGGTAGGAGCAAAAACTGCAGGACCTTCTCCTACCACAAGTCTTGCCTCGAAGAACAAGCACCATCTCTCTGCTGGAACCAGGAGAAAGCCTCTGCTACCAGCTCCAGGCAGAGCACACTGCTTCTGATGGAAGTACAGAAGCCGACATGTCTGCCCTGCGACAGAGCTCGGCTTCTGTTACTGGAGGGGCAGGAAACTTGCTCCTAATCAGGAATCTCACAAAAACAGGCAGAGAGTGTATGTCGTGGGGGAGTACAGAGGGGCTGGGAAAGACCCATCATTACGGCCCAGGCAGAGAAGACCCGCCTAAAACTGAAACCGGATCATAAAATCTTAGAGACAGCCCTTGTTTCTACCACATGTCTCATACCTAGCAGTGAGCAACAGCAGTATACCATTGAAAGAGGGGGAAATAGCACGGAAAAGATCCCCTCTGCCATGCAGTTAGGCTGGTTCTGGTGAAAGCTGAGTGTGGAATAAGAATACAAAGAAAATCTCGCTGACACCCTAGGCTCCACATTAAACAAAGGTAGCCACAGTCCACTTGGGGGAAATTCAAACCTTGTGATCTATTAAAAGTAGCTACCACCATAGCAACATCAAACTTGGCTCAACTACTGACTGGTTTGTCTCAATTCCTCGTAGTAAAAGACTGACAATAAATAGAAGAGGCGTGCACCTTTCAAGGCATAGGAATGATTTGTTTTAGTCTCTTTTAGTTACCATTCTTTTATACATAATTCCAGAATTCAACAAAAATGACCACATACACACATGTACAAATATAGCAAGAGAATAAAATAAATCTCTGTCAAGTGATAAAGCAGACAACAGAACTAGACACAGACATGAATTAGATATTGCAACTATCCAAGACTTTACCATTAATACGTTAAGGATCTACTGGAAAAGAAGGACAACCTGCATGAATTGTCATCAGAATTTCGGCAGAAAGATGGAAACTATTAGTGGCAAAATTGAAAACCTAGTTTAAAAATAAAGTATGATATCAAAACTGAATAATTTTTTCAGTAAACAGAAGAAAATAGAGTACAGAATCAGTGAATCTAAAAATAAGTCAGTAGAAATTCTCTAAATTGACATAAACAGAGGAAACAACAAATGGAAAATAAACACAAATAGTAGCAGGCATCCAAGAATTTGGGGACGATATCAAAGGATCTAAACCCTGGGCAGAGTACATCTTCTTCCCTATAGTGAGTCGTACGAACATTAATATAAAGAGTGAATTACCAACCTACTTTATATCTAGGAGTAACCAAGCAGTCAAATTAGGGTCAGTGGGATTTGGGAACGAGCTGTATGAGTGAGTTTTATGTCATGCTCTAAAACAAAACCAAAAACCTTTCTTTTTTTTTCTCTACCATACTTACTGACTAAACAAGGGTATCACACTGAAGATCACGTAGAAACACTTTTAAAGAAACCTGAGTCTTTGGCACCATGGATTTATCATCTCAGCCCTGGACTAGTTGTGCTTGGCCTATTATCTGAGATAGAAATAAACAGATATTTTTCCACAGCAAATTTTTTGATTTCTAAGCATCATTCAGAGAAAGAGCAGAAACTAATTTCACAGCAGAAATATATTGGCTCCTTAGAACACATAATTAAGTTAGGAGAAAAGTCGCTTTTCAGAATTTTACAACATTCTAAATCCAGAATTTGAGTACTGTGATAAATGTCATGATTGGATACATAAAAATGATGCATGTTTAAAACATTAGACACACAAATAGAAAATGAAGTGAATACCATATCCAAATATGTAGTTTGGCAGCATATAAATTCCATCAAAAAAGTTGACTCTCTGAAGTAATGATAAACTAAATAGTTTCAGTCTGTGCAAATAAACCCTGTCTAAAATTATATAAAGCCACTCTGAAGCACAAAAGCTATCAAATGATCCAAATATTATCTCTTGTAATATTTTTAAATTTATTTTCAGTGTAGATTTAAACTGTGGTATATCAAACTGCCAATGAAACTAATAATCAAATTTATAATTTGAATCCTATTTTCTTTATTCAGCCATCCGTTCACTCAAAAATAATTGTTGACTGTTTATAATATGCAATGCTCTGTATTGTGCATGATACACATATTGTATTTTAAATGTTCTCACAGAGTTGAATGGGTTGATGTAAATATAAAGATAGTACATATTAAAGTACCTATGAAACAAAAATAAAAACTGTTTGCACTGGTAAAGAAATCAGGAACATTTATTCTCTAGCTAGATTCTATAAGCAATGGTATCTTCACTAGGCAAGACTGCATTTTCATAGAATCTAAGAATTGAGAAGGATGTTGGAATAAAAAGGTCAAACCAAGGTCAAAGCAAGAAGTCTGGGAATGTGACAATGTTTTTGTAATAGAATCAGTTACATTATAAGACATAGAAAGAGCACTTATTTGGGTATTGGGAAGCCTGAGTTCTATATATCGGTTTTCCACTACTTCTTTCTGATCTTAGAAAACGTGCTGTGTCTTACATTTTTCCTTTATTAGAGGAAGGTAAATTCCAATGATCTCTGAGCTTTCTTCTACTTCTTTCGTACCTTCATGTTATGTATAGACATGCATCACATACATGTGCTTAAGCCCCTCCTCCAGACCATTGATTCCGAGGGTCTCCATCTTCCCTGTATTTTCACCAGGTAAATTGTGGCTATCAGTCAGCTGCTCTTTGAGATTTTATGCCATTGAGGTATTTAAAACCAGCTCCTCTGGAAAACAAATAATAAGGATCCAAGCTGGCCAGAGTTAAGAGCAATCTAAAAACACTGCCCAGAGTAAACCTGGTGGGACTACAGTCTTCACTGTTGCCACGCCCTAATACACTGGCCTACCCAGACCCTGAGAGCCCACAGTGGATCCTGACACAGATGGATGGTCGGGTAACTTTAAAGAGCTACTGATGCAGAAAGTCGCATATCCATTGATAAAATTATGAACATCTTAAACTTTTTCTTAGTGTAGTCTCAGAACATTTATGGATGCCACTCTAGGGATACTCAAGTTAGTAAACTGAGAAGGAAAACAACATGAAGTGTCAAAAATGACCCACGTTGCTGTTTTAGACACAAAGGATTTGTTTTCAAAATTCAAGTCTTTTATATATAAAGACACACTCCTCAGAGAAAGGGAGTTAGCATATTTTATTACTCTACTTTTAGACACAGAGTGAGACAAGTGCAAAGGGATTTGGCAACCTGTCAAAAACAGGCCCGCATCAGAATTGGAAATTAAAAAAAAAAAAATCCAAATTCTATTAACAGAGATGTTGTATTATTCCAAAATAATGTTGTGCAGACAAATGTCAATCTTACTATAAAATTTCAATGTGAAAACATTTCTTTTGAAAGACTTAAAACCTGGAAAAGGTTGACAAATACCTTTGTGAAATACACTTTCTTTGAAAATTACACGAACAACATTGGTGACTTGAATATCTTAAGAGATGTTTATCTCTTTATTTGTTTTCATATGAATTTATATCCTTGTTCATTCCACAAAGGATTTGAGGTATCACAAAGAAAATCACATAATAAAAAGGGATGGAATTAGAGAGGAGCATAAATAAACTAAAAGTAAAATGGTAGTCAAACAGAAAAATGAAGGAAAAGAAAATTAATACATGTTTTTTTGTGTTGTAATGCCCCATAAAAGTTATGGCAGTTTCCTACAGGCCATAAGAGCAGAACTCACTTTAGAAAATGACTACGAGCCCTGCAGAGGCACGGTGGAAGGGCTGCGAAGGGGAGTGGTGGTCATATAAAGGACGTCCTCTAAATACAGAGCGCTAAAGCTCTGAGTGTTTTAGTTGCATGTAAAAATAAATGTTTCCACTGATCTAGAATACAGGTTCTGATTCTGAAGCCCCAAAATGGGTTTCTGAGATGAGCACACGAATTCTAAAACTGAATATACGTTTGGATGTTTGCTCATTTTTTGGAGAGAGAATTCATAACTTTCATTATATTCTCAAGGACCTTGGACCTCAAAAGGTCAATTGCCACTGATGTAGAAAAAGAGTTTGTGAACTACTGAACTACTATTTAACTATTATTACCTAATGATTTTTTTCATTAGGATTATTTTAAAACTTATTTTTAAACTCAGGTTATGATATATTAGGGGGAGCAAATCAACAGCTGGTTTTATTAATATTGGCAGGAACCTGAGGTACAGGTGTTGGGCTGCTAATTATATGCATATAATTTAAAACCTTCTGGAGAAAAGAAAAAACCTCTTAGTAGATTGAAAGACATGAAGAAAAACCAAAAGGACTAACTCAAACTATTCACATTGACCCAAGTTCTTAAGTTATTAACACTTGAGAATAGAGTTATATGGGGGAAATAATCTCATGAGTTGTTTTGAGAATTAAATAGCTATTATATATAAAGTACTGTAAGTATGTTTACTATTATTACTGGTACTATTATTAGTATCAATTACTGTGGCTTCTACATCGATGAAAAAACTGAATAACCATAGCAAAGTCTGAGACATTCCCTTTAAATGGCTTTATTTACCTTTCAACAAATGCATAAAATAATTCTACATCACATAGCAAACCTGCTATATAGTTGGTCTAGCATATAATTTTTATCAGGAGATTTATCTCACACTAAATAACACCAATGTATAGTGGCTTAAAACCATAACCATTTATTATTGCCACCATCTGCAATTTGAGGAGGTGGTCCTTCTAATCCCGGCCAGGTTTGCCTGATCTGGGTTGGGCTTGCTCATGTGTCTGGAGTCTGCAGTAAGTCAGGCTGGCTTTCTATCAGATCACCTCCCTTACATATACGCTGATTGCTTGGCTGTTGACTCGGTCATATGAGTCCGTCATTGAAACAGTTAGCCTTTTCCTATGGTGGCTCAGGAAATTTATAGAAGGGAGAATAGAAACATGCAAGCCTTCTTGAGGTCTAAGCTTGAAAGGAGCACAATGCCACTCACACCATGTTTAATTGGGCAAACCAAATCACAAACCTGAACCAAATTTAAGAGTAAACAATTAAAACACAGTTCTTAATGGGAAGAGCTTCAAAGTTATTTTTCTTTTTTTAAGTATATTTTATTGATTATGCTTTTACAATTTTCCCAATTTTTCCTCCTGTATCCCCCCTCCACCCCTCAACCCCTCCACCATTCCCCGCCCTTAGTTCATGCCCATGGGTTGTACATATAAGTTCTTTGAATTCTGTTTCCTATACCATTTTTGACCTCTCCCATCTATTTTATGCCTACCGATTATGCTTCTTCTTCCCTGTTCCTTTCCCCCCCTCTTCCTCCCCTCCCCATCCCCACTAAAAACCCTCCATGGGATGTCCATTTTTCTGATTCTGGTCCTGTTTTAGTTGTTCGCTTAGTTTTTGTTTTCATTGTTTTTCCTTTTTTTTAGGTTCATTGGTTGATAGTTGTGAGTTTGTTGTCATTTTACTGTTCATAGTTTTTTATCTTTAATTTCTTAGGTAAGTCCCTTTAACATTTCATAGAATAAGGGCTTGGTGATAATGAAATCCTTTAACTTGACCTTATCTGGGAAGCACTTTATCTGCCCTTTCATTCTAAATGATAGCTTTGCTGGATAGAGTATTCTTGGATGTAGGTCCTTGTCTTTCATGACTTCAAATATTTCTTTCCAGCCCCTTCTTGCCTGTAACATTTCTTTTGAGAAATAAGCTAATAGTCTTATGGGAACTCCTTTATAGGTAATGCTTTTCTTCCCTCTTGCTTCTTTTAGGATTTTCTCTTTATCTTTAATCTTGGGTAACTTAATGATGATGTGCCTTGGTGTGTTCCTCTTTGGGTCCAACTTCTTTGGAAGTCTCTGGGCTTCCTGGACTTCCTGGAAGTCTATTTCCTTTGCCAGACTGGGGAAGTTTTCCTTTATTATTTGTTCAAATAAGTTTTCAATTTCTTGCTCTTGTTGTTCTCCTTCTGGCAGCCCTATAATTCAGATATTGGAACGTGAAAAGTTGTCCCAGAGGTTCCTAAGCCTCTCTTCATTTTTTTGAATTCTTGCTTCTTCATTCTGTTCTGGTTGAACGTTTATTTCTTCCTTTTGTTCCAAATCATTGATTTGAGTCCTGGTTTCCTTCCTGTCACTGTTGGTTCCCTACATATTTTGCTTTATTTCACTTTGGGTATGTTTCATTTGTTCTTTCGCTTTTCAAGCAAGCTCAGTCAGTTCTGTAAGCATTTTGATTACTAGGGCTTTAAATTCTCCATCAGATGGGTTAGCTATCTTCTCATCGCTTAGCTCTCTTTCTGGAGATTGCTCTGTTCTTTCATTTGGGCCCTATTTCTTTGTCTCAGCACACCTGTTAAATTGTAAGGGGGCGGGGCCTCAGGTATTCACCTGGGCAGGGCACCCTCCTTGCTGTGCTGTGGCACTGCCTCTGGGGGAGGGGTCAGAGAAGGAACAGTGCAGCTCGCCTGCTCTGCTTTAGCCCACTTTTCAATGAACCCTCATGTGAGACTAGGAGTTTCTCCCACCTGGGTAACCCCCATTGTAGTCCACAGTCAGCTCTGAGTCTTCAGTTTTCACCTTCAGCCAGCACTGCCCTCATGATCCACTACCCCATCTTACCAGTCTGGTTGGTCCGGCTGACTGTTTCTTTAATTCCTTGGTTGTCAGAGTTCCATGCAGTTTGATTTTCTGGTGCTTTTGGTTGTTTATTGATTTTAGATTGATTGTTATCCTCCTTTTGGTTATGTGAGAAAGTAAAGAGTTTCTACCTATACCTTGATATTGGCCAGAACTCCTCAAAGTTATGTTTCTAAAGGGATGGAAATACGGAGAAGAGTACAAATATCTTGCCATTTTTGTAGCATTGTTAAAATATTAAAAACTGTCCACAATGCCCATGGGGAAATTTAAATACACTATCTAAAAAACCCTAAATAAAGTAGTGTGATAACACATTTAATATAATTAGATGTAAAATCTTCTCTTATGTGAAAAAATAAAATGAATAAAATTACCCTGCTATTTGGGGTTAATAAAAATGTTTTGGGTTGTGTAGGAAACATCTGACATCTTGGGAGATGGAAGCAGTTTAGGTAACAGTCTGTTTACCTTGTGACTACATCATATAAAAGAATATTTATATTGTGTTTTGCCACTGGAGACAGTAATTCATATGACTAATCCTAAATGATGTTTTGGGAGCTAATATGCAGACATTAAGAGTGCAGACTGAAAAAGGTCTGTTTAAATTCAAAGCTTACTACCTCTCACTAGCTTTATGACCTTAAGCAGGTTACACAATCTTTCTGAATCTCTTCCTTTATTGGGAAAGTAAGGATGGTAGAAATACTTATTTAATTAGGATTTTATATAAAATAAATTAGGCAACCAAAATAAACCTTGTGTGCATAGCATAAGTCACATAGTAATTTATTCAAGAAACGGTCATTTTTATTATAAATATTAAGGTTTAATGGGAAATAAAAGGGCTCAAACCATACTGTGAAATATTATTTGGAATTTATTACCTAATTTATCATAATAAAACTCCTATTGACCTTAACTCTAAGGTGGTATTAAAATTCATATTCTACAGGAGTTGAATCTTCTGTGCTTGACCTGTAACTCCAATCTACAAAGTCATAGAACAAGCAATAATAAATAAAATTGTAAGTCACTCAGAATAGTAAAAACATGTAGTGAAAGTAGACTTCCTATAAAGATCTTGAAAGTTGTCATTCTCATTTTTGCAACAAGAAGAATCTGGAAAACCTGAAAATTCATAACTTTTCTTGGACCATCAGAGAACTAAGTTCAGGATGAACTGCCCTGACAAAGTCTGGAGAGAAAGGCAAATTCAGAATCACAGCAGAGATGTGCTTACTTGAAGCCAAGTCTCCAGGAGCCATAAAATGACAGAAAAACTTAAACAGTAACTTTCATAAATTGCTGGGCATTGAGTTGGACTAAAGTGAAAATGAGAAACATGTAAGAGCCACAGTCTTAAGTGGGCCTCACACTCTGAAAGGCTTGACCTTCAGAAAATCCACCAGGTATGTACAGTGAGGATCTAGGAAGACCACCACATTCTCCGGTAGGAAGAATAAATTAATAATCCTCATGAAATATTCCAGGACTTTCTCCATAACAAAGGTCTACTTTTGCCTGGAAAGAGCACTTTGCCGGAGCCTTATCCAATCTAGGTTTTATCCCACCCCACTCCCCTATCACCTTCCCATCTGACCTAAGGCCAGCTGAACTGGAGACATTATACAGGGAAGGTCACAGTCCACAGACACAGGTCCACTTAAGGACTGAGATTTAATTGGAAGATAATAGAACTCTCCTACCCCCTCATACTTTCCACCATGCTACATGCACAAAACAGAACCCTCTCTGTGGAAGACGATTGAAAAAGCCCAAGGAGAAGATGGGAAACAAAGCAACAACACTGGATGCACTGGAAGCCTGTGGCACCTATAGCTAGAGAAAACACTAACATTTCTAGCCAGATTAATATGAATTCTCACAGATATTTATCTCTAGTGTACCCTATCATGTCCAGTTTTCAACAAAAAAAAAATTTAAGACTCATGAAAGGTAACAGCAAGAATCTGAAAAGACAAGGTTATCGTCAGAACTGACTCAGAGAGATGCAGACATTAGGATTAACACACAGGGAGTTTAAAACAACTAATATGTTAAAGGCTCTAATGAAAAACCTGGACAACCTGCAAAGACAGATGGCTATGTAGGCAGAGAGTTGGAAATTCTAAGAAAGAATCAAAATAAAATGCTATAAATAAAAAAATACTAACAGTAAAAAACATCTTTGATTGGCTTATTAGCAGACTCAACACATGTGAAGAAAGAATCAGTGAGTTTAAAGATGAGTTAATAGAAACTTTTCAAACTGAAAGTCAAAAAGAAAAAAAGTAGAAACACACTCCCATATCTCTGAGAAAATTTCAAAGGTGTAATATATGGTTAGTTGGAATATTAAAAGAAGAAAGAGAGCTACAGAAATATTGGAGTAATAATGGCTCGAAACTCTTCAAAATGAATGACAGTAAAATTATCCCTAAGTGAAGGTAAAAATAGAGACTTTCTTATGAAGCAAAACCCATGGAATTCAGCATCAGAAGACCTGCACTATCAGAAATATTAAGAGATTGTTTTTTCCCACAGAAGAAAAATGATATGTATCAGAAACTTGTAACAATGTAAAGAAAGATAATCAGAGAAGAAAATGATAAAGTTTAAAAAAGTTATTTTTCTTATTCTTAATTGACCCCAAAAGTAATCTGTTTGTTTATAGTAGTAACAGTAAGAATGCATTTGGTGACTATATTATATGGTAATTGAAACGAAGGAGAACAGTGTCACAAGGCATGGAGGAAAGAATGACAAGAGACTTGTACACAGGAAGCAGAACAGCGCCATCTGACAGTACACTCGGATTAGTTTAAAAGGTATATTAAATTAAAAAGTATACCTAGGGTTTTCAGGAATCACGGTAGAGGACACATGGACAGAACTAAGGGGGAGGAGGGAGGCTGGGGAGGGAGGTGGGGTTGGAGGGGAAGGGAGGAGGGGGGGAGATGTTGCAAATAACTGTAATCGAACAACAATAAAGTAATTATTTAAAAAAAAAGTATACCTAGAAAACAATCAAAGCAACTCTTGTTACTGTTGTTCAAGTACAGCTGTCTCCATTTTCCCTGCCACCACTTTCCCCTGCCCCACCCACACCCACCTCCCACCCTCGATCCTACCAAGAAATACAATTGATGTACTAAGAGAGGAGATAAAATGAAGTAAAAGGAAACAGAAAACTGAGCACTGGTAGCAACAACAACAACAAAAATAATAATTACAAACTCAGTAGGTATTAATCCAAATATATCAATTAGTTCCTTTAAATGTGAATAGTCAAAATAGACAACTAAAAGACAGAGATTGTCAGAGACGATAAAAAACAAACAAAAAATAAGACAACTATATGTTAGCCATAAGAAACTCATTTTAAACATGAAGACTAGATATGTTAAAAGTGAATGAGTAGAGAATGATAAACCACATAACACTAATCAAAAGAAACATGGAATTTCTGTATTAATTTTAGAAAAGGAAGGAGTCCAAAGGAAATTATCAGACATAAAGACAGGCACGACATAACGATGCGTGAGTCTGTTCTCTAACATGACATAGCAATCTTAAACTTGCATTTACCTAAAAGCAGTGTCAAAATAGGTGAGGCAAAAACTGAACAGAAAGGAGGAATAGACAAACACACTATTATAATTGAAGAATTCAACACCTCTCTATCAGTAATTGGAGATCAAGCAGGCAGAAAATCAATTAAGACACAGTTCATCAAAAGAGCACTATCAATCAACTTGATCCCATTGACATTTCTAGATTATTTTATCCAAGAGCAGCAGAATATGCATTCCTCTCAAACCTGAATTGAACTTTCACCACAATAACTCACATTCTAATTCATAAATCTTAACAAATTTAAAATTTAAATTTGTATATAGTCTTTTAAACAAATTTAAAATTTAAATTTATATATAGTCTTTAAACAAATTTAAAAGACTATATATAAATCACACAAAGTATGTTCTGAGACCACATAGAATTAAACTAGAAACAAATTATAGTGGAGCAATACCTACAAATATTTGTTGAACATAAAAAAGCACACTTCTTTTTTTATTGTTCAATTATACTTGTCCCAATCTTTCCCATTGCTCTCCCCTGCCCTGCACCCCCCTGCTCCCTCAGTTAATTCCCACCCTGTTGTCCACGTCCATGGGTCCTTTACATGTTCCTTGACTAGACCCTTCCCCTTCTTTTCTTCATTATCCTTCTCCCCACTCCCCTCTGGTCACTGTCAGTTTGATTTTTATGTCCATGTCTCTGGTTCAATTTTGCTTGTTTGCTTGCTTTGTTCACTAGGTTCCACTTATAGGTGAGATCATATGGTATTTGCCTTCCATGCCTGGTTTATTTCACTTGGCATAATAATCTCCAGTTCCAACCATGCTGTCGAAAATGATAGGAGCTCCTTCTTTCTGCTATGTAGAATTCCATTGTGTAAATGTACCACAGTTTTTTTATTTACTCATTTACTGATAGACACTTAGGCTGTTTCCGGCACTTGGTTATTGTGAATAATGCTGCTATAAACATCGGGGTGCATAGGTTCTTTTGAATTAATGTTTCAGGATTTCTAACAAATCAATAAACAACAAGTGCTAGCGAGGATGTGGAGAAAAGAGAACCCTAGTGCATTGCTGATGGGAATACAGACTGGTGTAACCACTGTGGAAAACAGTATGGAATTTCCCCAAAAAACTAAAGATGGAACTGCCTTTTTATCCAGTGATTCCACTACCAGGATTATACCCTAAGAATCCTCAAATAACACTCCTAAATAAAATGTTGGTCAAAGAAAAATCTCAAGAAATTAAAAAATATTTTGAAAAAAATAAAAATATAATTTCAGAATTTGTGGGGTGCTTCCCTTTTAAGTCATGCTTAAAGGTAAATCCATGCTTACAGCTAATTCATGCTTAAAGGCAAACACAGTATTAAGTATATATATGAGAAAAGAAGAATGATCTAAAATCAATGTCACAGAAAGACAAGTACCATATGATTTCACTCATATGTGGAGTCTAATGAACAAAATGAACTAACGAACAACTTGGTGACAGGCTCAGGTAGAGAACAGGCTGATAGCTGAGGAAGGGAGCTGGATGCGGGGTAGGGTGGAGGGATTGAGCAAAAAAGAAAAACTCATGGACATGAGCAACAGTGTGGTAATTGTGAGGGTAAGCGGGGTGTGAAGGGAGGTAGAGGGGGTAAGAAGGGACAAAGGGTGATGGACAGAGACTGACTTGGGGTGGTGAATGCACAGTACAGTGTAGAGATGATGTGCTGTAGAGTTGCACACCTGAGAAAAGACCGTGTGTACAGTTCAACAGTGGTTCCCAGGGGCTAACAGTGGCGGAGGACAGGTTAACTATGTGAAGCAGCGATAATCGTTTTAGACTGGTGAAAATATCAGGTGTGATACTGTAAAATGGATACACAGCACTAAATTTTTCAAAAGCCATTGAGCACAAAAAGGCTTTGAGCACCAAGAGTAAATCTTAATGTACACAAATTTTGAAAAAATCATCTAAGAGTTCAGAGGAATCCCAGGGTGGAATGCAGAATGTGACAAAACAACCTGCGTGCATCACAAACAAAAGACAGAGCTTTACTGAACCCTTTCAGTAAGTGGTAGTGGGGGGAGGATTACCTGCCGACATGACTGCAAATGAGTGGTGCCGATAACACTGAAGGAAATGTACGTAAGAACTGTATTCTAGTTGACAAAATTGATTCCTATTAACGCATGTGTTAGCAATTCTGGTAGTTACACGTGTATACCAGAAGTGAAGATTAAAGTGTTTTTTGGATGGTGGGAACTTAGGTTAGAATGAGAGTTTACAGGTAAGCAAGGAGAGGAGGTGGGAACGGTCCATGAGGTACTGCAGTAGCGTCGACCATATCAACATGGCCTCATGTTCAACTTCACATATCAGGAATGGTTACATATATAAATACCTAAACACACAAGTTAGTGTGCACATATACATTTCCAGAGCTCCTTGGAAAAATAAACAATTCTAGGAGTGAGGATATCATATTTCCCCAAAGCAGGAAATACACAAGGTGAGCTTTAAGCATTTAGTCGCACCAAAAAGTAAGGAAGCATTCAACATCCATACACACAGTGGTGGGCTGGGGGTGATGAGTAGCTGTTCAATGACACAGAAGCCACATAAAAGGGCTATGACAATACCTAAGGCAAAATGAAGTAGCATTGGATAACTCAGAGTACAAAATAAATAAAATGAGTCTATATTGATGTAAATTAATGAATCATTAAATAAAATGAGAAGTGACACATCTCCCATACAGAAGAATTCCAAATGAATTTATCTGAGTACCTCCCTCCTTAAATTAGGCAAATATAAATCTCCACTCCTCAAACATGGGCTGTGCAGAGTGACTTCCTTCCCAAGAGCATACTATGAAAAAGGATAAAAATGTGTCACTTTACAGTAGAGAAAAACACTACTTTAGCCAAGTGATCAAAGTCATCATGAATCGAATAGTCATAAATCATGTTGATAGCATGTGCCCTTGATATGAGGTGATGAAATAGTGCCTTACCTCTGTGATCTCTCCCCCAACACCCATAACAATGGTCCAATCATGAGAATAACATCAGCCAAATTCCAGTAGAAGGACAGCCTGCAATTTAACTGACCAGTATAAGCCCCAAACTGGTCATGGAAACAAGGAAAGTCTGAGAAATTTTCACAGCTAAGAGGAGCCTAAAGTAACAACAAAATGTAAGTGATATCCTAGATGAAATCGTAGAAAAGGAATTGCAAAATAGGTAAAAACTAATAAAATCTGAACATATTCTTTAATTGGTAATAATATATCAATATACATAACACTAATTAATAACAGGAAACCATGTATGAGGTATATGAAAAATCCATGTATAACTTTGCACTAATTCTGTTAATCTAAAGTGTTTTAAAATAAAATATTTATATTAAAAAAATAGTTATAGCAGTGACCAAATTAGATAAACTTTGATTAAAACTGTTTCTCAGGTAAACTTCTGGGTCTATAATTTAGGCAGACTGTCCTTTTGAAAAATCAGATGAAATGCATTATGAAGCCATCCAAATGATAACAGATACATTGTGTTCTTTCTGTGTCAAATCCAATGTGCCCAGAATAGGGTGAGCAAGGCAGGGAGAAGTAGGAGTAGAGGACCAAGGGAGAAAAAATACTCAGGGCAAGATGGTATAGTGCCATATGGAACTGCATTATTTGCTTTTGATATATTATGAAATATATTTATTATGAAATATAAAGCTATTAGAAGAGGAATGACTTAAACACCTTCATTTGACTTACAAAAGAAAAAAGCAATTATTCCAGATTTTGCACTAAGAATACATGAACCCTGGCTGATGTGGCTCAGTGGATTGAGCATCAGCCTGCAAACCAAAGGGTTGCCCGTAAGATTCCCAGTCAGGGCACATGCCTGGGTTGGGGGCCAGGTTCCCAGGTGCAGGGTATGTGAGAGGCAACCACAAATTGATGTTTCTCTCCCTCTCTTTCTCCCTCCCTTCCCCTCTTTCTAAAAATAAATAAAATCTAAAGAAAAAAAGAATATATGAAAGGTCCAGGGACAGGTGTAAAACTACCATTTACAAAAATAAAGCAATTTTAGTGACTTTACCACTAACAGTAGATAAAGATGGTCAGATTTAGGTATATTTTTAAGACAAAGCCAGTAGGATTAGCAACTAGAAAAGTTGGATTACCAATAACTAAGCTGGAGCTCACTGTGAGTTTATACAATGGAATATAGTTCAGCCATAAAAGTAATGATCCAACATGGATAGACCTTGAAAACATGCTTAGTGAAAGAAGCACATGCAAAAAGCCACATACTGTGGAATTGCATTTATATGAAATGTATACAATAGGCAGATCCATAGAGAAAAGTAGACTAGCAGTTTCCAGAGGCAAGGGAGGGTTACTTTTGGGGCAATAAAAATATTCTAAACTTAAACAGTGGGGATAGAGTTGGTGGTGTCAAAAGTTCAGTTTTGCAGATTATAAGTAAGGGTGTGGAGGAATAAATTGAGATGTCAAGACAGCAGTTGAATATCTGATTTTTACACTTAGGGTTTGTCCTGAACTGGAAATATGCGTATGGGAGTGATCAATGTAGATACATGGGATTTAATCTTGACACTGGATGAACTCATCTGGGAGTAAATGGGAATAAAAAAAGAGAAAGAGCCCCATGACTGGGAGCTTGGACATGTTAAAAGGTCAGGAAGAGGAAGTAGAACTAGCAAAAGAAAATGAGCAAATGCGCCTAGTGCAGTGTCCTAGAAATCAAGTGGCAATAAAGTGATCGATCACGTTAAATGACACAGCAATTTCTGATCATGCATAATTAGACACAGGGTCATCGTTAGAGGATGCTGGTGAACTTGATTGGAATAGTTTCAGTGAAGATGGTAGAAAAATTCTGGCTTGAGTAATTCAAGAAATAATTCAAGAAGAATGAGAGAAGATTACTGGTAGATCCTTTTCAGATATCAGTATCTTAAAGGAGAAAGATAAACAGGGAAAAGAAGAAAATGGGTGCTTTGTATTGTTGGCGCTGGTGCTGCCAACAGCAGAACAAACAGCACTTGTAGAGCGATGGGGCACGTCTAACAGAAAAAACTGAAGTTGTAAGACAGAAAAGAAAAAAACGCTACAACAAAATCCTTGTGGAGACGTGAGGGGAGCGGACAGCATGCACAAATGGGGAGCCAACATAGGGAGGAACATGAAGAATTCATCCACAGTGACAGCAGAGCTGGGCATCAGTGGGCAAAGGTGGTGAGGGTAGGTGAAAGTTGCCTTCTAACTGTCTCCAGTCTTTTCCAGAACATAGAGATGAAGCTCATCAGCTGAAAGTGGGGATGGTGGTGTGAGTTTAGAGGTCTGTGCAAGAGAATATAGTTAGAAATTGTCTTGTTTAACAACAGGAGGGTAACTGAACTAGAAAGATATAGCATATGGACAGGCCTCTTATTGATCATGAACCTTAAATGAAACCAATCAGCATGTATCTGATCTAGGTATTGTTTATTTTTCTTCAGCCATGTTTCATTGTATGGGCACACGCATAGGGTAGGAGAATTTATTTTAACTAAGGCTGGTCAGTGAAGAGAAGAACATGAAGTAAGGCTATGGAGGACATAAGTAATGAGGAAGTCCTAGTAACTGTAAGTCATGGAGTTTATGCTGAATAAATAAGAAAAAGAGGAGACCTACTTCTGGGGCTACTTGAAGTAACAAAGTAGAAAGATAGAATAGGTGATTCTATACCTACAGACTGGAGATTCCTACAATGGGATATAGCAGAAGTACAGTTACTGTCAGTGATAATGTCGAGAACATGGCATGAAAGTAGTTGCTGAGGAAGAGGGAAATGACAGACTCGCAGAAGCAGAGAAAGTCAAGAACATGAGGCTAAGGTGCTGGAAAGACTATCTGCATTGATTTTGAAATCTTGAAGCATGATGGCCTAGGTAGTGTTAATGACAATATCAATGAGTTATGGCACGAAATCTTTAAGAAATGAAGAAGAGTGACTAAAAATAAGGACAGAGAAAAATAAAGGTAAATAGGTAACTTGTAACAAGGAAAGATAATGATGAAGTTTGACAACATGAGCTTTATGCAAATAACTATGGATAAAGGAGGGAGAATATGGGGAGAGCTGCAAAGAGAAGCAAGGTCAAAACATCCCCACTTTGAAGTACAGAGGCACAAGTGAGGCAGAGGAAAATTCCATCACTAAAGTGAGATTCAGGAAAACTGTCTTCAGAGAAGAGAGAGGTTTCTCTGGAGCAAGAAGGAGCAGGAGCAAGAAGGTGAGGGAACTTTACAGATGAGAAAGATACAGAGCATGACTTTCAAAGACACAGTGAGTATCTCAAGACTTTGCACAGAGCTCTGCAAGGACTAGAGTCTATTGGACAAGAGTAAACGCCTCCATGGCCCACACGACTAAGAACAATGGGCTTGGTAAGGCTTGTCCGGAGCAGGGCAAAGCTGAGAGTAGGCCTGCACTGTGAGGGTGTGTGCCCTGGGGGAGTGGGCATCACCTGTGTGCTGAGTAGTGGAGCTCCCTATTTTTTAATTGACCCCTTTAATTATCTATACAATATAAAGAATATTACTAGAGTCTGAGATATACAGAATTAAGCCAAAATTGCTCCAGCATTACAAATCTGGAAAATTAAGCCTCTTATTAATAAGGTTCTTGATTTCTGTGATCTCATTCAGCAGAATCCTGTCACCAACTATAACATTCCAGAATCTGTTCTTAGTGCTATAATTTCTACATTAAAAAGGTTGGAATCAAAAGGAGGAAAAATATTTATTTTCAGATCAGACACCTGCTGCTTGCAATTTAGATTTTGGGCAAACTACTAGAAGTGACAGCAGAGAGTGAACGCACTGTGTTTTAACCTCCCCAATTAACAGCAGTCAGTTCAGAGAAATCTTATTCCGGGTCTCCTTTTCTTTACTGAAATGACCAGGGGAGACCTTGAAGGCAAAATGTGTGAGTTCTGTTAAAGGAAACCTCAAACAACAGATAAGCACTGAAGTCTTTGAAGAAATTGTGAACACCCTCTGGGGAGAAAATTAGACTTGTGAAGTTAAAAAAAATGGCACACAAACATTTTAACACAGAACTGCAGACAGAAGTCAACAGGGATATTTCCAAGTGAAGATTGCCTGTTGAGGAAGAAATTAGTTTTGAACATCAAAAATAAATGAACAAAGGGAGCAGAAAACAACATTAAATTAGTGCTCTTTCCTCAAGAAAAAAAATCCCCTTGACCTTCCCAACACAAAAACACACTAATCAAGCTTTACTACTGAAAAAGGAAAATCTCATTACAAGTAAGAAAATCTAACTCTAGGAAACCAATCATAAAAAGATTTGTCTTTATAAGCACCTCTGTATTCTTGGCCCTTCAATAAAGTAGCTGATTTTTGACTGACCTCTTGTTGTTAAATAGATTGGCTTTATGCTTCTATTTATTCACAATTTATTATCTGATACTATTCATTTATTATTTATCATTCCATTTTTAGCTTTAACTATAAATATGAAAATCTCCAGAACACAGACAATTTATGCCATTTTTTTCCTCATAACTGTGTTGGGGAGGAAGAATTTTCTTCTAGTCTACAAAGATTCTTTCAGCTGGTCTAATAATCAGATTGATGTGAGGCAATATGACAGGAGAAAAACAAATTTAATTTTGAACATACATGCATGGGAGGTTGGTCAAGAGAAAGGTAATATGAATGATATGTGCTATCTACTGAGTTAAGGAACGGGTTAGTGACCTGGGGCTTCAGAGGAGAGTCCGAAGTCACAGGGTGAAAAGAAGGTCAGATGTGCGGTAATTAGATGTTTGCTCTGCCATACGGCTAGGCCATAAAATGTTACTTCTGGTAGTAACTCTTACTATGGACAAGCCCCCAATTTAAATTCCTTAAGGGAAAGGTACAAGTGTCTCTTAAGCCTGAAGAGTCTCAGTTGCCTTTAACCCAATATAATCTTCATGCCAAAGTGGCATATCTTGGGGAGGGTCTGTTCTGAACCCCTTAAATGGTCTTAAGAGTTAGGTTCTGCTGCAGCCACAGACCTCTGAGGGATGTATTTAGAGGAGATGTTCAAACCAAGTGTTTCGTTACAATTAGGCTTCCAGCAAACCCCATGCAAGTTTCTTCTGTGTTGCTTGCTCTAGAATTCAGAAAAACCACCCTTACTCAGACTGTAATGATGGTATCCAAATGCTCTTGCTTGAATTCCTGTTCACGAAGTTCAAAAAGCGTGTACGCTCTTTTCACATTTTTAAGATGACATCTAAATTTTTGTTTCATTAAGTTTAAAAGTTGTACTCCCTATTCTACTTTAAATACTGACATTTTTATATTTATAAAAGATTTTATATAAAACTGTCAATATAATTCTTTTACACCTACCCAATTAAATACGTGATAATATAAGCATTCATTTAAAAAAATACATGAACATTAAAATAAATGTTTCATTGCTCTTTTTTCTTCTAGAAACTATACTGATATTCTACTTCTCTCAAAGAAATTTCATTAAGGGACTATTTCAAAGAATATTTCCTTAACGAGATGAATAAAGGCAATTTTGTGGTGCTTTTATTAAAGGAGTCTCCTCCGGCTCCAGCCCTTAAACTTTTTCTTCCGTTACCATCCAGAAAATTTCAGGTTAAGAGAAAGGTGAACCATTCTTTGGCAATGTGGAAGGGAAAATGGAGAAATAGAACGATCACCGAGAGTGTTTTTACCCCACATGAAGACCATCCTATTAGCAGAGCCACCAACGACTGCTTTTCGACATGCCTTTTTGTGTGGAATCCGCACTGGTCTTGCCTGGCTTCTCCAGGGCAAGCGTGGGAAAGCGGGGGAGCACGCCGCGGGGCACGCTTGGCTCTGTCATTCTGTGCTGATTCAACTGAGAGAGGGGAAAAATCAGCCCCGCGAAAGAACTCAGAGGAGACAAGAGTGGGGGAAAAGCTGGTCAAGAGGGCAGAGAATAAGAGCTGTGCAATTGCCTCCTGCCACCCCCAGTTCCTGGGATCGGCTTGCCGCTGTCCTTTCTCCCTGGGAGAATAAGGGACAGAACAAGTGCAGGGAGCTTAAATCAACCCTACAGTCTGGAGTTTGCCACTGGTAAACTGGTAATGCATCTTAATCAAACCAGCCCGTGTTACCCAGATCAAGTTACTGGTCGTCTTCATCAGAATAATGTAGACAACATAGTGTGGGTCTCAACATTTCTTAGTGAAACTTAAAATAATTAAAATCCGCATATGCTTGACACAACGCCTGGCACACTGCAGAAGCTCAGTCAATCCCCGCACGCATTACAAAACTTGTATGTCGCTATTGAAACCCAACTTACGTTTTAAGCCTCATGAAAGAATAGCATTTTTTTTAGAGTTTCTCATCCTTACCTTTTCCCTCTAGGTCTGAGCTAATCAACTCAAACTATCCAGGACAGCAGCACTTTTCTTTTTTAATCATTTTTTATTGTTATGCTATTACCATTGTCCCAATTTTCCTCCTTTGCCCTCCTCTGTCCATCCCACCTCCCCCATTCCCACAGTCAATTCCCCCACTGGAGCAGCACTTTCTTTACAGCTTTGTTGAGGCAGTGATTCCCAAACTTTGCTATCCCTCATAATGGCAAGTGTGTTGTAAATGTGGATTCTAATTCTTAGACATGTATATTCTTATTCAGTAGATATAAGCTGGTATCTAAGAATATACATTTTTCAAACTCTCAGCAGCTTTTCTGATAATCAGTCAAATTTGAAGGCCCCAACAAGATAATCTTTAATATTCTATTCATTTCTAAATCATATAAAATTAGTTTTTTGGCATTTTAAATTTCTTTCTTTTGTTCCTAATTTACTATTTTGTATGGGGGGGGGGCAGGGCAGACAGGGCAAGAAGAGTGAATAGATCAGGCCCAGATGAAAAGAGTTTCAGTGAGGGAGTTTTTGTGTGTGATTAGCAGGGAGGAATGAGTTTTAGGCACAAAAAATTATCATTATAAAGTCTGAATCCATTGGTTTACCAAATGAAAGTAACAGAGATACTGCAGTTCATCTTTAAAAAGGAAAATCCATAGTTTTCTTTGTTTTGCACATTGACAACCTTTAATCAATGTAAACTGATATAACCTTCCTAAGAGATATTTACAGGTTCTCCCGTACTGCAAAATTCAACAAAGTTTGATTGTTAGATCAGACAGGAAGTTCTGAGCCAAGCATTTAAATTGGAGTGGGAGGTCTGCCTGAAGAAGGTGGCAACAGAGCTGAGGAAGCTGCAGGACCTGCCCAACCACCCAGACTCGTGAGATGCTTGGAACTGAATTGTGATCAGGAATACTGAGCTGCAGGCTTATGCTTTCCTTAAGGACATACAGAGAAGCCACTCTCTTGCCTCTGGGACAGTGTAGCATGGCACGTGTTCCTTGAACAGCTACACAGAGACAGAATGTCACACCCCAGATCCTGAGGGAGAGAGCAGCTGCAAGAGGAGGGTAGCTCTGAAATACATGCCAGAGGGGATGGAGAACTGTTTGTGTGACTGGCTGATGGACAGATAAGGATATGGGGACCTTCTGGGCATGGTTTTGACTTGTAGTCTTTTGGGGAGCAAGGAAAGTGCTGGGTCTCTGGAACAAGAGGGATCTGAGTGGGTGTGCTCTCAGCAGCCCGCACCCAGTACTGGAACCCCGTTAATAAAAACCTGTTTCTTTCAATACAGATTGTTGAGTCAAGTAGACTTAAAGCACCAAGTGGCCAGGCCACTGTTTGCACAGTTACAAGAGCTCTTACTAATTCAAAATAAATATTGCATATAAACAATTTAGATAATTTCATTTCACAAAGATGTTAAATTTAGTAAAATAAGGGGGAAGGAGTTAGCAGCATTTTTTTGCCAGGCACATGTGTTAATTACTTTCCCAGATGCTCTTTTTGGATCATGGAGAGACCCTGAGTAAGTGAAGTTAAATGCAACTGTAGAAAACAAAAATATAACATTGCAAGGTGCAATGTAAGCCAAGTATTTTCTACTTTTACTTAAATTCTCTTGCTATTATCTAGTTTAGTTCTTAGGCTAATTTAAGAATTATATAACTTTTGGAAAATGTAAAAATGCCATTTAAAAGAAAAGGACTCCATATGAATGTAAGAGGTATATAGCATATCACCATGTTTATGTCTATTCAAAAATATAATATGTTGTCTAGCTTTTTTCCCTCCTAGTGCCTCTCCAAGGCCTTTCTACAAAGATTAAATGGGCAAAAATGAGCTAGAGTTATTTAATGACAAATTGTACCCGGGGCAATTACTAGAAATTAAGATGCTAAGACTTCTTTCTCCATCTTATCACTAAACATGGATTTAAATATAAATGTGATAAACAAATTTCCCCTAGAGAAAGCCAAAGATAATTTTCAATTTTGATCCTCTTCCTTATTCATTTTTATTTTGATGACCAATGCCCTGAGCGTATTTTTGATTCTATGTTGCTTTCTATAACATATTTCTAAAAGTTTCTTTTTATGACCTCCTAAAATATTGCAGGGGAGATTCAAATGCGTCCCAAACAGGCACTGAAATTTTAATGCATTTTTATGGGAACCAGGCTCAGCCCCTTCAACACAACATTTATTTGTCCAGAAGGATGTTAATGGAATATTGTCCTATTTACAACTCAGTAAGTGAAGTGTTCCTACTCCAAGTATGTAGAATTATTTGCATTTTTTCAATTTAATTCATTAGTTTATCAATGTCATATAAGTATTGTAAAATGTATGTTGTGCATCTGAAAAAGTCTCATGTTGGCTAATCTAAGAACATGATGATGTCCAACCAAACTCTTTTAACTAATGTGAGTCTTTTCTGAAGTTAAAAACAATTTTGTTATTGCCACTTTTGTTAATGTCTGTCTTGAAACAAATCAAATAAAGATCCTTGCCTCACATGTTGTTTATCATTCTAATCCCATGGTTTAGAAAAGCACACAGCACAAAGTAGACAATAAATATATGTTGTATCAATCTATCACAACCAATTTTTTTCTCTTTGTAAAGAACAGTTACAATGGAGTTCTAGCACTACTTTGTTTTATAGGTATAGAAGGAAACAGTCCTTCGTTTTCAACATGTGCAAAGTGAAATGCAGAAGTAAAAGTAAAAACTCCCTAGCTTTAATTCTCCAGAACAATGCAATAAAGGGAGATGTGTGCAAGTAAACCAGATAATAATTAATTTATTCAACGGAGGAAACTCTTAAGGACCTAGAGGCAGGTGAAACCACAAGACAGAAGCCTGGGTCTCTGCTAGACTCTGTGGAGCAGTGACCCCCATTGATTTGCATCGGACTACGTATGAATTTAAAAATAGAATTATTTAGGGGAGGGAAGATAGCGGCAAGATAGGTGGGAGCAGAGTCCACTTCCTTCTGCCCACTGGTGAAACACCGAGCCAATCTTCTGAGGAACAGAGAGAACAGCCAACGGTATTCCAGCATATATGAAGATTAGTGACCAAAATTATAGGAGACATTGAATGATCAGATGGTAAGGAGAGTGCTTTGGAACGAAAAGGTCCCTGGGACCAGTGCAGGGATCAGGGTGGGCTGCAGCCCCAGACCCAGCAGCTGCTGGGTCTGCTGCAAGATGTTTGGGAGAGAGCCAGGTTGGGCTGTGTGAGAGGCCAGGTGCTTGTTTGGACTGGCGGGCCTAAATAGGAAGAATTTTTCAAAAAAAAAAAATAGAAAAAAAGAGGCACTCTGCGGCTGTTTGGAGAGGTCCTGTCCCCAGCAGCACCAGAATCGGTGCACGCCTGTGGATCAGAGGCCCAGGGAAGCCTGCCTGTGCACACTCTAGAAGTACAGGGGTCAGTGCACAAATGGTGGAGGCTTGTGCTCCCATCAAGGGGAATTGGGGACTATATGAACCTGGTGACCCACGGCCTGTCCCTGCCCACTCCAAAAGAACCAGGAATAGTTTGCAACCAGCAGCCCATGGGCCAGTGGTGGCTTGCACAGCCAATCAAGAGGAACTGGGGACTGTGCACACCCAGTGATCCGCGGCCCACCTGTGTCCACTCCAAAAACACCAGGGATGGTGCACAACCAGTGGCCCCCAGCTCACGGCTCGCCCGCGCCCAATCCAGGGACACAGGGGACAGTGAATACAGGTAGGTGGAGCTCATGCCTGGAGAGCCGGGCAAAAGCGCCTGCCACCCAGGCCCTGTGCGTGGAGCCCTGCAGGGCCAACTGGCTCTGTAGGAGAAATGTGGAAGCACCCTGCTGAGGGGAGCGGCAGTCCTCGGAATGTCTTGACTCAGTGTGGGAGCTAAACTACCCAGAAGGGGCCCTGAGAGTACCTAGCATCTAGACCGGCGAAGAGCGAGAAGGCAGTGGGTGAGTTGCCCCCAAATGGTGCATCTCAAAAACAGCACAACAACAGACCTAGGCTGGATCCAAAAGCGCACCTAGGAACTGGGCCGAAGGTTGGACAACAGCAAAGAGTGCATCTCAGGAAAGGAGAAAAGCAAAACTAATATCTTCCCAGCCTGACACAGCCAGGAAGACCAAAAGAACAGGCCTGGCCAGACTGGTTTAAAGCCAGCAGAAGGTTTTGTGGGTTTTTTGTTTGTTTGTTTTTTAATTCCTTCTTCCTTTCTGTCCTTCTTTATTTTTTTATTGCTTCTTCCTCCCTTTCCTTTATTATTCCTAGTCCCCTCCTTCTTTTATTTCTTATATTTTTTACTTTTTTTATTTTTTTGTTTTAATTAAATTTTTTAATTTTAATTCATTCTTCCTTTCTTTCCTTCTTTCTTTTTTATTCCTCCTTCCTTCCTTCCTTTCCTTATTTTATTCTTTCTCCCTTCCTTCCCTCCTTCCCCCCTCCACTTCTTTATCCACAGGTGAGACATTAAAACCTGGTGCTGTGAAAAGACCAGAGTTAGACCCAGACAGGGGTCATCCCAAAAAACAGAGATAGTGAGACAAATTTCACTTTGCTACTCCAGATAACTTGTAAGGTGGAAGTGGTGAATACCAGTACACCTGCTGGAAGAGGAAATCCACCAACAAAGGAACCACCAACAGAAAACAACGGAAGAAGGTGAAGGAGGAAGTGAAACCCACACTAACCTCAATCCAGGAGCAAACAGATAATACATCAATTGGTAGAGAAATTACCCACAACAAACAACTGAACAAGAGTGAGAGAGAAGCCTCAAAACCTTGTTCACACAGAAGAATCTGCTTCAACACAACCTGTCCACACCTGCACAACAGAATACAAGGCATGGTGGATGGAGTGACCCTCAGTTAACCAGCTGGATAAAAGGACCCACAAAAGAAAGACCCAACAACAACCAAAAGCCAAAGACATATAGAGAGCCAACATAAACAACAGTCCAAAACCAGTGAGCTCAGGAAATTACGGAGGCTATATCACTGAATCTCATAGGTATTCTACCATAGAAGTTCATACCATAAAACCAGGGAGTCACAACAGATCAATTTAAGAAACAGAGGCTAACAAGAAGAGTCTCACAAACAATGGGAAGACAAAGAAACAATCCCCAAATGAAAGGAAAGGAGGAAGCCCCAGAAAGAATGATAAATGAAACAGAGGCAAGCCAACTATCAGATATTGAGTTCAAAGCATTGGTTATCAGGAAGCTCAATGAGACACAGAGAATTACCAGAAACTACAAGGAAACTACAATGAACTCACTGCAAACTATATCAACATGAAAAAGGAAATAGAAACTATCAACAAGTGTCAAGAGGAAATGAAGAAAACAATATCTGAACTGAAGAATACAATAGAAGGAATCAAAAGCAGGCTCAATGAAGCAGAGGATCAGATCAGCGAGCTGGTGGACAAGGTAGAAAAAACACCCAAAAAGAGCAAGAACAGGAAAAGAGACTCAGAAAGAATGAAGAGGTATTAAGGGAAATGCAGGACAACATGAAACGTAATAATATTCGTATAATAGGGATACCAGAAAGAGAAGAAGAGGAGCAAGGGATAGAATACCTGTTTGAAAAAGTAATGATGGGAAACTTCCCTAATCTGATGAGAGAAAAAGTCGCACAAATCCAGGAAACACAGAGAGTCCCAATCAAAAGGAACCCAAACAGGCCCACTTCAAGACACATCATAATTAAAATGGCAAATATCCAAGACAAAGAGAGAATCTTAAAGGCATCAAGGGAGAAACAAGAAGAAACATACAAGGGAGCCCCGATAAGGTTAGCAGCTGACTTCTCAATGGAAACACTACAAGCCAGAAGAGAATGGCAAGAAATATTCCAAGTAATGAGAACCAGAGGCCTGCAACCAAGGCTACTGTACCCAGCAAGGCTCTCAATCAAGATAGAAGGCCAAATAAGGAGCTTCCTAGACAAAAGAAGTCTAAAATAATACACCTCTACCAAACCAGCTCTGCAAGAGATGCTAAAGGGATTGCCTTAAGGAAAGTAAGGAAAAGAGACAGAGAGAGAGGAACACAGGAACAAAAAAAAAGTGGCAATGAATAAGTACCTATCAATAATAACCTTAAACGTAAATGGATTAAATGCTCCAATTAAAAGACATAGAATAGCGGAATGAATAAGAAAGCACGACTCAAACATATGCTGCTTACAAGAGACCCACCTCAGGACAAAAGACCTACACAGACTGAAAGTGAAGGGTGGGAAACAAATTTTCCAAGAAAATGGACAGGAAAAAAGAGTCAGGGTAGCAATACTTATAGCAGACAAAATAGACTTCAAAAAAGGGCCATAAAGAGAAACCCAGAAAGACACTTCATAATACTCAAGGGAAGAATCCACTAAGACGACATAAACATTGTAAATATATACGTACCCAACATAGGAGCATCCAAATACATAAAGAAAATCTTGGAGGACTTCAAGAAAGATACTGACAGCAACACAATTATAGTAAGGGATTTTAACACCCCACTGTCAAAAATGGACAGATCTTCCAAACAAAATTATCAACAAAGTTATTGTGGCATTGAACAATGCCCTAGATCAAATGGCCTTAACTGATATATATAGAGCCTTTCACCCCAAAGAAGCTAAATTCACATTATTTTCAAATGCACATGGAACATTTTCAAAGATAGACCACATGATAGGACACAAAACAAGCCTCAACAAATTCAAGAAAATTGAAATCATATCAAGTATTTTCTCTGACCACAAGGGCCTGAAATTAGAAACCAACCCCAGGGAAAAAAACCCAAACACTCAAAATCATGAAGATTGAATAGCATGCTATTAAACAACAAATGGGTCAAGGATGAGATTAGGGAAGATATCAAAAAGTTTCTCGAAGCAAATGAAAATGAACTTACAACAACTCAAAACTTATGGGACACAGCGAAGGCAGTCCTGAGAGAGAAGTCAAATGGAAACATATACTGTGCTCATGGATCAGAAGAATCAACATCATCAGAATGTCCATACTACCCAAAGCAATTTATAGATTCAGTGCAATCCCCATCAAAGTACCAATGGCATATTTCACGGAGATAGCACAAACACTTCAAAAATTTATATGGAACCATAAACGGCCCCGAATATCAGCTGCAATTTTGAGAAAGAAGAGCAAAGCAGGAGGGATCACAATACCTGATATCAAACTGTATTACAAGGCCACTGTAATCAAAACAGCCTGGTACTGGTATAAAAACAGACAGACCAATGGAACAGAATATAGAGCCCAGAAATAAACCCAAGTCTCTACGGGCAATTAATCTTTGACAAAGGGGGCAGAAACACAGCATGGAATAAAAATAGCCTCTTCAACAAATGGTGTTAGGAAATCTGGACAGCTACATGCAAAAAAATGAAACTCGAGCACCAACTTACACCATATACAAAAATAAATTCAAGGTGGATAAAAGACTAAAATGTAAGAAAGACCTAGAGGAAAACATCGGTAGGAAATTCTCAGACATTCCACCCAGCAACATCTTCAATGATATGTCCCCTAGAGCAAGGGACATAAAGGAATGAATAAACAAATCGGACCTCATCAAAATAAAAAGCTTCTTCACAGCTAAAGAAAACAGTATTAAAATAAAAAGAGAACCAAATGTATGGGAAAACATCTTTGCCAATGATATCTTGGACAAGGGTTTGATCTCCAAAATATATAAAGAACTCATACAACTCCACTCCAGGAAGACAAAAAACCCAATTAAAAATGGGCAAAAGACT
>PVJI01001020.1:84465-206023 GCA_004026765.1 Micronycteris hirsuta
TGAAAAGATGCTCAACATCATTAGCCATCAGAGAGATGCAAATTAAAACCACAATGAGATACCACCTCACACCAGTCAGAATGGCCATCATCAACAAAGCAACAGATAACTGTTGGAGGGGATGTGGAGAAAAGGGAACCCTACTGCACTGTTGGTGGGAATGCAGACTGGTACAGCCATTGTGGAAAACAGTATGGAATTTCCTCAGAAAACTAAAAATGGAACTACCTTTTGACCCAACAATTCCACTTCTGGGATTATATCCTAAGAGCCCTGATACACCAATCCAAAAGAATCTATGCACCCCAATGTTCATAGCAGCACAATTCACAAAGCCAAGTCCTGGAAACAACCTAAGTGCCCATCTACAAATGAGTGGATCAAGAAACTATGGTACATTTACACAATGGAATTCTACGCAGCAGAAAGGAAGAAGGAGGTTACACCCTTTGCAACAGCATGGATGGAACTGGAGAGCATTATGCTAAGTGAAGTAAGCCAGGCAGTGAGGGACAAATACCATAGGATCTCACCTTTAACTGGAACATAATCAACAAAAGAAAAAAGCAAGCAAAACATAACCAGAGACATTGAAATTAAGAACAATCTAACAATAGCCAGAGGGGAGGGGGAGGGGACTACAGGGAGAAGGGTTTTCAGGAACCACTATAGAGGACACATGGACAGAACCAAGGGGGAGGGTGGAGGCAGGGGAGGGAGGTGGGATTGGAGGGGGTGAGGAGTGGGGAGGGGAGAGGATGCAGACAACTATAATTGAACAACAATAAAGTAATTTTTAAAAATTTAAAAAATAAAAATAGAATTATTAAAAATATTTAAAAAATAATTTATTTAAGTACATGACTTTATATAGGTAGATAATTTTAGACTTTATGGGCATGTGCCTCACTTGATGTAAGAAAAGTTGTTCATGGCCTCTGTGCAAGGATGACATGTAAATTAGTGAAGCATTCCATATTTTAAAAGAAAGAAAGAAAAATTGTTCTTGTCACTTCTTAATTACAACAAATGAATCATGTGATTGGGGTTTCCCTCTGATTTTGGTTCTTTTGAAAGCAATTTCCATTTATTTCAGATACTTGCCATTTAAAATTCTAAATTTAAATACTGGAGATTATTCTCTAGAGTTAAATGGTGGACTAAAACAGCTACAATCATTCTACCCTAGAGAAAATCCATTCTATTTGCCTGAAACTCCCATTTAATTTTATTGTGTAGAATAAGGGTCAGCAAACTACTTATTGCCCATAGGCGAAATCTGGCAGGAGCTATCTTTATATGGCCCCCAAGCTAATACTGTTCTTTTATGTTTTTAAATTGCTGAAAAAAAATCAGCAATGATAAATGAAAACCATGGGAAATTCAAATTTTAGTGTCCATAAATAAAGTTTTATGGGAATACAGCTTCAGTCATCTGTTTCTATACTGTCTGTGGCAGCCTCCATACTACAATGACAGAATTGAGTAATTGGGACAGAGACCACACAACCTACAAAACCTAAAATATTTATAGTTCACCCTTATGGAAAAGGTGTGCTCACTCGTGGTGCAGAGCATTTATCTCTACTTTCTCCCTGACAACATTATTTTTTATTGATGCCCTCTTTAGTAGTTGATTTTTCTCACAAAATGATGTATTTTGGGATGTGTTTAGCAAGATTAGAAGATAGTTTATATTGCTGCAATTACAATTATTCTCTGTGTTGGCATCTTCGCATTTAAAAAATATTTCTGAACAATAAGTGACCAATTTTATTCATTTCTTTATCTTTTAGAGAGAGGGGAAGAAATGGAAAGAACCATCAACTGGAGACTGACCCTGCAACCTAGGTCTGTGCCCAGACCAGGAGTCAAACTTGCGACCTTTTGCTTTACAGGACACTGCCTAACCACTGAGCCACGCTGGTTAGGGCATGGCCAATTTCTTTACCACCGAAGATGGGACCTATTTCTAGCCTAATGGTCATTCCTAAAGCAGTCTGTCAAGTATTTTAAGAACATTATATCATAATTGGCTTAAATGTTTTTGCCAAATAGAATGACAAAGCCACCATTGAAATATCATCAACAAATGAAATTATTATCCTCATAAACCAAATATAAACTAAGCAATTTTCAGTGGGCTTCTAGATGCACTACGTTGTTCTAAATTGTAAAAACAAGCAGAAGTCCAGTTCTGCAAATCTCATGGTTGAAAAGAGAAAAATTCTGTGTTAGTGTTAGACCTTTATTTTCCATGCTGAATACCATGTCATGCTTTTCATCTTCTCCCTCAAATGTCAATCAAATACAAAACAACTCACAGCCTAGTTGAGCCAGCCTCATTCATTCCACCTCTACAGTTTTTGATGAAAATATTTTACACTTTTTCAAAAAGTACTCATTAGTTTTTCTACTTCAAGAAAATAAATTAGCAGCTTACCTGTTATTAGAGGACAATATGAAAAAGAAAGTGAGTCCAAAGGACACTGAAAAAGACAAAAGCTTAAACAGACAGAAGCTGAAAGAAAAAGCTTTCCAGTTGTGTCTTGTTCCTGCTAGTTACTGTATTGTTTTGCTTTTTCCTCGTTTTTCAGATTCCTTAGGGGCATAAAGGGGACTTCCAAGGTGGAAATTAATCAACTCAAAGAGAGAATTAACTTGCCTATGTGTCTGGTTTTAACCAAAGGGCTTCTTACTTTCAGCAAAAACTTGAAATTAACATTGATAGGCATCACCATTCTTCTAAATTTCAAGCACTCTATTCGGAAGAGAAATCCTAATATAGTTAATAGGTATATATAAAGTAAAGGTGGCATTTAGAAATTAGTGGAAAAAGAAATAAGTAGTACGTAAACCTTACTGGAGTAATTAACTATTCATAACAACAATAATGTTTCACACTTCAAAATCCATGTTTAAAAATCTAAAGAATTACATTTACAAATATGAATCATACATTCATTTTAAAAGGATAAATATTTATCTGATTTGGTGTGATTATATACTTTCTGTAGAGATTTTGCAAATAAGTATAAAAGTATAAACCATCTAGTCAACAAAGGACAAAGCAAAGTATTTTACTCAGTGCCACTTTATGTACAAAGATATACATTAGAATTCAAGGTGTCCAACCTTTTGGTGTCTCTGGGCCACACATTAAATGCATTGCAACACGTAATCACAAAAGAAATCTCATATTGTTTTAAGTAAATTTACAATTTTGTGGTGGGCCCCACGCATAGCCATGCCAGGCTACCGGCAGCCCATGGGATGTGAGTTGCACACTCATGAAATTAAACTATATAAAACTGCAGTTTTTAAAGGTCAAATATATTTGGTGATCAAGAATTTCATATGGTTGGTTCTAATGAACGCATGTAGGAGGCAGGTCAAAATTTCTCTAAGGATATATGAAAATATGAGCTTCAGATATAATATATACTCAGTCTCATGTACTCCCATGTTTTATATAATTTAAGAAAAATTAAGGAAAATCTTAAGATTTATTAAAAATTATTCTATCCATACCATCTTTAAAAAAGACACTTAAAGAGTCTAAAAGCCCAACATTAATATAACGGTTAGATAAACAATAGACAATCTCTATAGTATAAGTCTATGTAGCCAACAAAGTCAGTGGGAAAAAAAATTGATTACACTACGGGGGGGCTGAGAGGGCCATAGAAAATGTCTCTTCTTTATATTTGTTCAGTAGAAAATGTCTCTGCTGATGTTTGTTCAGCGATAACAAGAGATAGAAGCTGCTAAGACAGGGTAGTCAACTCCAACTGGTTCACAGGAATCAGGGAGCAGAGCAATTTCATCACTGCAGAACTAAAGCTAAAAAAGGAAGAGCATGTAATTTGAGGACTATGTGGGTATGGTGAGAGCAACAACCCTGGATTGAGGAGCATCCAGAAGGGGCACTGGGTAGCTCAGGGATAGTGGATGCTGCAGCTGAGATGAGACGTGGGTCTGTAGCCTGAGATGAGCTCTAGATGGAGTTAACGGTAAAGATAAACCTGTGGAACAGGAACCAGGGCCGAAACCACCTTGCAGTCACTGGAAGTTTATACAAATGTTCCTTGGCCCTTGGGAATATAGTTTGCTATACTGCCATATTATCTTATTTGAGAAGATTATCTAGAAATATTTCACATGGTTCAACACTGTTTTTCTGTGACTAATGGGCTAGGCCACACAAAGGTATAGTAGTCTCTCTCCACTCTGGCCCCCCTCTCTCTCGCCACCTACGCCTTCCTCTTCCTTTAGGTGTATCTCTTTGCTTTCTTTCTCCTAAAATCCAAGGGCCCTTCTCTTGCCTCTGTAACTTGTTTCCTGAACCCACACAGCCCAGCTGGCTCAATTTTTCCATGGGTCACTTTTTCTACATCTGTGACTTTCTAAATAAACTTTTTCTTGTAATAAAAAAAGGTATAGTAGCTTCATAGGTTTTATTTGCCTGTCAAGTTGAGTGATTTTTAAACACTTGATTCTTTGTATTTTAAAAAATAGACATGGAACATTGTTCAGTAGTAAAGTATAATAACAGTAATAGTGGTTATAAAAAACAGTGATAAAACAAAATTTATAATCAGTTAAGGGGCAAAGGTTATTTGACATAATGATATCTTGGCAATTAATTATTATGGTTTTCTACTTAGGGCAGGAGATTCTGAAGACTGAAGAAAAATGCCAACATTCTTTTGTGTTGTTCCTCACTTGAGTCACAATAAAGAATACAGTAACATTTTACACATGTAAGGAAACTCTTTCTGATAATGGCAGGCATTGCCCTTGAAAACAAATACATGTCACGGAATAATACGGGTAGAGTAAAATATCAGAAGGAAAAAAACTGGGGTTAAGGAAAAATGTATGTCCTTCTAACACTCAAATGTGGAAAAGTCTCAAAATACTTATAAAATGTTCTTAAAGCCCAACTTCACTTGTAACATTTCCCATGGAAACAAGAGCCAGTTTTCTCCAAGCCCTGGGTTTTCATGAGGCACTAACTGAAATACCCCACTGTGGCCCCGCCCCGCAGCATGGATTTAAAAGACCCTTCTCTGAGCTACGGCTCCCATGCAGTCTTTCCTCCTGGCAGATGAAAACAATTTTAAATGGAATTGACCTGTGTCAAAGAAAAATTGCACTGGATAGAGTTGACCAGGAAAAGATTTTATTCAAGACCTTTGCAATAAGGAAGAGATGTGATTAAACCACCTGTGTTTGTTAATGTGTGCTTTATTGGAGTTAGGAACTTAACCTTCTACAGAGATTGACAGTCAGAAACATTATCTTTTTCAATGATTATACCAGGTTCTTGAGAAAAAGATTCCTGGGTTGTAGAAGATTGACACTTCAAAGCAGCAGAGAAAAGAGAGGTCAAAGGCCTACAGTCAGGAGAAGTCTGTCTAAAGTTTAGTCAAGCTGAGGGGAACATTAAGGTGTTAGCTGTCTTATGTGACCTACCCATGCTCAGCCCACCAACTTATTGTAGTGGAGAAATTATCCAGTAGAAGATAGGCAAGCCTAGAGTTAGATGTGATATGTGCTGGCGTGGTACAAGGACTTCTACCTCCGTTTGAAGGCTTCTGTACACTTGCTGAGGAGCGAGGTGAGGAGTCGAGTTTAACCTTGGTCGGTACAAAATACCAATAATGGGTGATGGCCTGCTCAGTGTGCAGAGGCAGGAAAGCGAGACTGTGTGAAGGCGCTCGTCCTGCACCACGGTGAGACACATTCCGTTTGGTTTTCCTAAACCAGTGGCTCAAAGCAGGGACATTAGAAACCAAGATATTATTCCTGTTATTTCTTCTGATTAATCGTAGAAAAACCATTAAAATTTGTTTTACTTATTCAAATGTTAATAACTTTTAATGACTTTAACAAACAGTCATGAAATATTCTTTCTGCACTCAAAAACAGTTACTGAGACTTTGCCCATTTGGTCATGCAAGGTCCCATTTAATAAATGTCAGAGTGCTGGAAAAAACTGTCACTCGCATAACTGGTTGGTTTTCTACTTCCTGATAAGGAGAATTTTCTGAGGAAGGCAGAGACAGCATATTTAAACAAATAGTTAATCCTGAAGTTTCTGGAGCTGGAATATATGAGTCAGAATTTAACACTTAAGGCTGTGTATCCCAGTGCAAATTACTCTGCCATTCTGTGGCTCCTTCTACTTAAAATGCCAACAATAGAACTTACTTAACATGGCTATGATGACAGAAACATGAATTAATGCATGTAAATCTTCAAACATGATAAGCCGGTTTGTGGTAAGCCTGGTACATTAACTGATTCTAGCATTATTTAATTTTCTTTCTCCCTCCCTTCTTTCTCCCCTGCTCCACCCTACCTTTTTATTATATGTCTCTTCCTTTTTAATTTGGCTATAAGGAAATTATGTGCTTAGCACAGAAACCATGCAGTCTCTTGCATAAACTATTTAGAATAGCATCTGCCAACTAGGCTAAGTGAGTGTTATCATTGATATTATTATTTTTTCCACTCCTGGAACTCATGTTTTTATTTGGATGCTGGTTTTACTATTATATTTTATGTGTCCTTTATTGTGGATCCTTCAAGCATTTTTTTGAATTCAAAGTAAAGCAAATATAAATAAACTATAGTAGAAAATAATCTTCCATGAGATATAAGTCACAAATATCTGTACAAGTTCCTATAAGAAGGCATGAAATTGCTCTTTGAAGTTCATACATTAGAAGATTAGTTTATAAAAAATAATCATGGCACCATGCCACAAATATATAAATGCTGGTATTCTGAAATATTTTAAGAAAATAAATTTCAGCCTTTTGGTCAAGATGGCAGTGTAGGCTGACATGGCTCACCAATTTGCACAACTACATCAAAATTACAACTAATATAAAGAGCAACTATCACTCAGAACCACCAGAAATTGAGTTGAATGGAAGGCTGACAACTACGGAATAAAAGAAACCACATGCATTGAGAATAATAGGAGGGGCAGAGACACGGAGTGGGCTGGCCCCACACACACATGTGGTGGATAAGAATTTGGGAGGGATATCTCAGGAGCGACGGGTCCCAGTCCCACACCAGGTTACCCAGCCAAGGGTTCCAGTGCCGGGAAGTTAAGGCCTCACATCTTCTGGCTGCTAAAAACCAGTAGGGATTGAGTTAGTGGAAGAAACTTCAGAAGTCCCAAACAGTTCCCACTAAACCCACAATGAACTCATCTACTCAGACTCACTCCCTCTGAGCTTCAGCACTAGGGTAGCAGATTGAAAGGCACCAGTGACATACAGGGAGAAACTGAAGTGTCTGCCATCAAGGCAAGCAGAGACCAGTGTCCCTTTTCTAAACCATCCCCTCACCAAGCTGGCAAACTGGTGCCATAGCTGAGACTCCATCAACCTGGCTAACACTGTTTGACCACCCTTGGAGACTCCCAGAGACTCTGTCCCAAACAACTTACTGACTAACCCAAGCTGCTTTTTCATATGAATGGCTGATTTTGCCTCATGCTTCACAAGTTCCTAGATCCTCTCATATAAGCAACAACTGGCCTCAGTGAGCTGCAGGCCTGGCACTAGCAGAAGCCAGCCTAAATTCACAGCTTGGCTTTGCCTGGGTATCTCCAATCCCAGCACAAGTAGCAGACATATAAGACTGCTCTATAGTTCATGCAGGGTGGCCCCAGACAGAAAATGGGTGGGGGCTGACCCTGGCCTACGCCACCTGGGAAAGCCCAGAGCCTGCACACCCAATGGACAACTACTGACCATACTGGAGCACCATCACACTGCCTCTGTTCAGCTGATCTTCCACAGAAGGCAGAGGTTGGTGGTAAGTGGTCACAGCCATTCCTTACAGCTGACTGACCTGGTAAATCCCTCCCATTGATCTGCCAAAAGCAACCAAAGCTCAACTACAAGAGTAGGGTGTAAATACCCCACACAAAGGGTGCACCTCCGGTACACAGTTTGGATGATAGGAGAGGTTGTGCCACTGGACTCTACAGGACACCTACTACATTAGGCTACACTATCAAGACCCAGAGTCATAGCAGTTCTACCTAATACATAGCAACAAACACAAGGAGGCTGCAGAAGAAACATGGCCAAGATGAAAGAACAGATCAAAACTCCAGAAAAAGACTAAATGAAATAGAGATAAGGAATCTATCAGGTTCAGAGTTCAAACTACGGGTTATAACAATGCTCAAGGAACTTAGTGAGTACTTCAACAGTATAAAAAAGATACAGTCAGAAATGAAGGCTATACTAATTGAAATAAAGAATAATTTACAAAGAAATAACAGTAGAGTGGATGAAGCTGAGAATCAAATCAATGATTTGGAACACAAGGAAGCAAAAAACATCCAATCAGAAAAACAAAAAGAAAAAAGAATCCCCAAAACTGAAGCGAGTATAAGTAGTCTCTGGGACAACTCCAAGCACACCAACATTCACATAATAGGGGTGCCAGAAGGAGAAAAGAGCAAGAAATTCCAAATCTATCTGAAAAAATAGTGAAAGAAAACTTCCCTAATTTGGTGAAGGAAATAGACATGCAAAGCAGGAAGCACAGAGAGTCCCAAACAAGATGGAGGCAAAGAGGCCCAGTACAAGATGCATCATAATTAAAATGCCAAAGATTAAAGACAAAAGTACAAGACACATCATAATTAAAATGCCAAAGGTAAAGATAAAAAGAACACCTTAAAAGCAGAAAGAGAAAAGCAGTTAGTTACCTACAGAGGAATTCCCATAAGACTGTCAGCTGATTTCTCAAAAGAAACTTTGCAGGCCAGAAGGGATTGGCAAGAACTATTCAAAGTCATGAAAAGCAGGGCCTACAGACAAGCTTGCTCTACCCAACAAAGCTATTGTTTAGAATCCAAGGGCATATAAGGAATCCCAGACAAGAAAAAACTAAAGGAGTTCATCATCACTAGATCATTATTATATGAAATGTTTAAGGGACTTATTTAAGAAAAAGTAGATCAAAACTATGGCAATAAAATGGTGACACATACATATTTATCAACAATCGAATCTAAAAAACAAACTAAGCAAACAAGAAGCACAAAGACAGAATCGTGGATAGAGAGATTGTTTTGATGGCTGCCAGATGGGAGGGGAGTGTGGGGAAATGGGTGAAGACGTGAGGAGATTAAGAAGTGCAAGTAGGTAGTTACAGAATAGCTATGGGAATGTAAAGTACAGTATAGGAGATGGAGTAGCCAAAGAACCTATGTATGACCCATGGACATGAACAATGGTGTGGGGATTGCCTGAGTGGTGGGTGTTGAGTGGAGGGGAGCAAAGGGGGGAAAATCAAGACCATTGTAATAGCATAATCAATAAAATATAATTAAAAATAAAATCACATACAAATGAAAATAAATATCATTAGTAATTTGAAAAACTTTATTATAAATCATTGAGTGGAATATGTATCTACTGGCTCAATTTTCTATAAATTATATTGAATAAAATAAATGATTGACACTAAAAAAGCATTAAAAAATGTCATAACAATGGTATGTTAAGGATACTGAATAAAACAGGGAAGACATAGATTATAATTCTTCCCAATAAATAATTTTCTCTGAATCCTCAGGCAAGACACTTTCCCTCCTTGTACCTTATTTTTGTCAAACAATAACACCTGTTCTGCTCACCTAAAGGGATCTTGTAAACATCATATGAGAAAACGAATTTGAAAACTTTGCTGAAACACCATACAAACATATGTAGTATACTAATGTAACTGGCAATATAATTAGAAGGTTGCATTTTCAAAAAGTTAGAAAGTAGTTTCAGTGTCTTAAAAGTTACAGAACTTTTAAGTTTCATTTTAGTTACAACTTTAAGTTAAAATTAGTTACAACTTTAAAGCAAACAGATGGATAAGAATAGCTCTGAGATGCCAAATGTAGCATGCTGTGTTTTTTTGGTAAGTATGCCTGAAAGCTCTATCAAAAAAGAAATCACAGAAATAAAATATCGAGAGCCCAAATAGTAAATGGATACAAATGGGTTTATTATCAAACAAGGAAAATCATAAAAATATACACTAAATAAAGCATGACTTCATCATCAAAATCATTTGTTGGTTACTGCAAGTACAAATAGCTGAAAGGTAGCATTTTTAGGGTTAAAAATCTTGGGGCCTATTGATTGATATTATCAGTAAAATTAACTTTAACCATTTTTGTCTTCTATGTACTGATCCTTAATCACTTCTATAAATATGTTTCTTCCTCCTTGCTATAAAGGCCTTTCTACTTTTAGTTGATGAGAAAGTTTAGAAATGCCTTGGCTTCTATTCTCAGATGAAAGATCTCTTACCTAATTGGCTGCTTTTGAGTAGCTCTTAATTGCAACTGGTTCTTGCATGTAATTTCCATTCCATAAATTTACCTTTTCTCAGTTGCTCCTTTTTTCTGTGCTATAGACTTTATTAACTTATAATCATTTTTATGACACCAATTACTTTATGATGTTTTTAGAACTGGTAGCATTACATTTCCCAGTTGATAAGTTGCTAGAATTATGAAAAATCATTGAAATTTTAAATGTTATGAAATTATTATAAAAAAATATGCCCTGGCCAGGTGGCTCTGCTGATTGGACCATCATCCTGCACACCAAAAGTTTATGAGTTTGATTCTTGGTCTGGGCACATACTTAGACTGTGGGTTCAATCCCCAGTTGGGGCATGTACAGGAGTCAACCAATCCATGTTCTCTCTCGCATGGATGTTTCTCTTTTTCTTTCTCTTTCTCTCTCTCTCTCTCTCTCTAAAAATAAATAAACATATCCTTGGGTGAGAACTAAACAATTATATTACCACAAGAAAAATACCAATTTTAAGGCACATTATATGTGGCTTAATTCTAAAGTCAAGGGGAAGATGGAAAGGGTGTTTGTTTACTATGTATATTTAAACATCACAAAGAAGTGTGGCCACCAAAAAAAAAAAAAGGCTGTGGTATCCACTCTCTCCCCCTCTCTCTCCCTCTCCCTGCCTCCCTGCCCCCGCTCCCCCCCCCCGCCCCGCCCCAGCCTACGCCTTTCCTCACCCCCTTCTTTCCTCAGGGCACTCTCTCTGGAGCATACCTGTGCGTTTCCCACTCTTCTTCCCCCAGGTGCATTATTCTTGTCTTCCCTTCCCCTAAGCTCCAGGGGCTCTTTGGCTTCTGTAATTGGTTTCCTGAGTCCAAGCAGCCCAGCTGACTTACTACTTCTACCTCTGAATTTCTAAATTACTTTCTTATGCCAGAAAACAAACAAACAAAAAAAAAAAACAGATGCTATAAATATTGGGGAAATTATGATGGAATGAAAATTGGAACAGACACAAGATAATAGAGAATGATCTGGAAATACAAAGGGGACTGAGAGCACCGTGAGAGAAGGCTGATAGTTTTTTGTATGTTCCACAGGAACAGGATAAGCCAATGTAACTCATGTACTGAAGGAGAGGTCCTGGAAAAGCCTGATGGCTTAGGTGGAACTTTTTATCATATGGTTAAACAGATATAAAGATGTTAATAAAGGTTGTGAATTATTGTTTTCATTAGCAACACATTGTTGCCTCATACCTCTGAGTCATAAGTTCACTATGAGTTGAAAGTTCACATTTATAAGTAAAAATTATACAGTAATTAGGTGCTATAGATTGGGGCAATCAATTTCATTTTTTTAATTGTGACAAAAATAAACCATAAGTGGAATTTTTTCTGACAAATAAGGTGCATGATGTATCCATATAGGGCTATGAAGATGCTGGAAATGTGGGAAAACTTGAAAAAACACTGGTTTGTCCACTTTCTTTCAAACTATCCCTCATCTGAGACCCTCCTCCTTTACCAGAAAATACAAATGAAAGAGAAATTACTTCATAAAATTTAAGTACAATCTTACTCATACATTTTCTTCATTAGAAAAACTTCAAAAAAATTGAGAGGCAATATGATGTCAGCAAAGAGTAAAGAATCTATCAATTTTGTAACCAACAACTACAATGTACATACTGACAATGAAGGAAATGATGAAACAGCCAGCACTTAGTAGAAACTGCATGCTGACTACATGCTGGGCCCTGTGCCGGGTGTGCTATTCTGCTGCTACCATGGAAATACTGAGTACGCCCTGCCGCCGGTAGTTTAAGGTAGGCAACTCTAAAACTAACGTCCAAATTTGGTGAAAACCCACTTAAACATATTTGTTTGATGCCATGATAGACAAATGGACAGAACTATCATTTTATTTATATGGATATTATTTTACAGTTTTTTTTAATCTAAAGGTAAGTTTTTAAAATGGTAAATAAATACTGCCTACTTCTTTATCATTTTAACTTTCAGTAAGCCCCAGGAACTTAGTTGTAACTGCACTAGTGAAGTGTATTATCTCTTAGGTCACATGGGACCCATTATTTTGCATTCCAATGTAATGGACTTTTAGTGGCCTTCCTAAGCATCTAACTATAGATAGAGTGAATTAGTCAATAGGGAGAACCTGGCTCATTAGGATCCAATGTGCTGTACACAGAATTAAATTAAAGAGTCTCACCTCATCAAACTCAAGGATCCACCATAACACAGACACTGATGCACAAAGGCCATTGTTTCACAACAGAAGGTAGATCTATCTTCTAGATTCTGAATGTACACACTGCAACTTCCTAGTCTGATGTTTCTGGTCAATTCTCACGGCCATCAGTTTTCCAAAGCTTACACTCCAGAGTTTCATATGGATGTCCTGGGATTGGGCTGTTCAGTGCATTTCAACTTATTTCTTATCATCTTTCTTCCAAATGCTTCTCCAAATGTAGCTCTGTGCTCAGACTGTAAAACACCACAATGTCAGTGCTGAGAAAAGAGTGGTCTAGTGCTGAGAAAACTAGGGCACAGATACAGGTGTTAATTCGAGCTTGCCTGATGCTCCATTTATTTCTGAAATACATTGACAAGATTAAAACTCTAGAAAATGCTTTTTAAATTTTATTGACTTTTTCAGTGAGGGATTATGTTTCTTTTTCAGATTCCACAAACAAAACTAGAAAAATCTGCAAATAATGCCAGCATCAATTACCAAATATTTGGCTATTGGGCTCTTTTGAGCTGCCAATCTATTCTAGTGGGGTAATGTTCTACAGAGAAATGCTTTCAGAACATTGTTTTGAAAAGACACCTGTGGTTTGCCCATTAGTACCAAATAGTCTTTTATTTTAACCTCTTTATTACAGGTAAGCTGAAGTATGATGAAGCTGCCAATCACTAGTTGTCCATAGCTGCAGACGTATAAATCACCCCACTAGTTTCTGTGGGCTTCTGAATTATCCTAATGTTCAAGCTTACTGCAACATTTAATGCAGATCTGTTGCTCTATTTGCTCAGTCATTTTGAATGCAACAGCCACACAGTACATGTGTTCACACAATGGCACCTGCAGCCCCCCACTGACTAGTACAGTGAAGTTGTCCTTGTTCACGCATGCGCATTCCAGTCCACTCTCCTTGGCTGCCAGGTTACGTTGATGTCACAAAAACCATTCTTGTTATATTAAAAATGGTTGGACTTTTTCCAGACAGACCTCATATTATTATGCCTATCCCTATACTCAAAGTGTATAAGTTGCATGTCTAGTTTAAATACATTTTCAAAATCAATTACATTCAAGAGAAGAAGCTTTTTATACTACATGCTAGAAGACACTGGTTTGCTCTTACTAGGAAATATGTTTGTCGTTGGGTTTGTAAAATTAATTTTGGGATCTTCCCTTTATTTTTTTCTGCACTTCACATTAGGACTTGTTCTACATCATCTATAGTGAGTATGAAAAACAAGTGAAAAAGTGTTACTCCATGGACAATAAAGACTTACCTAAGGAACTGTTCTATCAATAAAATTAAAGTACAAGTTTGAGAATGCCTTGAACTCATAATATAAAGGTAACATGGCATAAATATACACCGCAGGTTATACAGTCTATTTAAGGTAATTCTGATATAAATTTCGAATTACAAATTTAAGATTGGTAAAATCCATCAACCAAATGCATTGTCTGTGATCCTGATTTACTTTCTTTTTGTTTTTTCCTTATTATCTTTCTCTTTGTACGCTACTTTTTTCTTTGATAGTATATTAACCAGGTGTAAGATTACTTAAACCTGGGTCCTTACTATTATCTGAGGAAATAAGAGATCATGGTTCATGAGTTTGAAGTCTACCTTAATTATATTTTTTATTTTTTTGATTGTTGTTCAAGTACCATTATCTCCATTTTCACCCCACCACTCCCCCTCACCCCACCCTCAAACCTACCCCCTTCAGCTTTGTCCATGTGTCCTTTATACATGTTCCTTGATGGCCCTTACCCTGTTATCCTCTATTATCCCTCTCCCCACTTCTCTCTGGTTACTGTCAGATTCTTCTTTATTTCAATGTTTCCGGTTGTATTTAGCTTGCTTGTTTGTTTTGTTGATTAGGTTCCACTTATAGGTGAGATCAAATGGTAATTGTTTTCTATCCCCTGGCTTATTTCACTTAGCACAATGCTCACAGTTCCATTCACAGTGTCTCAAAAGGTAGGATCTCCTTTCTTTCTGCTGCATAGTATTCCATTGTTCACAATGAATGGGTTAATAATGAGATCAAGGAAGAAATCGAAACGTTTCTGGAAACAAATGAAAATGAACACACAGTAGTCCAAAACTTATGGGACACAGCAAAACTTCCCTGAGAGGGAAGTTCATAGCAATACAGGCCTACCTAAAAAAGACTGACACATTTCAAATAAACAACATAACCCTACATCTACAAGAAGTGGGGGAACAATAGTTACATTTTTTTAAATCAATTACATTCAGGAGAAGGTTTTTATAGTCTGTCTATACTAGAAGCCACTGGTCACCTATTACCATGAAGATGATTCTCCTGACAGTTTGGTGGCCGATCGCTCTCTCTGCCATTCCGCATTTTCTGTGCTCTCTGTACAGTAGCCTCAGGGTTCTAACCACGTTGTTCCAATGAGAGGTTTACTTTTTGTTACTTTTTAAGGGGAACAGAAGAACTTTGAAATTATATTAAAGTTGAAAATAACATGTAGAAAATGCCTACTACCACATATTATTCATGATAGCTCAGATATATTATTCCTTAACAATTTCGCATCCAATATTTATGTGGGTTGCAAATGGACTTTGGGGCAGCAACTGTGGTAGCTGAAGGTCTTTTAAAATTAATTCCTGATGATCAGATTCATTTCAACAGGGCACCCTGTAAAATATCTGAGTTTATACCAGGAAGACATTGCTATGCAAGTAATATCGTTCTTATAATTTAGGGAAAAAATGAAAGGAAGTGGAGCATTAAAAATTGTAAATGAAAGAAAATTAAATTCTATAAATAGGTTCTTAGTATGGCTTTCTAACTAGGAGAGACATGACCACTTACGAGATGTGGTGAAATGTTTTTCACTTCAATCAAAATTATTTGAGCATCCAGTATGTGCCAGGGACTATATGTAGGTAGTATACATGTGATGCAAAATAGGTAAAACATAACCCTTGTTCTTAGGGATTACACATATGAAGAGAGAGGAATAGAGAGAATAACAATTCAAAAATTACAATAATGAATATATGCAGAGAAAGTAGTTCTGGATAGCATCAGAACTGTGTGTTTGAGACTGAATAAAAGTTTCCCTTTTATTCAGTGTATAAAATTAAAGATAGACAATCCAAGGAATGAGATACCAGGATGCAGAAAGGACTATAGGATGCCAGGAAGTAGGGTCTGTCCTGCAATCTAAGCAGCTTGACCTTAGATATACTGTGATAAAAGGTGATGATAAAAAGGAGATAGAAAGTAAATCATAAAGGACCAGGGGACACGAAGGGCCATATGACAGAAAAAATCGTTGTTTGGCTTTTATCTGATGAGAGAGAGCAATCTACTGAAGGCTTTACAGTGTCAGTCTGAGGAAGTAAAAGATGAGGAGAAAAAGGAGAATCGAAAAGCTGGAAGAGCCATAGCAAATAGGATGATCAAACAAATTTACAGTGAGAATGAATTCCCACCTTCCCTACCATTAAAAACTTAACTGAGTTGTGTCAAAATTCTAGACATAACAATGAACTAAACTTTAATTGGCTAGCATCTTCTCTCTTTGTTACAATAATTGTCAGATCATTCTGGTATTTTGCATTGACTGCTGTTTTCCATAACTGGAAAATGAATACAAGGTTCAAGGGCCCCTAGGCATAGACCCTGGTGCGTACTTACCCCACTGTAATTTTGTTTAAAACTACCAACAGAAAATAGCACGCACTTCCAGAAGAAAATCTCTTTGAAGTTTTGACAAAAGACAAACAAGCACACATGCTACTGTTACTCTTCTGAGAGCTGGCAAAGCAAGAACCCTTCAGGCCATCCATCTTTCCAGACGAGACCAAGCATCTCATTCCAGTCAAAGACTGCTCCCAACAAACATGCTTGATATTAGCCATGGGAATGAACGTTTAGATAGAACTCCAAGAAACTGACAATTTTATTTCTTCATTTTTCCTTTATTGAACACCAAAAGATACTGTAAGTAGTCACTAAGATCTAGTCTATCACAGCGCCTCCACTACGAAAACAAAGTATGTCAATACTGTCCTCTTAAGAGTAAATAGAAATAGCACCTCATTTTGTTTGCTGAGGCTTTCCCCATAGCTTGTCAGTTCAGTATTGAAAGAAAAATACCCCTTTTACTGCATGAAATAATCAAGAGAGCTAAATAAACACTATGCTATATTTTTCACTTTATAAAGTAATCCAGAGAGAGGCAGTAAATCAAATGTTTTACTATTGTGTTACACACAAAGGTCTATGAATTTTTCTTTTCTTTTTAGCAATATATTCCAGCTGAAATACATTTTTTAACATAGTTTCAAAGCCATACACTTAGGTTGCATTTACACAATACCAAAACCTGAGTAAATGGTAAACATTAAGTTGTAGGCAAAAAGGAAGTTAAAGTGGACTTAAATTTGAATTCTCTGTTTTTGAAAATGAAGATACAAATTATGAAATAATGTATATTAATGAACTCAATTTGCTACTTGACTTTAAAGCTATTTCAGGAAATGTTTGAATAAAGTTTCAATCTTTATAAAAGCAAAAGTTTTCCATGTACATGTAAAAGTTATGCATGTTCAGTGCATGTTAAGACACAGAGCAATTCTAGAGTCTTTGAAGATATTGTGTGTGTGTATTTCTCAGCATTATGCACTTCTCTGAGCTATTAAGTCATCTATTCAACATATTTTTACCAAACATTCACTACATGTTATACACTTCTGAATGTTCAAATACACTTAGTGCTATCCACAGAATAGCTAATAAAGAGTGTTTGTGACCACTCCATGTGTAGGAATCACCACTAAAACTAGCACATGGAACTGTTTCATTCTCACATTGTCTAGACCCCGAGTACTCATATTCTGGTACGGGATTATGTGGTGAATGATCTCTGAGCTTTATGTGGTAAATGTTTCTTTAGAGCTTAATAGACAATAGTAATTTTATGGAAAACAAATTGCTATCATTATTCAACAAATCTGAACCACATTAAAGTGGATCAATTGGGTTACATTTTTCTATCTAAACAGTGTTAGATCTGATGGGGCCTGGGGATGCAGAGGTGAATTCACAGGGACTCTGCTCTGGATAGCATGCATTGTTGGAATGTGAGGCAATAAAAAAGTAAACTGTAGAATATCATGCTATTTTTTTATTTATAATCAATAGGTTAGGGAAACACAGAGTGCAAGTATCCTCTTAGAGAGAATGGTTGACAAGAATGTTTGATAGACGTGGCCCTTGAAAAACAGAAAAGTGATCACTTGATAGAACTAGAGGGGAAAGCCATTTTAGGTGGAATGAGTGAAGTTAATAAAGGCATGGACATAAGACAAAAAAGACTCTATTAGGAAATATAACTACAATAATGGTAGATTCTGTGCCTAAATGGAAAAACCCATGAGAGATATTCAGTCTCACTGAATATAATTTAAAATATGTAATAGTTGCATGACACCATCAGACAGAAAGTATATGAAAAACAAAGAGTGAGATTTTTAAACCCAAAGATCTGTAGACCTTGGTGGGAATGAATCTGTACATCTTTAGAGCCAAAGAAATACATAATCCAATCAAGTAAATATAAAAAGATTGGGTGATATTTGTAGTCTTTTGTTATTAGTAGGGAGAATTGGATAATGCAAAATTTGAACTGAAACTGAATTATGTGACCACCTCCATCTTAAGGGTTGGCCCCTCATTAGGTTGAAGTCAAACTATCAGCTGGGATTCGGTCATATGGAAGCTCCACTGGTGCTACAAAGCCCATGCGGCCACGCGGCGGCCAGTAGAATACACTTTCTCATTGGCTATTGGCTGAAGGTGTCAGCTTTCTACAATATAGGCCTCTCTACAGGGTTAAGTTCCCTATTCACAAAACAGGGGACTTCCTCACAGTGAGTGATCCAAAAAAGGAGAGGACAATCAAGTGCAGCCTGCCGTATGTTTTATAACCCAATCTTGGGAGCAAAATATCATCATTCCATCTGTGTCCTATTGATCACAAAGACCAACCCTAATGAAACAAGGAAGGAGATCATAACTCTCAGAGATCATTTACCACAGAAGTTCACTCCAAAAAGTTGTTTCTGGTGACATAATTATTTTCTTGGTAAGTTCTCATTTTTGGACCCAGAAAGATTTGGAATTAAGTGCAGAATTATTAAAAATATTAATGTTACCACATTTTTAATATTTTTATATTTTGTATAGATTTTAGCTATTTTGAATGTTCAGGTGATTTTTGGCTTATTAATGTTAGGTATCCTTGTGGTTCCAATGAAAATGTGTAATTGACTAATACAGATGTGTAATTTTAAGTAGAAATCTTAAGTTAATTTGTTATATTGGTTCATTTAAGAATAAATATATGAATAAATTTTATAAACTTAAGAAGGGCTTTTTTTTTACTAATCAATATCCAGGGGTAGACAAAAGGTAGTTTTACAGTTGTGAGTGACATTCTTTTGAGTTAATAAAGCTATTGTAATAATCATAACCTGCATGTCTTTTTCCGCATGAACAACCATTAATATAAGCCCACTTTTTGCTCATCCCTGTTTTTGAAAGAGATAACATGAAAATTTATGAATACAAGTTTAAAGTATTTAAAGGTATGATTTGCAAATAGGACTAATAAATATTGCTCAAAGTCCATTATACATGGTTGTTAAAATTAGATTTTTTAATAGAATATTAAAATTTTTAACCTGAATTTAGAAGTTTAAGGGAGAACTTGGAGTTTGGTGAATAAAGGATTCATATGATAAACCTTTCATCTACATTCCAAAATTTTTAACGTGTTCCGTATTTACCTTATGTGCAGATCATTCTTGGTCTTTCTCTCATTCATGTTAGTACAGACTTAGATCTCCCCACTTTATACAATGTTATAATACATTACTATCAAATCTTCCCAGATTTGGCCAGTACAAGTCTCAATCCTGTGTTATTTTGACACATCCCCATCATTCTCTGAGCACTTCACAATTTTTTGTGTTGACAAGATTTTTTCAGACTCATAGCTCCCCTAGCCAGTCACATTCTAAAGCGCTGTCACTTCTTCAAGGTGCTCTGACTTCCTTTAGTGGAGACTAAGTACTCAGAAACCAAGACCCGAGTGCTAGGTCTGTTCATCCGTACTGCATGTCATTGGTTCTAGCATTTCAGAAGACACACACTCAGTATCGTTTTCTTCCTCTAGCCATATATAAATAAATGTGTAATATAAAGTATATACCACATAAATTATGAGATGATATTTATAGCCCCAATTTCAATCCAATCCCACAGGATTTATTTTATCCTTTTCCCTTTTCCAACACTGTAGGTTCCTTTTCCAACACTGTGAAACCTGTTTCCCAATATACTGAGTATATCAACTTATTTGCTCAGCACCCTGTATATACCAATACCTTTACAGGCAGGCCAACACTTCTGTCCCAAACTCTCTACAGAATTTGTGCAGAAGAATCCCCTTTGACTCATCCCTGCCACATTCTGTCATCTCATTGAGGTTGTGCAGGCTGTGTAAGCCCTGCCCTCATTCCAAGTAATATATTAATAGTTATATTTACATAATAGTTTATAGGCTTCATAAATTAAAATTTTCAAATACATTCCTTTACCCAAATAAAAAGTGCCCAGTATATAAATGCTGTGCCTCATCCAAGAAACTTTGGCAAACATGACTCCTTTCTTCTTTGAAACATATCTCAGACACAGAATGGGATTAAAATTCCTTGACCACAACATCTAATTATCTAAATAATTACAATTAATCAGGAAATACAGCAACAACTTATTTAACATCTCTTGGGCTCAGCTTACTCTAAATCTGTAGATCATGGAGGATTATTTTGAAACCAGTTTCTGAATCCCCAAGAGTTTGTACAAAGGGAAATAAGAGGTTTACCCATGGTAAAATATAGACGTAAACATCAGGTGGCTTTAAAGACCACTACCTCCACTTCAACCAAGGCAGCACTCATGTCTTTTTTGTATATTGGACTATTATTTTACTAAAGAGTCCCTCTGCTGGAGTTGAATGTTTACAAACCATTGGCCTAGGCTACCATCCTATGCTATTAGATAGTTTTGTTTAAATCCCTTCCTTCTTTCATTAACCCTTCCCCACAGTGCTTAACAATGAGGCTTAGCTTTGGATAAAGCAAGGATTAAGTTGAAATTGTCACTTCTATAAGAATACCTACTCCACAGTGCGATTGTGAGCATGATGTATGTTGTATCCAGCACAAGGGGGCTTAGAGTAGACAATCGATAAATGTTATTACTTCCTTCTTTTTCTAGCACACTGGGGAGCATCTAGTCAGTTCTTAATAGGTATTTGTTAAGATGAATTACATCTTAGCATTTTACCATTTAATACTAATCTGTCTTTATTTCAGATAGCTTTTGTTGAAGATTTACAAGCAATTCATTTTAACCAATATTTCTAAAGAAGTTAGTTGGTTTGCAGTTTGCTTCTTGTAGGTGGTTCTTTGTGGTAGCAGGAGTAGAGAAGGAGAGGAAAGGTATCCAGAACATTTGAACTTATGGTTATCCATTGAAAATCTGATTAAATGAAGGAAAATGAACATGCAATAAATGAGATCCATCATATGCAAAACAGTTCAACTTAAATGCTATTACTAGCTAAAATATACTGAGTACGCACTTTTGGTCAGCCATCTTGCAAAAAGCTCTTTATAAATAATCTTATAAAGTAGATTGAATTATCAGTATTATATACAGATGAAAAAAAATGAAGCTTAGGGAAATAATTTCCCAAGGTTAAACAACTAGGAGTAAATGGACTCAAACCCTGCACAGTTTGATTTCAATCTGTACAGTTAAATATTTAACACCAAAATCTGTAAATGAAAGTTTGTTGCTTTTTAAAAAACAATAATTTTAAAAGTATTAAATATCTATTAAACTAATATGGCATATCAGATACTGTGGTAAGTGCCAGGGACATGGCAGTGGATTATACATGTTTTCTCTTCTCTAGTAGGATAAAGCTAGACACATAAATACACATACAAAATATTTAACATGATTAACATGAGTATATTGACATACTTAATTGACAAGCTTAGCAGCTGCATAATATGCAGTCTGAATGAAGAACCTCTTAATAAAAAAAGAATGACAAGTAAGAAAGCTAGAACAGAGGAAGCTTAAGGGTAACACTTTAGAATCATTGACTTCTGGTCAAGATGGCAGCATAGGTAAATACAGTTCACCTCCTTGCACAACCATAACAAAATTACAACTAAAATACAGAACAACCATCACTCAGAACTATCAGAAATTGAGTTGGATGGATCTCTGACAACTACGGAATTAGAGAAATCACATCCATGTAGGCTGATAGGAGGGGCAGAGACATGGAACGGACTGGTCTTACATCCATGTGTAGTAGATAAAAAGTTGGGTGGAATATCTCAGGAGCAAAAAGTCTCAACCCCGTGCCAGCATCCCCAGACAGGGTTCCAGTACCAGGAAAATAAGCCCCTGTAACTTCTGGCTGCAAAAACCAGTCAGTGGAAAAAACTCCTGGAGTCCCAAGCAGTTCCTCTTAAAGGACCCATACATGTACTTAATCAGATTCACTCCTTCTGACCTCTAGCACAGAGGTAGCAACTTGAAAGGCACCAATGGCATATCAGAGAAACTGAAGTGTCTGGCATCAAGGCAAGAGCTGAGGGAGAGCTTTCTCCCAGACAGGAAGGCATGCCATTGTCCCTTTTCTGAACCATCCCCCAACAGAGTCACAAGAGCCACAGAGCCAGCAGGCTGGTACCATATCTAAATATCCATTAACCTGGCTAACATTATTTGCCCCACCCTAGAATTCCCAAGAGACTCTATCCCACCCAACTTACTGAACGCAAGCTGGTTTTCCATTTGAATGGCTGGTCTTGGCTTATGCTTCACAGGTTCCTAAATCCTCTCAAACAAAAAACAGACCGCCTCAGTGAGCATCTGGTGCCTCATAACTCTTGCTAAAGGGTCCCAGGTCCAGCAAGAGCAGCAACCATCCTACATTCACAGCTTGGCTTCTACTGGAAATCTCCAAGCTCAGCACAAGTGGCAGCCACCTTAGATTGCTTTATAGCACAGACAGGGTGGTTCTGAGTAAAACACAGATGGGGGTTGACCTTGGCCTGCACCACCCAGTAACCCCCAGAGCCTGCACACCCGGTGGACAACTATAGACCATGTCAGAGCACAACCACCCTGCCCCTGCACAGCTGATCCTACACAAAGGGAAGAAGTTGGTGGTCAGTGGTCACAGCCAGTACTTGCAACTGACTGGCCTAGGAAAATTCCTCCCATTGATCTTTCAATAGTAATCAAGGCTCAACTACAAGAGGAGGGTGTACTCAGCCCACACGAAGGGCGCACCTCCAGTACACAGCTTGGATGATAGGGCAGGCTGTGCCACTGCACCCTACAGGACACCTACTACATTAGGCTGCAATACCAAGACAGGGAGTCATAGCAGCTCAACCTAATACATAGAAACAAATACAGAGAGGCTGCCAATATGAGTAGACAAAGAAACATGGCCCAGATGAAAGAACAGATCAAAACTCCAGAAAAAGACTAAATGAAATGGAGATAAGCAATCTATCAGGTTCAGAGTTCAAAACACTGGTTATAATGATGCTCAAGGAACTTAGTGAGGATCTCAACAGTATAAAAAAGACCCAATCTGAAACTAAGGATACACTATTTGAAACAAAAAACAATTTACAGGGAAGCAACAGTAGAGTGGAGGAAGCTGGGAATCAAATCAATGATTTGGAACACAAGGAAGCAAAACAACAACCAATCAGAAAAACAAAAAGAAAAAAGAATCCTCAAAACTGAAGAGAGTATATGCAGCCTCTGAGACAGCTTCAAGCATACCAACATTTGCATCATAGGGGTGAAGAGAAAGAGCAAGAAATTGCAAATCTATTTGAAAAAATAATGAAAAGAAACATCCCTAATTTGGTGAAGGAAATAGATATGCAAGTCCAGGAAGCACAGAGAGTCCCAAACAATATGGAGGCAAAGAGGCCCAGTATAAGACACATCATAATTAAAATGCCAAAGGTTAAAGATAAAAAGAGAACCTTAAAAGCAGCAAGAGAAAAGCAGTTAGCTACCTACAGGGGAATTCCCATAAGACCGTCAGCTGATTTCTCAAAAGAAGCTTTGCAGGCTAGAAGGGATTGGCAAGAGCTATTCAAAGTCATGAAAAGCAGGGACCTGCAGCCAAGATTGCTCTACCCAGAAAAGCTATCATTCACAGTCAAAGGGCAGATAAAGAGTTTTCCAGGCAAGAAAAAATAAGGAGTTCATCATCACCAAACTATTATTATATTAAATGTTAAAGGGAACTTATTTAAGAAAAAGATCAAAACTATGAACGATAAAATGTCAAAAATACATACCTATCAACAATCAAATCTAAAAAGCAAACTAAGCAAACAAAAGAATAGAGAAAGAATCGTGGATACAGAGAGTGTTGTGATGTTTGCCAGATGGGAGGAGAGTGTGAGGAAATGGGTGAAGAAGTGAGGGGATTAAGAAGTACAAATAGCCATGGGGATGTAAAATACAGTATAGAAAATGCAGTAGCCAAAGAACTTATACACATGACCCATGGACATGAACAATGGTGTGGGGATTGCCTGAAGGAGAGGAGGATGCTGGGTGGAGTGGGGCAAAGGGGGAAATCAGGACAACTGTAAAAACATAATAAAATATAATTTAGAAAAATAATAATCATAATGTAATAATAAATGGTTGACTTTTCATGAGACAATGAGGACCAGAAGACAAAGATATGGCACCTTTCTCATACTGAAAGAAAATTATCAATTTAAAATTCTATATTCAGAAAAATGCTTTTAAAAATGAAGGCGTAAAAAAGACTGCCTCAGAAATGTGAATAGAGTAATAATTTATTTTTGCTAGTTTACTATAAAAAAAAGTGATTTAGGTTGCAGGGAAATTGAGAGCAAATACAGGATTGATTCTGCAGGAATTTGGAAAATTACAAAAAAACTCCTTAAAATGTGGTTGTCACTAAATGTAAAGTTTTCTTTTGCATTTACAATTAAAAGCATTTCAAGACTATTAATTATTTAACTTAATAAAAATGAAGTAAGGGATCACAGTACATACAGAAGTAAAATACGTAAGAAGAGCACGAAGATGGGAGTGTTGAATTTGAGTTGGAAATGCAGCTTTGTAAGGCTCACATTGTGACAATTACATTGTTTGTGAAACTCTGCACACTAACACACACATATGTTTTAAGTTATGAGGTTGACAGCAAACTCTAGGACAAGCTAAAGACATGGAAGAAAGACAATCATTGCAACCAAAGAGAAGAGGAAAACAACATTGGTAAAGGCACATATTTTCAATTTAAGTCAGGCTATATTTGTCAACAATGAACAAAGGTATGGGGACTGCCTGAGGGAGTTGGGGGTGCTGGGTGGAGGCGGGCAGAGGGGGAAAATTATGACAACTATGATAGCATAATCAATAAAATGTAATAAAAAAAGAGCAAAACTTTTTTTGAGGGGGGTAGTCATAAGCTTTGTCTAGGGGAGTGGGTGATATAACCAACCGGGTTTCCTTAGCACGTATCTGGAGATGAAGGTAGTAGACTATCAGAGTTCAATAAGTAATGTTAACTATCATGAATTCATATAATAATCTTGTGGTTTCATGTAGTTTCTCATAAGTCACATTTTCTAATTTTAAATGATTAAATGAGCATAGTAATTCATGTCTATGATTCTGAGGCCCTTTCTGGGTAACCAGTTCTTTCTAGAGATGCCTGGTCTTAGTGTAGCATTTCTCTTCCTTTTCACCAGTTTTCTGTCTTCAAAATGTTAGGGACATTTTCCTCTTGAGTAGCAGCAATAGAATTAGTAATTCCAACTGTTCTCACCACTGCCTGGTAGTTTAACTTTTCATTAGCACTTTCGTTAAGTACTTCACACATGCACGTTTGCTCACACAGGCACACATAGACACACACGTAGACACACCCTGCAGCTTAGCTCTTACTTCCTAATAACAACACCTGTCACTAGACAACCCTGGGTGGTAGTCCACTCTTCTAATCAAATTCACTTTTATGATAAATTAAGTAGATGACTTATGTTAGAGTTTTATCACAAAGCTCCTTGCTTTTAGAAAGAAGGAAAACAAACTTGCAAAATCCACTTTATAATCTTATGTCTTTGATTAATATCTTCAAGGCATTCATCAAGGTCAGCATTACCACTCAGAACTAGTCATGCCCTGCTAATGGGCTAGGCTTTTATTTAAATTTTGGCTAGAACATACTAACGACATTAGACAGACTTGCTGATTTGCCTAGGGATAATATAATTCAAGTTTACATCAACAAAGTAAATGATCTTGTTGTAATATTGCTTGAACTTAATGTTCACTCTGAAGTATATAATTCAGGATTCTCTTTTATGAAATATGGTTGCTCTATACAAGTATTTGAAACGCTAAGTTTTGTCCCCAATTCCCCTTATGATCTCCATATTGTTGGATATGTAATCTCTTCAGAGTACTATATTCAATTTTATAAAGAAATGTTCTTACAGCTTGTCCAGTGTCTATTAATGGCTTACCCGGGCAATAAAACTGTTCAGAAAACACAGGGATCATTTGATGTTACCCCTTGGAAAGCAACTTGATACTAAAGAAAACAAAGAGCAGGAGAGTTATCTCCTCCAGATAATTTACCTATTATCAAAGTCTAAGAAGTATTTAACATACTTTATTAAAAATGTTGTCTGTGTTTGTTTCATAGACTAGATATGTGTACTTCTAATTCAAAGAAGAATGTGGGGTGATGTGATTGTTCGAATGAATTGATATTCTTATTAATAGGCTTACATGATCCTTAGTGAGGAAATATTACTTTAAATTAGTTTACATTTTAAAGTATTAAGTAAGTATTAATAAAAATGTGTGAACATAATTAACCCTCCTCAACGTACTATTGGCAATGTATGTCCATTTGGATGAGAATTAGTGCTACTGCTGAGGCTCATAGATGACATTAATGGATTTCTTTCAAGTTAAAGTATCAATTAAATTTAGTCATGGACAAAATTGTGCATTAATATGACACCTGGACTATGATGCCAAAAATTGAAATATTAAAAGAAAACTCAGGCATGAAAAAAACAAAGCTGTTCAAAAAGAAAACAGAAATAGAACATAACTACAAGGGTGCTGACTTACTCATTTTTTAAGAGATGAAAGAAAATTGCATTGAGGAAAAAACATCTTCTCATTTTAACACTTCTGAAAATAGAACTGTTATCCTTGATTGAAAGCTGATTTTGAATTATAACAGAGTAATCACTAAAGCAAACTAAAAAAATTAATATGAATAACATAGTCTCTGTGGGTACAACTGGTTGTGTTGTCTGACAGAGGTTCCCAAATGCAGGCTCTGTAACCACTGCACCGAAGCACTTGTTAATCTCACATGTTCCTGAGCGCCACCTATTCACAGAGATAACAGAGACTTTGTAAATGGCTCATAGCTGACTGCAACGCTCATATAATTTGGAGCACCACTGAGTAAATCCCAACTTTTCTTCCCTCCATTTGCTCATTCATAAAGTACTCAAGAAATAATAATAATAAAATTTTTCTGAAACAATAGAAATAAATCTAGAGAGATTACAAATAAATGGTAATGATCATAACTGCAATGCTGAAGATAAGTCCAGCCCCCGACTCCATGGTAGCATGGTCATTGCAGGTGAGCAAAATATAAAGGTTTGGTAACCATGGGATTAGTTCTACTGCAGAGTTGGGAAAGGGATTTCATTTTGAAAATGTGTATGTCTCCTGGAAATAAGAGCTGAAAAAATGGAACAGCAAGAAATATGTGGAGCTCTCTGAGAGGAAGCGGGCATGAAGGAAAGGAACTGGTTCCTTCCAACATAGAAAAAGTCAGTATTCTTTTTCTGTGAAAGAAGCTATTGCAACAGGGAGCTGGAAGTGCTGAGGAGGAAGAGTATGCATATTTGCATAATTAATCCAAAAGATAGTTGTGAAAACCTGAAGGACTTAATATCATCATAAAAGAAATAATAAGAGGAAATATGCTTACCAGAGGCAATATGGGGATCGAAGGCATTTAATAAAACATTCAAAAGACATTGTTATAAACACTATACACCGTGTCAGCAAAGAAAGCCAGCTCTTCTCTTGGATTAGTTTGATGGTGTATCATCTCACTGTAAGCCTTACTGCACATGAAGCGCCCTTTGACATCAGCAACAAATCTAGTATTCTAATTAATATGGCCCAAGATTAGGAGGCTTGGAAAAACTTTAAGGGATGGGACACAACATTATCACTCATCTGGACATTTGCTTATAGCTAGATGCCAAAGGCAATAGCATCCTCTTCCTACATCACACCAGAAAGTACAGAGAATGTACACTTAGGGAGAGTCATAAGTGAGAGCGAGACAAAAGAATGTCTTCTTTCTGCTGTTTTTGCAGGGAAGTGATTTCTCACACAGAGAAGAAAAACCCTAGCCCATCAATCTGTAGCTTATGGAAGCTTTCATGATTAAGTGATGAATTATCTGAAAAGTACAAAAGTTTGCTTACTTTATAAATCAGCAATGATGTTCTAGCATCTGTACTTTTTCTCCTATCTCTGTCTGATACGCTGCCTTTTGATACTCATGCTGGAGATGCACTCCTTATAACCATCCACTTTCTGTGAGACATCATTAGAACTGCAATGTAAAAATCTACCTTGATTACAAACATGCACATTTTCCTTGCTGCTAATATAAAATAAATGCTGTGCATTTTACCCGTTTCTCTTGCCCAAAGAGTTACTATTAAGGATCCATTAACAAAACATAAATCATGGATCATTATTCATTCAACAGTCAAAAAAGTACAAAAGTATCTGTGTATTAGATGCTATTAGCACATACTGAATACCAGTTTAATGATCCCATTAAATCAGATGTGATGAATAGTTCATGAAGTCTGACTTTATGTTATTTCTGGAACTTCAGTTTGTGTATATATATATATATATATATATATATATATATATATGTGTGTGTGTGTGTGTGTGTGTGTGTGTGTGTGTGTGTGTGTGTGTGTGTATGAAAAATTTCTGGAAATAATGGTCCAAGGCCTGATCCACTTGGGGACTTTGCTGCTTTTCTCCACTAGATTTCTTTGATTCTCGCTCCAGGGAGTTATCGTTTCCTATTCAGACACTGGAGACAGAAAAGGTCATCTCACACACACTGTTCAAATGCCATTGTTTCTTTGCCTTCTTAAACCAGAGGTTGAAATGAACAAGAAATCTGAGTGAGAAAAGTGCTAGCCAAAAGCCTCTCAAGGTCCCTCCCATATCGCATTCATTATGTTTCTTGTTCCGGTGGCAAATGTTTCCATTCCCTTTCTAATGTCACCGTAATCATCCCATCTTCAGTAGTTTGTCTGGGGGACGTAGCTACTGTGTAGTATCAAAAAGAGTCAATCAAGATGATTTTTAAAAGCGACCTAATGAAGTAGGGGCGCTCTATTTAGTGCTGTCAGCCCAGGAACAAATGAAGATTAAACAGTGGCTCATCTGGACCGCTGTTTGGAGAGCGATGAAACCTGAAACTGCTTGTTTAACCCACAGACTTCCACAGTACCCACTGGCGAAGGATCGCTGCGGAGCATGCCAGAACCAGGACACTCTGATGAACGGAAATTATGCTTCTGGAGAAGAGCTAATAACATGTAAGCCAGCTAATGGGTGTGATGACAGAACCTGCTGTTTGTTTGGCGTGAGTATTGAGAGACTCCTAAGAAAAGTGAACAAAGCCAAAGAGGCTATGATGGTTACAAAAGAACAAAACCCTTACCAGAGGGAAGTAAAGACACCGATGTGAATTTCCAAGGAACTGTGTGTACAAGGAACAGTTTTTTGGTAGGTAACAAGTCAGTGGGGGATGGAAAGACGTCAAAAGAAAAAAGGGGAAATAAGGAAAACATAAAGAAAGAAAATAGGCACTGAGGAACATTTGAGAGATGATTTAATCAGTAACCAAATTTCAAAACTCTCTCTCCAATTTTTTGATGTCTGGTTCACACAGATAAAAACATCACCTGCATAATCCTTGATATAAATTAGAAACTAAAATTGTTAGTACACCAAAGTAATACAAGCATACAAGAACTTCATTTCCTTAATATGACTTTTCCACTAATTCGAGCCAGCTGTCCAGTATATCACCTTGACTCACTTGCCTCCTTTCAACCAGACGTACACACACATACCTACTTACACATATACATACATACACATATACATAGACTCAGCCTTTCCCCCAATAATCTGCAACCCCAGAGGCAGTGGAAGACAATGGAATATAGCGTGGACCTGAATAAGATCATCAGAAGGTGTGGACATCTAGTGGGCTAAAGATAACACCTTGACCTAAGTTATGTTTCAGCTCCTGAGCTCTAAGGTGGAACGACCTCCTGGCTACTTTCCCAGAAATCCAGACAAGGGATGCTGAAGCAGACCTCAGAAATATCCTCAGGACCTAAAAAACATGATTTGCTATTTTTACCTCACCACTGACCAGTCAGCTCCCAACACCACCCCGAACCTCTAATCCAGGTGTCTTATGATTTTGCCCCATATAATCTGTAAACTATATACCATCAGGAGTTGACTCTTTTGAGCATTAGCTCCCCATTCTCCAGATTGGCCAATTCACTATTAAACTATTTCTCATTCTATTCTGCGAACTCTTGCTCCTGTATTTCACTGGGCCAGTGCACACGGACAGACAGACATAAACATTGGGGTCCCTGTAACATACCCTCCTAGTACAGTGAGGATATTTTCACATGGGAGATTTATTTCCTGCTTACATGGGGACAAAGGATGATTGGAGTGTTGTTTTTACACTGGCTTTTTCTTACGCAACTTTAATTAAAAATAATCAATATGCTAAAGTAGTACATTTGGGGTGACACATTCTGTTTCCCCTCATCTGCTAGAATTCTGTGCCCACTTCTAAACGTATTTCTGATAATATCACCTTCCTCACAGCCCCCTGAAAAAGAAAGATCCTCAATTTCATATATTCCCTATATCTAGCCCAGGATTCTCCTGGATCCCTGTTGCCTATTTCCGGTTCATTCTTCTGTAAATCTTCTTTAATAATGTACCTTCTTCTGGTCTGTGAACTCCAGTTGTTTATGTCATCTTTTTTTCAACCATTTATTGACAATCCACTTGTTAACTGTTGTTGTTTACCTAGCTATTGAGAAGGGAAGCAAAGGGAACTAGACATTGAGTTTAATAAACTGGAAGCAGGAGGTGATTTCCTTCACCAGAAAGCTGGAGCTTCACACCCCAGTACTACAACATTGCTCTGCCAAGGGGATTAACAGTCTTCCCTTCCCCTCTCCAGTACCAGATTGCTGGGGGGCAGGGCACAGGAGGAGGTGCTAGACCACAGAAGCCTGTCAGTCTAACTAAGGCATGTGGACCCATCCGAAGGCTATGAAAAGCTCGGGAAGTTGATTGGTCATTTTGAAAAGGCATCTGGTCCATCCCAAACCCAAGCTAATATAATCCCAGGGAAACAAAGAATCAATCTCTCTCTCTCTCTTTCTCTCTCTCTTGCTCATGACCATACTTGCATGGTGCACTGGCCTGTTCTCTCCATGGCCATGTGTCCCTAGCAGACACATGGCTGTGCAACTTCACATACAGGCTCAGGAGGGAACCTGAAATAGACTGTAGCTGTCAACACAGCTGTGAACAGCTAGCCGGATGCTGGACTGGACTGGACTTTAACATGGAGCACAAACTCTGGGCAGTGGCCTTCATCCTGGCCCTACTGAAGACAAGATTGGATTTTTTCCTTGGTGAGACAGACGGAGATGGGAAGTCAGGAGAAAAACTCCCTTAATTTTACATCATCAATAAACCATACTACAGAACCATATTCTCCCATGCAGGACTCAGGAAATTCTTTTTCTTTTAACACCACAAGAGCCTTCCTCCCACTGTAAACACACTAATACCCAGTTATTCCTGCCCTACCGGTGGGTAGGAAAAATAGCTATTACTGGCAAATTATTCACCAGCTGGATTTCTAAGTCCTTAACTCATTCTGCACAAGGGGCTTCTCAATTCTCTTCATTGCTGTAACTATTCGGATGGCTACAATCCGGATCTTGACTTCTATCTTCAGTAACTTTTATTTTTCACTCTCTTATCATATCTTCTTATTCTACAACCTCTTTATCCTCCCGTGCTCCTGATTTCATCCTCCAGAATGCTCTCCCCATCTCACCTATAATGCTCCCTAAATGTCCATTCTCTGTACTTTCTGGTGTGATATTTGAAATCTTAATTATTATATGATACTACTTTTAATATAACTGTATGGCCTGCTATAATGTTTAGTCTTTATTATGTGTTTTAATAATATAAATTTATTGGTTAAGATAATTTCAACTTTTTATCTATAACAGAAGTCTTTCTCTAACATAGTTCATAAATACTTCTGTAAGGAAAAGTGGTGAGAATAGTTGACAATGCACACAGGCTAACTGATTTATGCTAACAGCCCAGCTAAGGAACTACAGTGACCATGACCAGAGGTTAAAGTCACCATTACAATGAATTTATATTTATTTATCTATTTCAGTGCCAGGAATGATACCTCCCAAATATTACTCACTTAATAAATAGAGTTGATTAACTGAGTTATAAATTTTGTCTTATTTTATGGAATATTTGGCTTATTTTGGGTTTGTGGACCAGAAAGCCATGAATTCAAATTTCACTTTTTCCACATTTCATGTATTGGATCTGGGGATATTAGTAAATTTTATCTATGGAGGAGAAACTAGAATCTTAGCACAGTTCACTAAGACCTACCTTATTCAGTTACTTTAAGAATTTAATGATATAAAATACACGGTTATTAACTTACTCTCTGACATGAAATTCCCTAACACTATTCTGCTTAAGTTAGAGAGGTTAACAAAGGAAACAAAGATGCCTATTTCATTATCACAAAGCAACAGTCTCTGAAAAACATTTACTTAACACCTACTAGATTGTGACACTGGTTAGCACTGACAAAATCTTGTTGCTTTTTACTGTTTGGGTAGTAATTTTCTTTAAAATCTTTCCTGAGTTCTAAAACAAAAGGACTTTTCTGACTGGCCACCCTCATCAAGGGAAAAGATTGAATGTCTCATCCGACAGTACACCCCGACTGTTTTAAGTACAAGTCCTCCTGGAGAACTCTTAGTTTTGCTCACTGAACCAAAAAATTAAAGTTCCATGGAAGAAATCTGGAATGGCTACAATGCCAAAATATGTATCACATAGTACTGAAAGGCTTCAAAACCACTGTATTTACAAAGAGGTTTAACAAATGAAATACATGAAAGTTTTATGGTCTGAGAAAGGAAACACATTCTAGTTAACTATCACTTTTCTACTATTCTAAACCTTTTAATGGGTGCAGAGGGAATTTGCACTTACTGAGGTAAATCAGTGAAATGATAATGTCTTTGAATTGAGTACTTTTATCCCATTAATTTCTGCAATTATGGTGGGAGACAATATGTAAGCCTATGAGTAACTGAAAATTAAGGTCCAAAAAAAGAGGAAACTCACAAAATGAATCTTGTATAACCATTTAAAAAATTACTTAATGTCAATTATATGCACTTAATTGTGCTTGATTTGTCTTTACAGCCATTATAAATCAGTCCCTTTCAAAGTTACATTTTATTTTTTCAGAGTTAACAAAAAAGGTAATCTAAGGCAGAGGCGATAGAGAAAAAAAAACAGGTTAAAAGATTAAAAGTATGTGTGAGGATAACTTTAAAACCTTGAACAGGATATTTATATCTTAAAATTATAACATATCCTCTCATTTGTTTTCTAGATTGGTCTTAAGAAACAAACTGATGTTCTTTGAAAAGCAATCATGACAAAGGACAAAATATCCAGAATGCTAATTTGGATAAATGACTACTTAAAATTCAAAAAGTATTTGCTGAAGGTAAATGTAATGAGTAATGATTAATGAGTACATTATTAGTGAGGGAGGTTATTAGGAAGACTTTAGAAAATTTTATTTTATTCTTTAGTTATTTTATGTATTATAAATTAATTTCTTTAAAATGTTATTTTAAAATATTCCAGTCATACAGAAACCATAAACTAATGCAGTAACCATCTTAAGAAATAAAACATAACCAGTACAGTTGCAACTCACTGTGTGCTTTACCAAAACACATTTTCTTCTCTTCTACACACAGGTAACCACTGCCATCAATCTGTTGTGTCTAATTCTCATGAATTTCTTTATAATTTATATATGCACACATATACAGAGTTATTCACACTTTGTTTTGGCTCATTCTGTTTTCTAAATGTGGGATGCTTGGTTCTTATAAAAACATTTAAAGAAATGTTTTGATATCTAATTCCTTTTTATTTTTTCAATTACAGTTGACATTTAATATTATTTTACATTAGTTTCAGGTGTACAGCATAGTCATTAGATATTTATATAATTTACAAAGTGACCACCCCCAATAATTCTAGCACCTACTTGGTGACGTACAGTTATGACAATATAGTTGACTATATTCCTATGTTGTACTTTACATCCCTGTGACTCTTCTGTAATTACCAATTTGTACTTCTTAATCCCTTCACTTTTTTCTCATCCAGCACCCCAATCCATCTCCCATCTGGCAACCATCAGTTTGTTCTCTGTGTCTACAAGTCTGACATCTGATTCTCCATTGTCATCAGTCCCAAGTAGTTTTCCTTTACCATTATGATTTATTTGACAGGTATGCTATGTAGAAGACATTTGTTTAAAGTGATCATTTAAAATTGATTTCTAACTTTATTAACACAAACACTATGCCTATATTAAACTAATTTTTTGAAATTTGAGATTTTATCTATGGCCTAGCACCAGAGCAATGTTTGTAAATGCCCCACGAGTGCACGTGAAGAGCGTGGCCCTGGACCTCTGGCAAAAGATGTCCAATCTCTACAACAGCTACTTTGGTTTAAGACAGTTTGTAATACATTGGAACTTCACTTCCAATAATTCTATTGAAGTACACTCAAAAGCAATTTATAAGGACAAATGTACAATGCTACGCTTAGCAGCTTTATTAGAAAATAAATTAATGTCCATCAGGAGATCTGTTAATAAATTATGGAATTATGTAAAAATTCAAGGTTTTTTAAATGAAGTAAATTCTTAGGTACAAACACGGAGAAGCACCTATTATATGTTTTTGAGTAAAAAAATTTAGAGTTATATATACATACACATATATTAATATACATGAACACACAAACATATATGTGTGTTTGGATTTTGAGAAAGAGAGAAGGGAAGGAGGGAGAGAGGAGATAGAGTGGGAGAGAGGAGGGTAGAGAGAGAAAGGAAAGAAAAGGAAGAGGAAAAGAGAAAGGTCTTCTGGTTTATTTGTAATGGTCACCTATCATTTTATATAATATTATACTGTTCATTCCTACCCAACTTCAACAGAAGGGGTGGCAGCAAATTAAAGGAATTGGATGGTATAATTATGAAATAAACTATGTCCCATAATTTCCATTTATATTTCATTTCTTTCTCCAGCAATGATGGCGTTTGTCTAACAAAGAAGAAGAAAAAAATTGGGAAGCCATTTCTGTAATCCAGGTTGGAACAGTGAGAGTCTGAATGACATTAAAGAAATAGGAAAGATCATTTGCAGAGGGATTCAAGAAATCAGGAGATGGAATCAATAGGTCCAGGTGGCCAGCAGAATGTAAACAGTGAGTTAGGAAAGAAATAAGAAAAATGCTTAAGTGATAGAAAAAACCAACATGGTAGATTGTGCTACTATTTATTGAGCTAAAGAAAACAAGAGGAAGGACAGATTTTCCGGGAGGGAAGGTCGTTGTGGATGCTGAGTTTATCTGTAACACTTACATGGAGAAGTTTAGTAAACAGCTAACCATGAGTGTCAGAATTAGAAGAAAAATGCTAGGTTGAGATATATATATATCCAGATACAGAGGTATATGTAAACATATAAAACATATTTATCATTTCATAGTTGAGATCATGGAATTAAATAACATCTGTAAAAAATAATTTGTTTTAAAGATGTGAACGTTTTGCTTTTCCACTCTTACAGCTTTCAGCCCTGATAATAGCCATGGCTAAAATCATTGGTGTATGAACAGCTCCACAGTCTATTCATCTCAACATATTTAAGTTTCGTTAAACCATGAACACTTTTCAAATTGTATCAGAAATAAGCCAAAGGATGGTTGTCAGGACACAAGGCCACAGAAGGGGTTTAGCTGCTAGTGTACCAGAGGCGATGTAAGCTGGCATGCTTTTCTAAATAGCTCTATTGAGGTATACTGGACATAGAATAAACAGCACATGTTTAAAATATATAATTTGATGTTTTGACAAATGGCTATGCCATAAAACCATCACCACAGTTAAAAATGAGGAAAATATCTATTACTCCAAAAATTTTTTCTGCTCTTTTATAAATCTCTATTTCTGACTTTTCCTATAAGCCCCACTGCCTCTATATGCAGGAAAACACTGAATTGTTTTGTGCCAATATAGAATTTTGTATTCTCCAGAAATATGTACAAATTGAATCACACAATATGTACTAATTTTTTCTTCCTTTTTTAATTAAGAATTGAGATTTAATTAAGATTCATCCATAATGACAGATGTGTCAATAATTTATTTGTACTGCTGAGAAGTATTCCATTGTATACATCTATCACTATTTGTTTATTCATTTGCCTGTTAAGGAACATTTGTGTTATTCCCAGCTTTTATCTATTACAAATAAAGCTGATACGAACATTCCTGTAAAAGTCTTTGTATTACCATACACTTTAATTTCTCTTGAATAAATACTTCAGAGTGTAATGTCTGATTCACTTTGTAGGTAAATATATATATGTGTGCACATATATACATAAAACATTTATTTCATAGTTGAAATCATGGGACTAAATAACATTTTCTATATAAATAATTTGTTTTAAAAATGTGAACATTTTCCTCTTCTGCTTCTAGAGGTTTCAACCCTAATATTCACTCTGATACATTTAACCTTTTAAAAAACTGCCAAACTATTTCCCCAAATATTAGTACCATTTGTATTCTGAACATAAGTGTAAAAGAAATGCAGTCAGTTTACACATTATTTAATAATTGGTATGGTCAGTCTTTTCAAAAAATTTAGTATTGTGTGTAGGATATTTAGGATCAAAATTAAACTTACTAAGAACATATTTGAGAAAAATTTGACTATTTATTTGCAATTTGGCACCTATATATTGTGAGTCAAATGTGATGGACTGGCAAGAAACAGAACTCAAATACCAAGAGAGATAAAGACTGTTTTGATTCTAATTAGTGTTGCCAGATTGAACGCTTACCCACATGTGAGTCCCGTTAAACTCCAGGTTCATTAATCACTTACATTTAATGAGACTCTCCTGAGAGATTCTGCCATGTGTTAAATAAATATTATGTAAAATTTAAAAAGTAATAATTTGTTCCAAAGTTGAGCTCAATTCATCCTTCAGGGACATGTGCACAACCCACAGATGTGATCAGAATTCCCTGGATTCAGTAGAAGCATCTCTGCTACGTTCCACGTGAGCTCCCAGGGAAATGCCCTGTGTGCTTCTCCAGGGATTAGTTGCCATTTTTGTTGTCAGAAGGAGAATCAGATATATCATATTCTGTTCACTTTCTGATATCTGAGGCCTTTACTCTTGAGTCAGTCATTTACAGTAATTATATTCTAGTTATCCACTCCTAAAATGCAAATGCCCCTGAGGAGATAAAATTAAGCTCCTCACGTAAAGATTGTGTTCTTAAAGTGGCTTTTACAGCCCTGCCCCTCAGAAGCCCCTGAAAAAGCCATCCACCCCTTGAAAAATACCAAATGTTGTGTTCAAGAAAGAATATCTCTACCATCAGATAGATAGCAAGCTCATAAATGAAGAAACGTTAAGCACAATCTGGGATGGCTAGTTCTACTAAATAGTTTTCTGTGTGATTGGCTTTATTCATTTAGTACTATATAAAGGGTTTTTCATGGTTTTTTTTTTTCAGTGTGCTCATAATCTAATGTGAATGACAACACATTGCATAGCACTGTCTAATGATTTAGCTAACACCTCCTTTATTTTCATTTAGTACCTTTTGTTATTTCCCTATTGTAAATAGTTTCTATTATATGTATTTCATGTCTACATTTTGGTAAAATTTTCAAAAGCTGAATTAGTCTAAATGAATATTTTCTGCATCTCAGTTATAATTAAACTGCTTTTCAACAGAATCTCTATTTTAATAAAAGCAAAACTGACTCATCCAGGGTACACATCAGGCCCTCCTTCCATCCACTTCAGGAAGCAGTTTGTCGGTGACCTATCCAGGCATCATCCAAGCTGCTCTCCTGGGCTTCATGCACACTGCCAAATGAGGGCCTTACCAGCCTTTAGAGGTCCGGCTTGGCCAATTTAACTCTATTTCAGGAAAAGCAGGTATTGAAGTTCACAATCAGTGTAAGAGAACGCTGTTCTAGCACTCCAAGTCCACGGTGCTCCTGGAAAGGACGGCAGCAGTTTCCTATAGGGATGACATTGCCTTATTAGCCCTGCTTCTACTGAGCAAAAGGAAGTTTTCAATAGAGGACTTGAAAAGGACTCTGAAAGAGGTTTGTATCAAAGTCTGACTTGGATAACTGATCAAGGCTTATAATAACTCTACAGATATGAAAAATCACACCAGGCCCCAGTCAAGATCATGTGACCAAACAGGACCCAATACATATGAAAATAAGATAATAGCAAGTGTTAAACACTATGTAATATACCTGAACTATACATATGAGCAAAATGTGGCTTCTATGGGCTAGAAGTACATCGTTTAGTGGAGGAGAAAGAAAATAAAAGTTTAAATAACCCGGTGGGAAGACTGCTATCATTTCAAGTACAAAAATTTATAAAATATACACATGTAAATAATTTTTAAATAATATAAAATTGTTTAGTATCACTACAATGGAGTGTGAATTCATTTGTTGCTGGGCAGCAGCAATCATCTGACTTTGTCCCTAAAGGGGACATCAGTTACAGAGCACTGCCAGAAACAGTTCCAGGAGATGGACTGTGAAAGCAACCCTCTGCAGATATTCAAATATGAGGTCTGTCCAGAAAAAGTCCAATTATAATGATAATGGTTAATATAATGATAATGGTTTGTGCACATCGATGTAACTTGGCAGCCAAGGAGAGTGGACTGGAGTGCACATGCATGAACAATGATGACTTCACTTACTAGTCAGTGAGGGTGGTAAACACCATTGAGTGAATGTGTGTACTGTGTGGCAGGCACATTCAAAATGACAGAGAGTACACCTATGAATCTGCACCAGATTTTGTGTTAACATTTAACATTTCTCTGGAAACTATTTGGATGATTTCAAAAGGCTGATTCAGAAGTCTGAAGCTATGGGCAACTGGTGATTGGCAGCTTTATCACGACAATGTCCCCAATCATGCATCACATGTTGTGCAGAGTTTTTTAGAGAACCATCAAATCACCCAGATGACTCATCCCCCCCACAGCCTAGATTTGGTGCCCTGTAACTTCTGACTCTACTCAAAAGTAAAATCACCTTTGAAAGGGAACAGACTTCAGACCATTGATGAGATTCAGTTGATGGTAATTGGGAGACCTGTGTGAGGTCCCAAGGTGCCTACTTTGAAAGGGACTGAGGCATCATTGTCTTGTGTACAATGTTTGTTGCATCTTGTATCTTCAGTAAGTGTCTCTGTTTTTCATATTGCATGGCTGGATACTTTATGGACAGACCTCACTGTATACAGCAGCAGTCCCCAACCTTTTTGGCACCAGGGACTGGTTTCATGGAAGATAATTTTTTCACAGATGCAGCAAGGGGGTATAGTTTTATAGCCTGCCACCAGATGAAGCTTAATTGTCACTTACCATTCACTGATAGGATTTTGATATGAGTCTGCAAGCAATTGATTTATTATGGTCTCTGTGCAGTCAAACCTCCCTGCTAATGATAATCTGCATTTACAGCTGCTCCCCAGTGCTAGCATCACTGCCTCAGCTCCACCTCAGATCAGGCGTTAGATTCTTACAAGGAGTGTGCAAACAAGATCCCTTGCATGCGGAGTTCACAGTAGTGTTTGAGCTCCCATGAGAATCTAATGCTGATGCTGATCTGTCAGGAAGCAGAGCTCAGGTGGTAATGCAAGCTACGGGGAGTGGCTGTAAACACAGATAAAGCTTCGCTCACTCTCATGCCACCTACCCCCTGCTGTGCTGCCCAGTTCCTAACCGGCCACAGGCCAATTGCGTATGCTGGCTTTTCTCTTTTTTTTCCACTTTTCTTTGGGGTGTATAGAAAAATAAAGTAGATCCTTCTCATGAGAAATCTAGGGATCCCCGGTAGACTAAATGTGCTAAAATACCTATTCCTACTAGAAACTATACTTCATTAGAGCCGTTTGTGTTCTATTTATCTTTGTATATCATCTAATACAGTATCTGATAATGTTATTGTTCAATAGTTTCTGAATGATGGAATGCCTGAATTTCTTCCCCAGAATATAATGTTGTAGAGAACTGCCAAATGGTTACATTGTGCAGTAGAGTGGTTTCCATGGGCACTCATGCATACATACATAGTTCAATAGAAAAATGCAGGAAACTGTTGACAGAACTTAGGCCTGAAGCATTAATAAGAATTGTACTCAACAAAGAGTTCCATGCAGGATCTTCCAAGCACGCTCCACCATAAGTTATCCTGCTATATTAAAACCCCTGTATAAATAAAATAGTGCATTAAATGACAGTTATTTCTATATACTTGGAACTTAAATGGTGAGATTCTTATGGATTTAAATCGTATGCTATACATGCAATGGCAAATCTATTAACATCAATGAATTTAGATGTTATATTTCTTAGGACAAAAGAATGTCCCTGTTTTAGGATGAAAGAGCAGCGTACAGATTTGGGCAACTGTCTGGCACTTAGATTATACCAGAATTTGCTAAGCTTAAGATTCAAAATGGAGACTATCAATAGGATATTAATTGAAATAAGCTATTCTATTAACAGAATTAACTCTCTTTCTTGGATAATGTCATGTATTTTTTCCAATATAGCAAAGTGATTTTTAGTGAAAATAAACACAAATACTTGGAAATTACTTTTTATTAGGAAGTTTTAATATATTGTTAAGCAAAGTATTTTTAAATTTATATGTTGCTGTTATTAAGTAGTGCTCTTAAATGTTAAAGTCATGTTAAATTTAGCTGAGATAAATTTATTATAATGAAAATTTTGACATATACTTAACCAAAGAAGTGATACTGATACTGTACCTATAGCTAAATGCTTACCATAAGGGCATGTAAATTATAGTGAACAAAATAATGTGGAGTTGAAATGATCATTCTTAAAGAGTTGACGGAATATCAGCTTCTGAATGCTTCAATATTTTAAGTCTTCATTTGCCCTAGGAAATATCATGTAGTTTATATCTCCGATGCATTTAAAATAGTACTGAGATATACCAAATTTTGTTGCCTTTAATCCTTTAGTAATTTGACTTTCAAAAAAGTGGATGGAAAATAGGCTGCTTCCTACTTATAGTTTATGGTTTATATCAGTGGTTTAGTTTACACTTTAATAAACTCCAGTTTAGTGTGCTGCACTTCATGAATCCGCAGCACAAAGATATGATATTGATGTAAACTGTGCAGGGATTCATTACCTCTTTTATAAATAGGGTCATTAATTTCTGAAATTACGCCCTTACCTGGTTCCCTCTAGCAGTTACCTTTCTGAAGCATCTCTCTGTCTCTCTCTCCCCCGCAACCCCTACTCCTCCTTCACTTCTTTTCCACCTCCAATGGGTCGCCTACATTTCCTTTTTCTACTTCGGGAAAAGGAGTGGCAGACTGAGGGCTGTGTTACCCTCAAAGACCCCTAAAGTTTACCAGCATATGCGGACTCTAATCACTCGCTTTTGGAATTGTTCACTTTTTAAAGATCAGTATTTTCTTGACCTCAATACTCAATTTCTCACATTTCTTTCATTTTCAGGTGTCTGATGTTTCTCATCTAAGATAAAATGTTGTAAAATGTGACATGCAACTGTGAAAAACAGAATTAATATTTTTTGCAAATGTGATGTGAGGGTAGAATCCTAGGATACCAAATAATTCTCAGGAAATGCTTCATTGTCGTGTATATTAACAGTTGGATATCACATCCACATTCAGCCAACTCCTAGATACTGAAGTAGTGCAAGGAAGGAGGTGCTGAGATTACAGCAGAGTGCTCATCAGTGGGCTCAGGGATCCCGCTGAGCTAGCCATTGGTTCTCATGCTCTGGGTACAGCTGGTGGCAAGTTTCTGCAATCAGAAGCCATCACTGTCAGAAAGACTCTATAGTCCTTTTAATCAGTCTTTGGCAAAGCTAGCAGTAAATGTATTAAGTGGATCCATTTTCCTGGGAACTGCCACTGTGGCTTTAGTGTTCTGCTTAAATTGAGGCACGCGATAAGAGGTAGAATCAGTGATGATGGACTCACACATTCTACTGGTTCTGAGCTAGTTTTGTTCTATGAAGTTACTGATTCTTGATATAGGAACCAGCATTGTTAATTATTCACAAAGCAGGCATACAGTAGGCATGTACAGTATGTCTAAGACATTTTTTTAAGTAGACCATAGAATATTTATACAATGGTGAAGAACTGAGATATATGGCACTTTATTTAATGTAAGCACAATGTGTTCAAATCCAATCTATTGAAATTAAGTTTTTTAGTTACATATGTATAAAATTTCAAATGTCAAAGGAGTCCAAAAGGTTTATTTTCCCCATATCCAAACAAACTCAAAAACTATTAGTCACCCACTCCTCTCCCTCCCATCCTACTCCATACTAGTAAATATCTCCATCTTTTTTAGCTATGTAGCAGTATGTTCAGAGACTTGCCCCATAATTCTATATTACCAAATTGTATCTTATATTGCTACATCATAATTCCTTTCCATTTTCTATATTTCCTGTTGACCTCCTATTATGAAATATGAGAATATAGTTCTTCCACACTCCGGCTCTCACTCACGTCTCCTCCACCCATCTTGTAAATGTAAGTATGTCATAATTTTGGCTAGACCAGTATTCACTGTTCACATTATTATTCCTATTTAAATATTACTCACAGAGGAGCCATGAAGTCTTCTGGAATTACATTTCCTATATTGCATTATGTTTTGTTCCCCATGGGATTCATAATTGCCTCAGTCTTTACCTTTTCTATCTATCTATAATCTATCTAAGCAAATATCAAAGCAAAACAGATTATAGTTCAGGATATTTTTAAATGATTTTAAAAACAGTATAGTAGTATTTTAAAAATAACTACAAAATGGAGACCAATGAATATTCCCTGAGCAAACAAAACCATGTAAGTCACATGAGCAAAACTAAATGGTAATGGAAAAAATATACAATATTAAATTTCAAAAAAACACTAAACTAAATTTAGCTTATTGCATAAACATAAATGCCTCTGATGATCATAAAAGGAACTTAAGTTATCTTCTTAAAATGGTATGAGATAATCACTTTTAAACAATTTCCTATTGTCTGTAAACCTCCACTGTTAAAACCAATCATTTTAAAGATTAAAAAGTTTTCTCATTTTCACAATATAACTCATCCTATAATTTCATGTCTGCGAGTTTCATATCAGTTTTAAGATTGAAAGCTCCCATCTCATGAACTCTTTTTTAAGTTTCAGTGTTATTTTTTTTATTAATTAAATTTATTGGGTGAGATTGGCTAATAATATAGGATTCAAGTGTACATATCTGTGATACATGGTCTGTATATTGCATTGTGTCCACCACCCAAAGTCAAATCATCTTCTGTCACTATATATTTGGCCCCTTCACTACACCCCCACTCCCATTTCATCTCATAACCACCGCACTGTTGTCTATGAGTGTTTTATATTCCACAGGAGTGAAATCATGGTTCTTAGCTTACTTTGACTGACTTATTTTGCTTAGTATAAGAGTCTCAAGGTCCATCCATTTGTCACAAATGACAGTATTTTATTTTTTCTTATGTCTGAATAGTATTCTGACACCCCGGTTGTTTCCATGTCTTGGCCACCGTCAATAATGCTGCAATGAATATTGGGTGCATACACCTTTGCAAATGTTTTCAAATTTCTCAGGTAGGTACCCAGAAGAGGGATTGCTGGGTCATATTCCTAATTTTTTGAGGAACCTCCACACTGTTCTCCATAGTGGCTGCACCAGTTTACATTCCCACCAGCAGTGAATGAGGGTTCCTTTTTCTCTACAACCTCTCCAGCATTTGCTATTACACTTCTTGTAGACAATAGCCACTCTAAGAGGTGTGAGGTAGTATCTCATTGCATTTTTGATTTGCATTTCCCTAATGGCTAGTGAAGCTGAGTATCTTTTCATATACCTGTTGGTATTTGTATGTTTTATTGGGAGAAGTATCTGTTCAGGTCCTCAGCCCATTTTTTCAATTGGATTGTTTGCTTGGTACGGAATTGTATGAGTTCTTTATAATTTGGGGTATTAAGTCCTGTCAGAGCTTTTGTTTGCAAATATCTTCTCCCATTCAGTTGGTTGCCTTTTGTTTTGTTGAAAGTTTCTTTTGCTCTGCAGAAGCTTTTTAGTTTGATATAGTCCTATTCATTTATTTTTGCTTCTACTTTTTTACTTTTGGGGATCAAATTCATAAAATCTTTTCAAAGACCAAGGTCCTTAAGTATAGTACTTACATTTTCTTCTAAGTAATGTGTTGTTTCAGGTTTTATATTTAAGTCTTTAATCCATTTTTGGAATGATTTTTGTACAAGGGAACAAACTGCAATCCAGTTTCATTTGTTTGCATGTGGCTTTCCAATTTACCCAGCACCATTTACTAAAGAGGTTTTCTTTTCTCCATTGTATGTTTTTGGCTCCTTTGTCAATAATCATTTGCTCACATACATGTGGTTTTATTTATGATATCTCAATTCTTTTTTTTAATTACTTTATTGTTGTTCAATTACAGTTATTTGCATCCTCTCCCTGATATCTCAATTCTGTTCCATTGGTATGTGTGTTTGTTTTTCTGCCACTACCATGCTGTTTTGACTATTGTTGCTCTGTAGTATAATTTGAAATCATGTAGTGTGATACCTCTAGCTTCATTCTTTTTTTCAAGTATTGCATTGGCTATTCAGGGTCTTTTGAGGTTCCATACAAAACTGATAATTTTTTGTTCTATTTCTTTTAAAAACTGTCATTGAAATTTTGATGGGGATTGCATTAAATCTGTATATTGCTTTGGATAATATGGCCATTGAACTATGTTGATTCTTCTAATCCATGGACACAGAATCTCTCTCCATTTTCTTGTTTCTTTTTCAATCTAATAGTGCTTTGTAGTTTTCAGTACATAGCTCTTTTACATCCTTTATTAAATGTATTCCTTGATATTTTATTCTTTTTTGTTGCAATTACAAAAGGAATTGTTTATTTTCCTGCAATTTTATTATTAGTATACAGAAATGCAGTAGATTTTTTTACCCTGATTTTGTATCCTACATCTTTACTGTATTTGTTTATTGTTTCTAATAATTTTTTGATGGAGTCTTTAGAGTTTTCTATATAAAGAATTGTGGCATATACAGAAAGTTACACTTTCACTTCTTCCTTCCCAATTTGGATGGATTTTATTTCTTTCTCTTGCCTGACTGCTCTAGCTAGGACTTCCAGAATTATGTTGAGTAAGAGTGGTGAGAGTGGGCATGTTCCTGATGGGCATGAAGTGGGCATGTTGCCTTGTTCCTGATTTTAGAGGAAAAGCTTTCAGTTTTTCACCACTGAGTATAATATTGGCTGAGGGTTTGTTATAATATGGTCTTTATTATGTTGATATACTTTCTTTTACCCATTTATTGTATTTTAATAATGTATTTTATTAAATATTTTCTTCATCTATTGATGTAATCATATGATTGTTAGTTATCCTTTGTTTCATTAATGTGGTGTATTACATTGTTCAATTTGTGTATGTTGAACCAAATTTGTGCCCCTGGAATGAACCCCACTTGATCATGTATTATAGTAGGGTAAAAGAGGTAGTCTGGCTACCTCACCCAGGTGTCTGGGTAACTAAGGGAAGCAGTTTCCTATAACCTTGAATGGGCCTGATAAGTAGTGTTCTCGTAGCCTTGAAACTGTGTCCGATAAACAGTTCCCGTAACATTCAGTGGGCTTGCATGCTTAGAATCATGCTATGTTACAAAATATCTTGGCTTTCTGCTGGTTTTGTTGGTCTCTAGTACTTAACGGAGTAGGGGATTTCCACTAAACTCATGCAGCTTGCAGTGTATATGGCTCGCCCACTGTGAATAAAGGCATGTCAAGCATCTCCGTGGCTCCACATATTTTCTTCCATCTGCCCAAATCTAGAGTGGGCCTGCCAGGCCTTGACAAACTGCAACACAATTTTTTTTTAATATATTGTTGTATTCTATTTGTTGGTATGTTGATTAGGATTTTTGCATCTGTATTCACCAGGGATATTGGTCTAGGGGGTGGGGGATGGGGTGTGTGTGTGTGTGTGTGTGTGTGTGTGTGTGTGTGTGTAAGAGAGAGAGATCCTTGCCAGGTTTAAGTTTCAGGGTAATGTTGGCCTCATAAAATGTGTTAGAAAGTATTGCTTCTTCAATTTTTTGAGAGATTTTCAATAAGGATAGGTATCAAATCTTCTTTGAAATTTGGCTAGTCTTCACTAATGAAGCCATCTAGTCCTGGACTTTCATTTGGGAGTTAGGAGTGGTTTTGATGGATGTTTCAATTTCCTCATTGTTGATTAGTCTATTTAAATATTCTTATTTCTTCATGATTCAGTCTAGGAAGGTTATACATACTTTTAAGAGATTATCCATTTCTTCTAAGTTATTGATTTCGGTGGCATATAATCTTTCACAGTCATCTAGTATGATCCTTTGTATTTCTGTGCTGTCTGTGGCAACCTCTCCTTTTTCATTTCTTATTTTGTTTATATGAGTCTTTCCCTTGTTTTCCTTAGTGAGTCTCATCAGGGGGTTGTCAATTTTAATAACCTTTTCAAAGAACCAGCTCTTTGTTGTATTAAATTTTTTCGTATAGTCTTTTTTTCTCTATTCCATTCAATGCTGCTCTAATTTCTGTTATTTCCTTTCTTCTGCTAACTTTGGGCTGCTTTTGTTCTTCTTTTTCTAGTTCTTTAATATGTAATGTTAATATTAAGTCATTTACTTCATTTTTTCTTATTCCTTGAGATATGCCTGTAATGATCTCAACTTCCCTCTTATTACGGCTCTTGCTGAATCCCAGAAGTTTTGATATGTTATATTGTCATTCTCAGTTGTCTCTATGTATCTTTTGGTTCCACCTCTTATGTCTTCTTTGATGCAGTCATGTTTTAGTAGTATGTTGTTTAATTTCCACATATTTGTGGGGTTTATTTCCTTTTTGCACTTGATTTCTAATTTCAAGGCAATGTGGTCAGAGAATATACTTGGTATGATTTCACTCTTCTTAAATTTGTTGAGGTTAGTTTTGTGACCCAACATACGGTCTGTTCTCAAGAATGCTCCATGTGCATTGGAGAAGAATGTATAATTTGGTGTTCTGGAATGAAATGCTCTGTAAGTGTCAATTACATCTATTCGGTCTAATGTGTCATTTTAAGGTTGATATTTCTTTATTGATTTTCTGTTTGGATGATCTATCTAGAGCTGTCAGTGGAATATGTAGATACCCTAATATGATTTTGTTTTGGTCAGTTTCTCCCCTTAGTTCTTTTAGCAGTTGCTTTATGAATTTCAATGCTCCCCGGTTGGGTGCATATATATTGAGAAGCGTTAGGTCTTCTTGATGTAATTTCCCCTTTATCATTGTAAAATGTCCTATTTTGTCTCTTTTTACATTTATATCTTGAAATCTATCTTGTCAGATACAAGTGTGGCTACACCCGCTTCTCTGCTGATGCTATTTGCTTGGAGATCATTTTCTACGCTTTCACTTTTAGTTGATCTTTCCTTGCAGCTCAAATGTATCTCTTGAAGGCAATATATGATTGTGCTTTGTTTTTAAATCCAGTCTGCTATTCTGTTCCTCTTTATTGGTAAATTCAGCCCATTTACATTTAGGGTAATTATTGGTGTATGAGGATTTCCTATAGCCATTTTATCTTTTGTTTTCTGGTAGCTCTGTGCTTCCTTTGGTTCTTTTCCTTTGTGTTTATTTCTGTTGTTTTTGTTTGGTGGTATTCCATACTTTTTTCTCTGTTTCCTTTTTTTTAACTTATATATCTCAGTTTTGGTCATTTTTATGTGTGGTTAGCATTATTTTTAAGAAAAAGAAAGTTTTGTATGTACAATAGTCATTTTTCTTTGAATGCATCTGATCTCCATCTCCCTTTAAAAATTTAGAACTTTACCCTCTCCCCTTTTATGTTTTTGTTGTCACAAGTTATCCCTATTTATGCTGTAAGTTTGTTGGTGATCTTATTCATAGTGCTGTGACCTTTTGTTCTTTCTTTAAGGTAGAATAAATGCCTAGAGTATTTTCTGTAGTGGAGGTCCTCTCCTGATAAATTTCCTCAGCTTCTGTATGACTGAAAAATTATTTTTTGTTCTTTTGTTTTTTTAAGTATATTTTATTGATTATGCTATTACAGTTCTTCCACTTTTTTCTCCCCTTTATTCCCCTCTGCCATGCACACCGCCATCAGCATTCCCCCACTTCATATCCATGGATCATACATATACATTCTTTTGTTTCTCCATTTTCTATACTATTCTTAACCTCCCCCCGTCTATTTTGTACCTACCATTTACTCTCCTATTCCCTGTATCTTTTTCCCCATTCTCACCTCCCCCTTCCTGCTGATAACCCCCCATGCAATCTCCATTTCTGTGATTCTCTTCCTGTCTAGTTGTTTATGTTTTTTGTTTATATTCAGTTGTTGATAGTTGTGAGTTTGTTGTCATTTTACTGTTCATAGTTTTTGATCTTCAATTTCTTAGGTAAGTCCTTTTAACATTTCATAGAATAAGGACTTGGTGGTGATGAACTCCTTTAACTTAACCTTCTCTGGGAAACTCTATCTGCCCTTCCATTCTAAATGATAGCTTTGTTGGATAGAGTAATTTTGGATGTAGGTCCTTGCTTGTCATGACTCAAATACTTTTTTCCAGCCCCTTCTTGCCTACAAGGTTTCTTTTGAGAAATCAACTGATAGTCTTATGGGAACTCCTTTGTAGGTAACTGTGCCATTTTCTCTTCCTGCTTTTAAAAATTCTCTCCTTATCTTTAATCTTGAATAATGTAATTATGATGTGCCTTGGTGTGTGCTTCCTTGGGTCCAAATTGTTTGGGACTCTCAGACTTCAGGAAGTTCAGGAAGCTCAATTTCCTTTGCAGACCAGGGAAGTTCTCCTTCTTTATTTGTTCAAATAAGTTTTCAATTTCTCGTTCTTCCTCTTCTCCTTCTGGGACCCCTATGATTCAGATGTTGGAATGTTTAAAGTTGTCCCAGAAGTTCCTAAGCCTCTCCTCATTTTTTTGAATTCTTGTTTCTTCATTCTGTTCTGGTTAAATGTTTATTTCTTCCTTCTGCTCCAAATTGTTGATTTGAGTCCCGGTTTCCTTCACTTCGCTGTATATTTTTCTTTATTTCACTTTACATAGCCTTCAGTTTTCCCTCTATTTAGTAACTATACTCAACCACTTCTGTGAGCATCCTGATTACCAGTTTTTAATTCTCTGATTTGTTGGCTATCTTCATTGCTTAGTTCTATTTTCGGAATTTTGATCTGTTCTTTCATTTGGGTCATATTTCTTTGTCTTAGAGCACCTTTTACATTATAAGGGGCAGAGCCTGAGGCATTTGCCAGGGCAGGGAAACTCACGTTGCTGCGTTATGATGCTGTGTATGGGGGAGGGGTCAGAGAGTAACAATGCTGCTTGCTCTGTTCTCATCCGGCTTTCAGTCACTTGCCCCAATACCCACAAGCAAATTGGGCCCTTCTGATGCTTATTCCCAGATACGCAGGCTTGTGTATATTTTAGGACCCAGTGAGTCTCTCCAATGAACTCTCCTGTGAGGCTGGAAGTTTCTCCCACCACTGCAACCTGCACAGGTTTTTACAACAAGAGGTTTTGAGGCTTTAGTTTCCCCTGCTAGAACCCTGAGTTGTGCAGTCTGTCTGTTTCCCCAGTTGTTCCTCGTGGTTTATCCACACACAAATGTGGGACTGCCCAGTCTGCCAGCCACCACCTTGCCTACCTAGTCCTTTAGCCACTGCTTTGCCACCGTCCTCTCCATCTGGGATGCCTATCTCTGCCCCTCCTACAAGTCTGAATTAATGTTTCTTCTTTAACTCTTTGGTTGTAGGTCTTCAATACAGTTTGATTTTCTGGCAGTTCTGGTTATTTTTTGCTTTTAAATTTGTTGTTGTCCTTCTTTTGGTTGTGCAAGGAGAAAAAGTGTATCTACCTGCACCTCCATCTTGGCTGGAAGTCTGAAAAGTCTTTATTTTTCCTTCATATTTAAAGGATAATTTTACTGAATATATTATTCCTAGCTGATAATTTCTCTCTTTCAGTAGTTTAAATATTTGATTCCACTCTCTTCTGCCTTGTAGAGTTTCTCCTGAGGAGTCTGATGATAACCTAAAGGGCTTTCTTTTATAGGCTATTTCTTCTTTTTCCCTGGCTGCCTTGAGAGTTCTCTGTCATTAATTTTTGATAGTTTTAATGCAATGTACCTTGAAGAAGGCCTCTTTGGATTGAAGTAATTAGGTGTTCTGTCTGTTTCTTGTTTTGAGAATCTAGCTCTTTCCATATGTTGGGAAGTTCTTATTAACTATTAGTTTAAATATGCTCTTCATTCCTTTCTCCCTCTCTTCTTCTTCTGGTATGCCTATTATTCTTATAGTGCTATGTCTGATGGAATCAGATAGTTCTTGCAGAGTTCTTTCATTTTTCATTATGCTCAAATCTCTCTTCTCTTCCTTCTGCATAATTTCTACCTTTCTATCTTCAGTATCACTAATTCTGTCCTCCTGATGGTCAGCTCTATTTCCTGTGCTCACTAGTTCATTCTTGATTTCTTTTATTGAGTTCTTCATCTCCAGAAATTGTATTTGGTTCTTTTTTTAAAATCATCACCTGAAGATATGTTCATTGATTTTAGAGAGAGAGGGAATGAGAGAGAGAGAAATGTTGATCAGTTGCCTCCCATATGCACCCTGACCGGGGATCAAACCCACAACCCAGGTATATGCCCTGACTGGGAATCAAACCTGCAATCTTTTGCTGTATGGAGCAATACTCCAACCAACTAAGCCACCAGCCATGGCTAGTTGGTTCTTTTTGAACATTTCAATCTCTTTATTAAAGCATTCATCTTGTTTGTTGATTTGGCTTCTGGGATCATTAAACTGCTTATCTGTGTTTACTTACATTTCACTGCTTTTTCAAAACTGCAATCCTGAATTCCTTGTCATTTAAATCACATTTTTCTTTGTCTGTAAATTTAGTTCCTAGAGATTTTTCATTTTCTTTCTGAACTGCCTTACCTTCATTATTCATAGTATTTGATGGGATCCTTCTCTGACTAGATATCTATGTTTGAGTGGCTTTTTTAAAGCAGATTTATAAGTGTTTCTATTATTTCCCAGTAGGTAGCAGTGAATCATTAGGGTTTGTTTTTTTTTGTTTGTTTGTTTAGCTCTCTTGCATTTCTCTGGCTTTTTTGATGTTCACAGGGTGGTAGAAAATGGCCTGTGCTCCCTGGGAAGGTGGGCATCTCAACTGTGATCCTGTTGCCCTGGTCCCAAGGGACAAATCCTGAAGGGGAACACAGATGGGGCTCCAAATCTGTGAAATCCCAATGCTATACTCTGCAGCCAGATGCTACTGGCAGTGCATTCTCAACGTTTGGGTGTGGGGTGAACTAAGGGAACGCTACCACCTTCTTTGTTGCTTTGCCCTTCTAGCAATGGTGACCTCATACTTCCACAGAGTCCCTCCTTCATCTCCACTTGACTCTGGGATTAGTCACAGAATGTGCACTTTGCTCAGGGACAAAGTACTTCTGGAGTACCAGTTATTGGGTTTGCAGATAATGTACTCAGCAACCCAACATATAGTGTGAGGGGAGTAAGCTCTGAGAGGTTAAGGAAGGTGGCCAGGCTCTATGCCTTTGTTTCTCTGTCTGGAATTCTGATTGCCATACAACCATGGCTGCATTTTTTTGTGCTTAGTTTCTGCCTGGGGCCCTGGGCTCAGTTGCAGCTTGTACTGTGCACTCCTGCACAAATGCTCACATAATCACTTTGCTCCTCCTGGATGAAGGGAGTACCAGCCACATCCTGATTCCTCCCCTCTTTAGGCTGAGCCCTGCAGCTTCATGATGAAGGACTGTGTCTGTGGCTTGCCTCAGCTTCCTAGTTCATACCCACTTGCCCACCTTTAGATGTTTTAATTTGCCAGTCTCTCAGATGTGTTTTGCATTGAACATGGAATCCTTTGTTGAATTACAGCTGTTCAAATTGTTGAAACTTCAGCAGGAGAAACCATGGGGATCTCTCATGCCACCATTCTTTTGACGTCATTCTTGTGAACTTTCCTTATACATACAATAAAATCGTACTAAATATTCTTTTTCTGATCTGGGTTTAATTGTCACTATTTCTGGATTTCTAACACTGTGCAATTTTTCATTCTTTCTATTTTTTTCTTGACATTATCACATTCATGAGTTGTTTCTCTTGACACATGTAATTCTAATTCACTGATTTTTACTGCTCTATGGTGTAACCATTATGTTGAACATGCTTGACTGGTGGAAGTAAACACAAAACCACTTTGTTTTCCTATTTTCTTGGCATTTTAAATCCTCTGTTTGGTTCTACTCTTTCAAAAACAGAAAATGGAAAATTGAGATAGATGCTTCAAGAGCTTTAAGTCACAGAACAGCCTCAATTCACTATCTAAAATGCCCAGTCATATGTGATTATCAAAGTCCAAACTGCATTTCAAGTTTAGGTTTTAGGTTTCTCCTCTCTCTGTCTTCCTGTAACAAAGAAGATTGCAATTAGCTGAAAGGGAGGGCATGGGAGCTTCTTAGCCTTTGACTGCTCCTCTTTCAAAAGTCTGGAGTTAGAGGAGCAGTCTTTCAAACACAAGGGAAAATCCAAAGGAATTGCAAAGACACTCACTCCAACATTCGGAACAACTGAGCCAAAGCCAGCAACTGCAACTTCCAGACTTTATAACTACAAGAATCCCTATTTGTTTCAGCCAGAGTTGTGATATTTAGTGTTACTTGCAGCCAAATACCTTTCAATATACTCTTTCAATGTTAGTAGAGAGAATTATCTGCATTTCCCGTGTTTCTTTTTCTATTTTAATGTTACTGTGAAGTACCTTAAATGTTTTCTAATGATAAAATATATTTGCATGTCTGTGATAAATCCAATTTGTGCATTGGTATATTGTTATTCACATTCTATATATTCTTTATTGGTTCATGATTTTCTCCTAAAATTTGACTAGATGTATATTAAATATTCTCATTTTGTTCTCATTGTCTTTCATAATTTCCACCATTTTTTAACTCTGTGATTTAAATTCTGTATAGTTTTTAGTTTACCAGTTTACTAATTCTCTTTCTACTCATGTTTATTTACTCTTTATTCAGTTCATTGTCTCTCTAAAATTGAAAAGGCACATTTAAAAAACAAAGACAAATTAGAGAATTTATTATAGTCTCTTAGTTTTTAGTTATTATTATACTTTTAGTCCTTTAAATATATTAAACATTTATTCAACATTCCCTAATGAAAACTTTAGAATCTGCGGGCATCGCTGAGACGTGACGTTGTGACTCGCACTCCTGTCATTTTTTCCTTCGTGATCAGTGATTTGGAAAATTAGTTCTTTAGACTCTTACCTTAAGGAATTATTTCAGGCCTGGTTTTAAAGTTGTTTTTTCCAGAGAAGATCTGATCCTAAGGCCCTGAACATTAAGCTAATCTTAGTTTACCTATGTCCAGCAATATATTGGGGTTTGAGTAGTCCATCTTACTTTCAGATTTAACATATCAAGGATAAAATTTTTATTTTGGTATTATTCTCCTTGAACTGAAATTTTACCTTATTATTATTTTGAAATTTCATTTCTCATCCACTTCCTAATTCTAACAAGTCAGTTTCGAAAGCTCAAAATAGCAGGAAATGATTTAGATTATTTAAGAAAAGATAGTCTTCTTACTCTATATTTCAAACTATGTATGGAAGATAACTAATATGTTTTCTAATAGCTTTCATGTATTGATATTGAAAGTAGTTCTATCGAATAGCTGTATAATTTTAAAAATTTCTTTTGTTGACATCTCACAGAATATTTGCCTTACTTTCCTGCAGCTCTCATTTTTGTGAGAGGTCATTTATGTGAGCTCTCAATTTTATGAAGCTCAAGTTTTAACTCAAATATGGAAGAACTAAGCTGTATTTACAGGTGCCAAAGAAGAAACTGAAAAATCAATATATTATGTCACATTAAAACCCTAATTAAAAATCAAATGCTGAAAGTGATGACAGTAATGGGTAATACTGATGAAAAACAGAGATTGGCCAGAGATGAAAACAATTTAGAAAGCAATATTTCTATCATTTTTTCTATTACCATATGGCTTTAATTGCACAGTTTTGTACTGCACTATGAATCAAGTGTAAATTTTTTTTTTCATTTAAAACCACCAATGATATTTATAAAATAATAATTACTATTATTATTATTTACTTTGTGGACCTTAACTAAGTTGAAGCCCACTGAGTATAAGATTCACAGAAATAGTTAATAAAATCCCAGAGAAAAAAACAAGTCCTGAAGTTTACATGTCACCGTGGCAATGTATGAGTAATTATTTCTGTTTCAAAGACATTTGCTCCCCCTAATTCATCTCAAGGGCAAGTGTCACTGGGATGGGTGCTCAGTGACTAAGAGACTGGCCTCACAGTCTCCAAATGAGACCCAAGGACAGTAACAGGGAAGATGTGAAGGTACCTTCACACCACACAGTGGTAGAGAGATGTGATGTTATGCAATGGAAAACATTCGATGCAGTGCAGGTTAAATCTAGCCCTTGCTTTTGTGTAAAAGAAAAAAAATGACTTTTCCACACTAGTCTTGGAGGAAAAAGAGACAGAAAATCTTTCATGATTGAAAAAGAAAGTTTTTATATTTCCTAAGGAAAGGAAAGTTGTATTATTTCCTACTGGGAGAGAAAAGAAGTCTTAGAGGAGAATGTGGCAAGAGTCACGAACTTTAAATCAGGATATTTGGGTTTAAATCCTGCCGTTGGCATCAAGTAACTGTGTAACTCTTCTTAAACTCTTGAAAAATGTAGACCTCAATTTACTTTGTGTAAAGTGAACTTACGCTAGAAAATACTGAAAGTCTTTCTCAGCTCTGACATTTTCTGTTGCTATAATTCTGCCTTCTAAATGCAGGGCCTTGTGAAATAGCTAAATATAGTAACACCTCGGTTGAATTGTGGGTCCTATAAATGTGATACTCTGAACAATGAAACTTTCCAGGCAACTGGGAGGTAAGTTATCTCAGTTTCTTTTCTTTTCATATTTCTCTTCTCACCACTCTTTGTTTGTGCTAACTCCGTCTCACATATTTTTCTAGTACGCTTTTCCCTAGCTCTCTGTCACGTTTTTAAATTCCACACTGCCTGCTTGTATTTCTGGCCATGGAGTTTCAGGACTCTCCTTGTTGTGCAATCCAAACAATGACAATGCTTTCAGTGCTCAATGTTTGCACTGCAACAAGATAACCAATATGAGAACATTTGTGGGGAATCTGTGATAAGCAGAATAATAGCACTCCAGAGATACCCACAGTCTAAATCTCCAGATTCTGTGCATATGATACCCTACATGGCTAAAGGAACTTCACAGGTGTGATTAAATTAGGATTTTGAGGTAGAAAGATTATCCTAGATTATCTCCATGGACCCAAAATAATCACAAGGGTCCTAGTGAGGAAAAGAGAGAGGTAGGAGAGTCAGAGTCGGAAAATGAGATGTGACAATAGAAGCAGAGGTCAGAAAAGAAGATTTGAAGATGCTACACAGCCAGCTTTGAAGCTGGTGCAAGGGGCCCCGAGCCAAGTGCAGGAAGCTTCCAGAAGCTAGAAAAGGCAAGGAAATGGCTTCACCCTAAAGTCTCCAGAAAGGACTCACAACTGCTGAGAATAGTAAAAGCCATTTCAAACTCGTGACCTCCAGCACTGTAAGATAATGGATGTGAGTGTTCTCTCTGCCAACTCTGTGATAATTTGTTAGTGGCTATAGGAAATTAACACAGAGCTGTCTGCTCCACTCAGTAGTTTGACTCATCTGTAAATTGGACTGGGGCTTCACCGCTGGTTCTTGCAAGACCTTAAGAAACTGCATATATTTTGAAATTTTCCAGAATGCTCCAATCTCTAAGCCAGTTACAGAAGTTAAAAAAAAAAAAAAGGTATAAGTACTTTGTATCACAATGCAAATTGCTTTGTATTTACATTCCCCTTAACCTACTGCGATCATAATTGATATCCTCACCCAATCACAAGGAGATAGCTTATGACATTTCTAGGTAATGTTTAAGATTGCTTGAAACCCTGAGTTTATATGATTATGTTTTAAAAACAAATTAGGAACTATCCAAACATATCCACTCATATCTTCTTACCAGAAGTATACTCTGTACTCTGATGAACAGAATGTCATCTTAAATATATATCATTATCTAATTTACTTGTCAGTGTCTCTGAATTACTGATTATTGATATCTAACTATTTCAGTGGGTGGGGCTATGTACTTTCCAAATTCTTTCTGCCTTATTCAGCCCATAACTGACCAATAAAGGACAAGACCATGACGTAGGATAGACCAACTGAATTTCCTTCCTCAAGTCTTTGAATCTTAGCAGTGTTTCCAAAACAGGAAATACTATACAGTATTTCATTCATTCTGTATGTGGTGACCTGACAAAGCTGTTGGGTAGTCCTAATATATGTCTATTTCTGAGTTTGCTTCCCAAGCCTTCCATTCATTTTGAAATCTTTTCCTTGAGAATTGGTATGTTACTTGCAAGCAAAAAATTCTAACTAATACAGAAAAAAAAGAGAACATTACCCTCACTTAGGAATGAAAAAATATAAGAACTGACAGTTCTTCATTAGATTTGAAAATCATAAGAATCTGAAACCTGATTTTGGTGGGTTATACAGAGTTTGAGAAGTAAAGTAGTAGAGATAGTGAATTTGGTTTCTGTGTGGGGAAAAAATGTATGAGAAGAATAAGAAAAAAAGTGATGTTAGAGGATACAAAACAAATATCTTCATGTTGTTTGAATTATTTGGATTCTTTCCTTAGATTGAGAGAAATAAGCAAGTTTATAGTCCAGAAGACAATAAAAAAGGGGGGGGATTTTTAAGATAAAGGAGGGAGAAGGCTAGGGCAGGGAACAAGAAAAGAAAATGGGAGATGAAAAGGAAATAAAATATATGGGTGGAGGGATTAGTGCAGAGCATGCTGTGCCTCAGATACAGGACGCACTTTAGGATGGTGTAAAGAAAGAAACTAAGAAAAAAATCATCTGTTGATTTCAGTTTTCTCCTTAAAATAGGCAGCAAGATCACCAATTGAGAAAGAATGTGCATGGGTGAAAGATGGTTTGAAAACTGTAAGAGAACATTTGGAGTGATTTTCAAGGAGGATATGAGACAATCATGGGTAAGGACAAATGAAAGAATCAACAGAAAGTACTGAGAGTGATGTTGCAGGTGAGATCATGAATCTAAGCAATTTTTCAGCTGCCCACATAAAGGAGCATAAAATGCAGATCTTTAGCCCTTTACTGGTGTGGCTCAGTGTGGGCGGCAACATTCTGCAGGCTGAGAGGTCTCTGGTTCACTTCCAGTCGGGGTACATGCCTGGGTGGTGGTGGGGACCTGGTAAGGGGCGTGGGAGAGGCAACCCACAGATGTTTCTCACATCAATGTTTCTCTCCCCCTCTTGCCCCTTCCTTCCCCTCTCACGAAAAACAAATGAAGAAAATATATTTAAAACTGCAGATTTTTGACCCAGCATTGGAATTTGTGGTTATATTTTTGTGGTCAAAAAAAAGGTACAAAACAGAATTTATGACTTGAAGATGGTGACCTTCCAGGTGAAAAAGAAGGAAAAGTGGAAGAGTATCAGAGGAAGGGTTGGGAGGCTGGTTGCTGCCAGTCTCAGAGAGAAAATCGAGGGAGTTTGCAATTAACTAACATGAGAGTTATATTTGAAATTGAATAGCAAGTATAGTGGAATGAGAACCTGAGAAACATAAATGGTTACAATAGAGTGGACGATGGCTTGGAGTTATACTGCATAGGTTCCTAAGGAGGATTAGATAGCAGAAACAGAGCATATTGTATTTAAGTAAAGCCAAGAATGTGAACGTTTGTTGGTGGATTAAAATCTCTTAATATGGCAGGATGTTGAGAAAGGGGAAGAGGCAACATCTTCCGTAAGTGAGAGGGATGAATAAATGAGAGGTTGACTAACAGAATTAGAGGCAAATATTAATACAGCTGGATGAGAGGAATTAGAGGAGAGAAACTATGTTTTGCATCAGAATGGATTAGCAAAGGGAGCTAAAAAATATGTACTTACCCCTCTGACTCTGTTAGAGTAAGGGGACAAATCAAGGAACTGAAGAAAAAATAGACACATTTCTACATATGATTAGATGAAAATTAAAAAAATTGGGTTTAAAAATGTGGCAAACAAACATACCATTTTTGGTAAGAGCATGAGATATCATTTTTAAATACTTTTAATTCTTATATAAAGTGTTGGCTCCAGGTTTGAATAGAATTAGTTAAAATAGAAGCAATTTTTCATAATAAGCCCATCTAATTGTTCCAAGAGGATATGTACTTAAAAAAGAAAGAAAACCTGTTATTTAAAATTTTAGAAAATTATACATATTGTCAAAAGATTTTTAGTTTCCTCAGCGTGCCAACTAAAACATTCCATATTAAAATGATGTTTAAAAATATTGTTCCTAATAAATGGCTATTCCAAAAGGAAGTATCATGGACCATATTTTAATCTTAGAACAGCATTTACTGGCTAGCAAATTTAACTACATTTGAAAGATACTGTTTACTTAGTGAGATGCCCCATTCTGTTTAAAGTTCTCTTCTGGCAAAATTTCAAAACAGTTACCACCCAGCAAATGAAATACTACTTTACATCAAACAAAATTGATCAAAGCTAACTACTTAGAGACATCTTCAAAACACCTTGACTCTACTTTGAGCCATATTTTTATAGTTCTGTTTATAGGTAATCCTAATTTTAGTCACACCAATGTTTTTAAGAAGTTCATAATGGCCTCTTAACTAGTCTCTCAGCATCACTTCTGGCCCTTGCTTCCATCCATTTATCCCCACAAGAGAGCAAGGGTGATCTTCACAAAATGCGATTGTAATCACGGTATTTTCCTTCTTAAATCTCTTCTACAGCCATAACCATAACTCTGCAGACTTTATTCCTGCCTTATTCTCTGGTTTCACATCAAGCCACGCTGCCTATTTCTCCACTACGTTCATATTCCATCCATCTGCAGGGACTTTGCATAAGCTACTCTATCTTCATAAATAATTCTCTCCTCTCTCCCTTACTCCCTACCCTTTTTAACTTTTAATTATTGTTATTTATTTTTTAGGATTCAGCTCACAGTTGATTACCTCAGGGAAACTTTCCCCGATACCCCATGCTCCATCAAACTCACCTTGTTGAACGCTATACTCTGCTAGCACTTATGCCAGCTTGAAGAGTATCTCCCCCACAAGACTCTAAGATTTATCAGACCAGGGTCTATGTACATAGTGCCCATCACTGTACTGTCTATGTCTACCTCAGCACCTGGCATACAATGTTCCTTTAATATGTTTGTTTGAATGAATGAAGAAAACAACACATGAAATAAAATGGTACTCTATGGAAGCCTTAATTTATCAATTCCTACTCTAAATTTATACAATTTAATGTGGGAACTTAGAATATTTTTAAAAATTACTTAGATATACACACTTGCATGTATATTTATACAATCACACACGTAATACACACAAGCATACATGCACATAGATATATACATGTATATGGATGCATTATATTTCATGTGTATAGATACACATCTGCATACACGCTACTATTTATGTACACATTCATACCACATGCATACATACCACAGGATCCCTTAACTACATATACATACACAAAATATTGTGGCAGGAATTCTTTTCACCCTCATGAAAAAACGTAAGTCCTGGGAATTTACGCATTTTGAGCTCGGCTCCGCGTGAAGAAATATTCCCGTGCGGGTAGGCGTGATTCATGTCTGTAGAAAAAGAATTCTCTAATAGGAATTTGGCAAAAAGGTATCTTAAAAAATTCTCTAACTTGCTGAGTCTCTCCCGCCCGGAGTCAATAGACTTAAGTTAATGAATCCATGAAATTCTTCTCTGTCTCAATGTTTTATGGTCCTAAAAGTTAACAGCCCTAGTTAGCTTACCCTCAATTTACTTGTCTCTTGTTTAATGTACTACCCCGGTCCTGTCTGCCACCGGACCTGAATTTACAACCTAATGCTCTGTATCCTAAATGTTTACCTTACTGAGTAAACCTACCCCTTATCTATTCCCTTCCCATATATCCTCATGACCCAACTGAAAACTCCTGTTCTGCATAAGTCCATGAATAGTCAATCCAATGTAAATGTGTCCTAAAGCTTCTAATAAAAAGCCTGGCTGAGCTACGCCCAGGGTCTTTTGAAGATGGAGCGAAAGGCCCGTGGTCGCCAGACTCTTTTCTCCAAGTGTGTCTCTGGGTAAGATTGATTCACGCGTCAGGGTACGGTCCCCCATGGATTTTGCTGGGATGAAATCCCAGCGTCAAAATATTATTTATATGACATTATATTCATGCTATACAGTATATATAGGTAGAGAGAGAAAGAGAATTACTTTTATGCTAATAAGGATTGAAAAGCTATAGTTATTTTTTCACAAAGAGCATGTATTGAAAATGCCACTACTATTTTATGTGAGGTACATGTATCAAGGACTAAAACAGCAGGAAGATCACAAATGTTATTGGGCTCTTTTTAGAGTTATTAATGAAACTGATTGAAAAATGTTATGTTAACCAAAGGACTGCCTCCTCTCATAAACAATAAGAAAGAAAAATTGTTTAAATAATTATCTTAAACTATATAAAGTCATTTAAATACTTAAGTTATTAAATACGTAATTTTTAAGAAAATTGAATTGTGGCATACGTTCCTTTTAAAACAACAATAGAAACTATCACAAAACAGGTTTTGATAACCAATTCCTTTAAAAAAAACTGTTGAAAATAATTCATTCTAAAAAAATGAAATATGTAATTATGGGAAATAGTTTGGGTCAAAACAAAAACTGAATGCCTCTTGGAAGTACATTACAAAAAACTAAGTTCAGACACAGAAGATCTAATAACTACATGTCATTCATTTCACCTGTATCTTAAATTATCCTGGACAACTGCAAATAGCCAAGCCAACGAATAGACGTATCTGCATGTTTTACATGTGCAATGACTTTCATGTTCACGGTGGCTTTCACACTCAGTCTTGTATTTGATCACAGGCACAGGTAAATTTCTTTTTTAAAAAGTAGTCATAAAAACTCAGTAGATTTTCCCTGGCCAGTGTGGCTCAGTTGGTTGGAGCATCGTCCTGTAGATGGAAGGGTAGTGGGTTCAATCCCCAGCCAGGGCACCTGCCCAGGTTGCAGGTTCAATCCTTGGTTGGGGCATACACGACAGGGAGACCAATCAATGTTTCTCTCTCACAGTGATATTTCTCTCTATCTCTCTTTTCCTCTCCCTTCCTCTCTCTCTCTAAATGCAATGGAAAAAAAAAGTCCATAAGTGAGGGGAAAAAAACAATAACTCAGATTTGCTTTTCACCAGAAGATATATTGAAATTTCCACAGGCATGACAAATATGGTATTTATATCTGCTGATTTGTAAAACCTCTAATATATATTTTTGGTGGAAAATAAAAGTACAGATAAATATGTGGATTGAAGTTCAACGGTTGTGCAAAAAAAAAAAACCCCAAACTGTACACATGCATGGGAAATTTCTGCATAAACAATATGTCAATATGTTTAACTCCAGAGTCTGAGGTAACATGTGTCATTATATGCCTGTAGTTTTGTTCTGTTTGAGTTTTTTACTACCTGTAGATGTTATTTTCAATGAGGAAAGACTCTTTCTTCCTCTCTTGGCGGAAAGTGCATACTCTAGCATCGCTCCATGTGGTGCTCCCGTGGTCAGTAGGGTGAGAGAAGATAATAAGAATGCAATGGAATGGTCTTGACCATGTGCAAGCCCTTCAGTGGGTCACAGCAAACATTTTCATTCTGCAAAAGGGCTGTGAGTTCAAGCTATTCCTCAAAAGAATACAAGAGCCCAGAAGAAATTCCCATAGATATTCCCATAGATAGAAAGTCTTCAAAAGCAAGAAAATTCATTTTGAATTAGATATATCAATAAGCAAAGCATAAACCAGTTGGAGTAACTAATAAGACAGTGCCCAACTTAAGGGTCACTGTGCCACAATAGCAGTTAAATAAAGGCCACTGAAAAAATGTCCCTACCCTAGTTCCAAGAACCTGTAAATATTTTGCTGTATGGCAACTAGGACTTTGCAGATGTAATTGTTTATGAACCTTGTAATAAGGACAGTAGCCTGGATTATCCAGGTGAACTCAATCTAATCTTATGAGTCCTCAAAGGCACAGAACTTTCTCTAGCTGGGGACAGAAGACATATGAGAGAAGGGGAAATAAGATTTAAAGAATGAGATTACGTTCTTGAACACATGGTATGCGGGTCGCTTTTATCACAAGCTAACAGGTGGAGCGGGCCATTTTTGCTAATGTTTTGTGCAAATGGCAACATTCAGTAAAATTACGATAACTTTACTTTTACATATTTTTTTCAATGAAACTTTTTGTGATTGACTATAAAATCTATACTGAATTATTTTTCTTAAATTTTAAACAGACAAATACTGGAAAACTCACTGGAAATTGAAATAAAAGTAAAAAAATATGTAAAAATTCTGATTTATTGAAAATATTTTGAAAAAAGTACGTAAAATGTGTAAAAAAAGAAAGAATGAAGTTTTCTTTCTTAAATTTCATTGTAAAAAAAGAAGAATGAAGTTTTAGTAGTGTTTTTTGTTGTGTTAATCGTATGTAAAAAAAGAATGAAGTTTTAGTAGTGTTTTTTGGTATGATAATCGTTAAAACATACATACATACATAATTCACCATTGTCTGTGTTAAAGAGACCCAAATTTTGTCCTTTGGAATTTGTATATCTGCATGTTAGCATCCCTTTAGAGCAATAAAAAAGTATAAAAATAAACATATTTATCCATTACCCGCATTCTACCGCTAGTCTATAAAAAACGTATTTATACGTGTCCCATACTCCACTACCAGTCAACGTAAAACGTATAAATACGTTTCCCGCATACAATGTGTGAAGATAGAACATGACAAGGAATCCAGGAGGCCTGAAGAAGCTGAAAGAGATTTGTGGCTGACAGCCACAAAGAAACAGAAACACTGGCCGCTCTCCTTCTAGGCAGCATGCCCATGCCTTCCCCTTCTCCTCTTCGCAACCCCTGCAGGCAATCACTTTACCTTTCCCTCTCCTAAGCTCCAAGGGCCCTTCTTTTGCCTTTGTAACTTATTTCCTGAGCCCATTTATTTTACAGCTTACTTCTTCTACCTCTGTGACCTTCTAAATTAACTTTCTCTTATAGTTTGAAAAAGAACGAACGAAAGAACGAAAGAAAGAAGGAAGGAAGGAAGGAAGGAAGGAAGGAAGGAAGGAGAAAGAGAGAGAGAGAGAGAGAGACACACAGACAGACAGACAGACAGACAGACAGAAAGAAAGAAAGAAAGAAAGAGAAACCATGGCCCTACAACTCCAAGGAACTGAATTCTCCCAACATCCTGAATGAAGTGGGAAGCAAGTTCATCTTGAGTGCCTCCAGGAAGGAGACAGCCCTATGGACCCCCGGCTTCAGTCTGTGAACCTAAGTGGGGGACCCAACCAAGAAATGCCATCAACATCAAGACAGGACCTGATGGAACTGAGAGGTAATACATTTGTGTTGTTTCCAGCTGCTACATTTTTAGTAATTTGTTACAGCAGAAATAGAAAATTAATAGTCTCTAAAGTAGCAGAAACAAGAATTTAACCTAGAACGATAGACAAAGATAAGATTACTTGTCTCTGATAAGGCAAAAAATTATTTACAGATTGTTAACTTAGCTAAATGTAAAAAACAAAGCATCACAGAATGAGAGTTCCATATAGTCATAGGCCAAAAGAGGTCTCCTTAAATACTCGACAAAATATAAAAGCCGTAATTGAAACATTGGAAATTTGATTTTAGTAAGAAGTAAAAGGCTTTAGCTTTTCAAAACTGCCATTAAGAAAGTTAAAAAACAAGCCATTGCCTGGACTTGTCTTTTACATGTAGAATATATAAAAGAATTATTTCAATAAGAAGAAAAATACAAATCTACTAATAAAAATTAGAACAAAGGCAATACAGAGGAAAAGAAATGCCACTGAGCTATAAATATTAAAACAATGAGATACCATTTTCATCCATTTTCATCCATTTGATGGGCAAGTGTTGTTGAAACTTGAAGAAACACATATTCTATCCACTGCTGAGAGGAGCTGGAAAGTAATTCAACCTTTTAAAGTGTAATACATCAGTGTGTCATAATTTTATATATGCTCCATTTTAATCGGGAAATTCTGCCCTAGAGATATAAAAAGATCTTCATTTCCCTAATGATTATAACAGATTAATATTGATAACCATATGTTGATCTTACAAAGAAATGATTACATAAGTGGTAGTGCATCTATACCAGGGAATATAAAGAATGCATCAAATCAATATATGAGGGGAGACCCAAAGAATTCCAGAAATTTATTAAAAATTGTGTATTTATTCTTACATGTTTAAACGTCAGTCATCTTCAAAGTGCTCTCGATTTGATGCAACTTATCAAGACTTTTTTCCACTGCTCAAAACTGTTTTGACTCATTAATTTTGATGGCTTTTAGTGCTCTTGTTTCTCTTTCACCTCTTCCACATCAGCAAAATGTTTCCTTTTGAGGACTTTTTTTCATCTGGAGAAACAAGAGAATCGCCCAGGACGAGAGCAGGTGAATAGGGAGGGTGGGGCACGGGGGCACGCTCTTCTTGTTCAAAAACTGCTGAACACTCAGTGCAGTGTGGGCAGGTGTGCTTGTAACTCACCCATCATGAAATGGGCAAACGTGTTAAAAGAGTCTTCAGAAAAAAAAATCACTGAAGCCAAACGCAGACTCTCACAACACCACCAGCTAGTACGCTGATACAGATGGGTTCCTAGAACACTCACCTAGTGGGGGAAGCCTGTATTACAAGGGGCCTGGCCTCCAGAAGATAATTGTGGGGTTTCTGGGGTCCCCTCTTTGTATAAGGACATTGAAAGATCTCCCAAATATTTAAGTGAAAAAATGTTTTGGGATTATATACACAGTATATGGTTTCACTAATTAAAAAGTCCACAAAGAAGAAGTTTACATCTCTATAGGTTCATAAATAAAGACACCTATATAAGTATATAGAAAAAGATCTCAAAGGTATTTGTTAATTAATGATAGCTGTGTTTGAGAAAGAAACTCAGACTAGAGCAATAGGCACTTGGTGCACAAGGATAATCAAGTTTTACTGTTTGACTAACAAAAGAAGACATTAAATTTAGATACAATTTATAGACTTAAAACTTAAAAAAAAAAAAAGTAAGGAAACTAAGATAGACAAGTTACACTGAAGGGGTAAAGTAGTCTTTCAGTGACCAGTTCCATCACCAGTAAGTGAGGGCAGCTCTAGGAAGAAAGAAGGTGATTTTATATCTGGCATTTGAACCACGAAAAGGATGCTTACACCAGATAAGAAAATGTTCTTCATTAAGGAAAACCTAAGAGGGTGCTACACAAACCGTTTCTTCTCCCTGTCTTCCAAACATGAACAAGGATGCCCCAGACAGACTGAATTTGCAGTTTTTGTCTTTTTTTTTCCTTCCAATTCTCTCTGGAGCATGAGTCTGAGCTACAAGGCACGCTTCTAGGACCACCGTGAGCAGCGGTGTCTCCATACCACTTAGCAGCTAACTTGGGCAGTAAAGAAATAAAGACCAAGATCCATGACTGAAAATTCTATGTAGATTTCCCAACTGTTAAAACTGTCCTATGCTTGTCATTTTTATTTTCTTTTACCTATTTCACTTGTGATTGATTATTTTTAGGAAGAGAAACAAACTGGGAAATCGGAAAAACCAGTCACTTTTAAGGAGCAATATTTACCAAAATACTGAGTTAGTAATAGTAACTTCACAAAAGAAAGTCAAGCAAGAGGGCTGGGGTTCACTATTGTGGTAGACAGAAGACTGACTCCCCAAACAGGCCACATCCTTACCCAAGAAATTGTGAATATATTATCTTGTGTGGCAAAGGGGACTTGCAGATGTGATTAAGGATCTTAAAATAGAAAAATTCTCCTGGATTATCCAGGTGGGTCCAGTGTCATTTCCAAAGTATTTATAAGAGTAAAACAGGTATGGGAGGGACAGAGAGAGAGAGAGAGAGAGAGAGAGATTTGAAGATGCTAGTTAGACCACTGGCTTTGAAGATGGAGGAAGAAGCCATGAGCCAAAGCATCACGTACCTCCCGTTGACTCTTGGATTTTAGCCCTGTGAAACCCATTTTGGGTTTTTGACATCCACAGCCGTAACATTGGTTTGTGCTATTTCAAGTCTGTGGTTATTTTTTATAACATCAATACAACCAATACAACCAGGAAGTGACCTTGAAGACTAAACCATTTAAAAGATGTGTTTCCGAACACACAAAAATTGTATATCATCCTCCCCAAGAAAGAAAGAACTATTAGAAAATACCTTTAAAATGCCTTGAATAAAAGGCTCTAACTTTATATCTATTCATTAATTTCAATGACTTTTAAGTCCTAAGGGGCTTTAGAACAAAATTCTTGTCAAATCCCTTTATTTTACAGATAAGAAAATTGAGGCCTAAAGAGGTAAGATGATTTGACACTCATCTATTAGTGACAGAGTTAGAACTAAGATGCCCTGCCCTGGCTGGTGTAGCTCAGTGGATTGAGCGCGGGCTGGGAACCAGATGGTCCCGGTTTGATTCTCAGTCAGGGCACATGCCTGGGTTGCAGGCCAGGTCCCCAGTGGGGGCCATGTGAGAGGCAACCATACATTGCTGTTTCTCTCCCTCCCTTTCTCCCTCTCTCTAAAAATAAATAGATAAGATATTAAAAAAAAAAAAAAAAAAATAATGCCCTGATATCTCCAAATGGTAAAAAAAAAAAAAAAAAGAGGAAGAGAAAGTGTAGCTCCTCCCTTCTCTCTTCAGTTGTAGCTAGAATATTTAAAAACTGAATGTTGGGCACACGCTAAAGCCAGCCCACTCTATATGCATGGCCGAAGGCATGTATTAGTAAAAGCTGGAGAATGTTCAATGCAGAGTCAAATTATCAAGAGATGTGTGTAGAGTCAGATTTTCAAGGAAGTGAGAACTTTATTTTCTAGTTTTCCTCTAAATTTCTCTAAAGGAACTTTAAAAAAGGTACATCAATGAAAGATAAGAGCACAAAGATGGATTTATTTGCATGCTAATGGATAACTAACCAAAGACTAATAAAGATTCAGCGATCATGCTGATTAGATTATACTGGATTGTTTTTCACTCTGCAGGCAGTAGCCATACCCGGCGTCTAATACAAATTATGCAATTAAATGTAGCTGTGGACACTGTATTTGCATCTATCACAGAATGTCTATCTGTTGTGTTGGGGCAGAAGGGTAATGTCTTGGAAGTTCCAAGGATCAGGATAATCATCTAAGGCCGTTTACATAAGGAAAGTTTTTGTATTGACAATTGACACACAATGGGCAACAGAACAAAAATCTTTGTATGAATTTAGTAAAACTCAAGATATTCTGAATTACAAAGTTTTTGAAATGACCAGATCTTAACACGAACCGCCTTGGGAATACCCTAAATCAATATACTCTGATACCTTTATTTCCACCATTAAAACCTGACAATTAGACAACATGGTGGGGGGCGCGGGGAAATGTGTTAAGCCAAACAGGGCTATAAAAAGAAAAATACTGAAACTCCTTTTTAAGTACACTGAAATATCTGAAGTAATGTTTCCTAATCTGTAAGTGGGGAGCTTCCATCCATGGTGTATTCCCACCTAGTTGAAATTCATAAGCATGAGTCAACACAACAACCTTATTTGTAATTAAATTTTGGATTTAGGTTAAATCCACTTGAGTCAGAAAAGCTTGTGGACAAATCTCTTCTCAGAAATAATGCAAACAGAAATATTTACATACTAAAATGCTAAATTTTGGACACTAGCAACAAATAATACATACAGAAAAATACTTAGACTGTTATAGCGAAAAACATTCATCCAAACTGACATTTACTTTGATATGAGTTAGCGCTGCAATTTCTCATCCTAAAACATCACTTGTATTATCTAATATAATTCAAAATCGTTCACCAGCCAGTAAGACTGGGAATAAATTCATATCCTCATTGCTTTGTAGACATTTCTTGATTAATTATATCTTTTCTAATGTAGCTCTACAGACTAACTTAAACATAATGTGAATATTTCCAATAAGTCGAGAATGAAAAGAAAGAATTTATCTTTCAGTTAGAACCAATACTTTGGGAGCTTCTAAAAATCTGAAATTAAGCGTAATGCTTTTCACAATCGTACATAGGCCTTGATCCCAAGCCCCGTATTGGGGAGGGCCATTGCAAAGGTTTAGCCTTGGATTTTAATATGCCCTGTAAAGGGATCATCCAGGGAAAACAAACTACCCTGAGAGGACTTTCAGTAACAGTGTTCAGCCATGACATTTTTAAAGGTCTCCCAGTATCTTACAATCTCTCTGAGAAAGGAAAAATGCTGCTCACATATATTTTAAGTAGCAAGAGCCTTAGTGCCTAAAGTATATACAGGTTTGTTGCTCCTGGTCAGGTAAAGACCAGGTAACTGATAGTCCAAGTACTGCTTTCCAGGCTTGGTTTGCTGGCTTCACAGTGTCTGCCACCCACCATCCACCTATTTTATGGCTTCCAAACTACTGCCTAACACACTGCACCCCAACATAGCTCCACATTACTCTCCACCATATTTGTATTCCTAATCATTAAAGAAATAACCAGTAGTTACAAGCATCGGTTCTCTTAATATTCCAGTAGCCAGAGCTTAGTCACAGGGCCACACATAAATACATTGCAAACTGGGAAACACAGTCTTTATTCTGGTTGTCTTAAACTCAGCTAAGCATCAGGGGTGTGGTTATTTCAGAGGAAGAGAAAAAATAGGCGTCGGGGGCAAAGATAATAAGCTCTAGCCCTATCACCCTAGTCAAATTTTGAGTACATCAAAATAATTCAAAGTTATTTTTCATCTTTTGTAATTTATTTAATCCTTTGGCCTGCCCTCTGCTTCTAGAAGCTGTTTCTCCAAGCAATAGCTTTAGGCTCCAGTCCTTGTTTCTCGCACCAGCATGTCCTATCCTTGGCCTTCTTGTCCCCTAGCCTATTTCTTTTCCTGAATCAAGACAAATTCATTTTAAGTTTTTAAGAAATGGACACAGTATAAAATAGACAAAATTCCATATTTAAATAAGTAAATGCATAAATAAACAAACAAGGAGAATAGACAAATGTCTCACCTAGAAAGATTCCAAATAATTTACGTGGACACTTTGTCGTCAGTGAGGTGAAACATAGCCCCGCACCCTTTAAGCGCGGGCTGTGTATCCTACCTCCTTCCGAAGAACAGGGTGCAGAGTGGAGAGAGAAAAGAGTGACTGCAGTGGAGAAACCCGACAACCACTACCTCAGGTGAACAGGGGAGAAGTCAAATTGATCATACATATCCTTGATATGATGTATCAAGAAATGACACTTTACATTTGTAGTCTTCCTCCCAAAGATTCATAGCCCCTGACTAATCATGAGAAAAACACCAAACAATTCCCCATTGAGGGAAATTCTGCAAAACATCTGACAAGTACTCTTCAAAACTCTTAATATCATCAAAATGAGGAACGTCTGTGAAACTTATTGCTAAGAGGAGTCTGCAGAGACATTACAACTGTCTTAATCTGTTCAATCTGTTATTACAAAATAGCACAGACTAGGTAGTGTATAAGCAACAGAAATTTATTTCTCACAGTCCCAGATGCTGAAAGTCCCAGATCACAATGCCTGTACGGTTGGGTGAGGGCCCTCTTCTGGTTCTTAGTGTTCTGTACCCTCACAGGTGGAGGGGCCAGGGGTCTCTCAGTGGTCCCTTTTATAAAATCACTAATCCTATTCATGAGGGCCCTGCTCTCCTGAAGTAAGCACTTCCCAAAAACCCCACCTCCTAATACCATCACATTGGATATTAGGATTTCAACATCCAATATTTTGTGTGAGACACAAACACACAGACCATAGCAATAACAAAATATAATATGGTATTCTGGATGGAATAATGCAGTTTCTCTGGTTATTCCTTGGTAAAAACCAAGGGATACTTAATAAAGTGTTAACTTCAATTAATAATAATGTACCAATATTGTTTCATTATTTGTGACACATGAAAATTATAATGTAATGGTACATTATGCTTAATAGAAGAAGATATTAATAATTGGGGGAACAGGATTGGGAGGTATAGAAACTCTACTATCTTTGCATTATTTTTGCAAATCTAAAATTGCTTCAAAATAAAAAGGTTATTTTTAAAATGGGAGACTCTAGAGAAAGATATTTTATTATTGTCTATAATTTTCAAAACACAGCTAAACTAAGAAAAATTAGGAGATAATTTCCTAAGAACTTTCAGCTAAGCATTCTTAAGCGAGAATTTTCATAGGAAAAGTCTGAACTAAATGCATTATTATAGGATTATCACAGTTATAAGACTACCAGTTCAAAACTCCTTCCAGGCATTTTAAAGACTATAACTGAAAAGTCAATTTAAAGAAAAGTAATTAAGCAGATTTTTGTTTACTTACAATTATTGATTTGAAAGAAATTCACATACTACTGGAAAAAAATGAGAATCTAAAAAAATGATAAATCAAACATTTATACTGGCAATAAGCTGAAGAAGATGGTGGCCCAGGTAAACACACCTCACCTCCTCACACAACTATATCAAAATTACAACTAAAATGTAGAACAACTATCACTCAGAGCTATCAGAAATTGAGCTCAATGGAAGTCCTAAAACTACAGAATTAAAGTAGAAACCACACCCATCCAGATTAGTAGAAGGCGTGGAGATGCAGAGAATTGGAATTGGCTGGTCCTATACCCACGTGTGGCAGATAAATATCAGGAAGGCTATCTCATGAGCAAGGGATCCCAACCCCACACCAGGCCCCCTAGCCCAGGGTTCCGGTCCAGGAAAGTAAGTCACCATAACTTCTGGCTATAAAAACCAATGAGGACTGAGTCAGCGTAAGAAACTGCTAGATTTCCAAGCAGTTTGTGTTAAAGGGCCCATGCATGGACTTACTCAGACTCACTCCCTCTAAGCTCCAGCACTAGGGTAGCAGCTTGAAAGGCACCAGTGGCATACAGGGAGGAACTGAAGTGTCTGGAATCAGAGTGAGAGCTGGGGACAGCTTTCTCCCCTAAAGAACTGCAGGCAGAGGCCATTGTTCCTTTTCTGAGTACCCTACCAAGGAGCCAAAGAGGGCACCATATCTGAGACTCCATCAACCTGCCTTGTATCGTGTGCCCTGCCCCGGTGATTCCCAGAGGCTCTGCCTCATCCAACTTATGGGCCCACCCAAGCTGTTAACAGTGGCTTTTCCATATAAATGGCTAGTCTTGGCTCATGCTTCAGATCCTCCTAAATTCTCTCTAACAAGCAGCAGCTGGCCTCAGCAAGCTAAAATACCTCTTGCTAAGTAGCACCAGGCCTGGCACTAGCAGCAACTGGCCTGGGTTCACAGCCTGGACACACTGGACACCTCCAAGCCCAGCATAAGTAGCAGCCATTTTCAGATTGCCTTGTAGCTTATGCCAAGTGGATCCAGATAGAACACAGGTGGTAGCTGACCTTGGTCTTAACTTCCTGGGAAATCTCAGAGTTTGCACACCCAGTAGGTGGATACAGACCACACTGGAGCACCACCACACAACCATCTTCACAACTGACACACTGAAGGGGCAGACTCAGTGAGCACCAGAGCCCTGCTGAAGTAAGTCCTGCCCTGTGGAGTGAGCCCCAGGTGAAATATGGTGATCAGTAGTCAGCCAGTCCTTGCAGTTGACTGGCCTGGGTAAATCCTTCCCATTGACCTGCAACCACAATTAAGTCTCAACTACAAGAAGAGGGCATACCACAAATACCAAACTTGGGAAATAGAACAGATTGTGCTTCTGGACCCTATAGGACACCTACTACATTAGGCCATGCTATCAAGACATGGACTCATAGCAGTTCTACCTAGTACATAGAAACATACACAGGGAAGCTGCCAAAATGAGGAGACAAAGAAACATGGCCTGAATGAAAGAACAGATCAAAACTCCAGAAAAAGAACTAAAAAAGGTATAAACAATCTATCAGATGCAGAGCTCAAAATACTGGTTATAAGGATGCTCAAGGAACTTAGTAAGGACCTCCATGGCATAAAAAAGTTCCAGTCAGAAATGAATGATACACTAATTGAAATAAATAAAAATTTACAGGGAATCAACAGTAGAGGGGAGAAGCCAAGAATGAAATCAATGATTTGGAACATAAGGAAGCAAAAAACAACCAATCAGAACAAGAAGAAAAAAGAATCCAAAAAATGAGCATAGTGTAAGGAGTCTCTGGGACAACTTCAAGCAAACCAACATTTGCATCATGAGGGTGCCAAAAGGAGAGGAGAAACAGTAAGAAATTAGAAATCAATTTGAAAAAGTAATGAAAGAAAACTTCCCTAATTTGAATGAAGAAAATAAACATATAAGTCCAGGTAACAGAGAGAGTCCCAAACAAGATGGAGGCAAAGAAGCCCACACCAAGACATATCATAGTTAAAATGCCAAATGTTAAAGATAAAGAGAGAATCTTGAAAGCAGCAAGAGAAAAGCCATTAGATACCCACAGGGGTGTTCCCATAAGACTGTCAGCTGATTTCTCAAGAGAAACTTTGCAGGCTAAAAGGGATTGGGAAGAAATATTCAAAGGCATGAAAAGCAGGGACCTACAGCCAAGATTGCTTTGCCCAGCAAAGATAGTATTTAAAATTGAAGGACAGATAAAGAGCTTCCCAGACAAGGAAAAGCTAAAGGCATTCATCAACACCAAACCATTATTATATGAAATGTTAAGGGACTTATTTAAGAAAAAAAAGATAAAAACTATGATCAATAAAGTGGCAATAAATACATATCTATCAACGGTTGAATCTAAAAAACAAACTAAGCAAACAAGAAGAATAGAAACAGAAGCACAGATAGAGAATGTTTTGATGGTTGCCAGAGGGGAGTGGTATCTTGGGAATGAGTACAGTGAAGGGATTAAGAAGTACAAATAGGTAGTTACAGAATAGTCAGGGGAATGTTAAGTACAGTATAGTAAAGGGAGTAGCCAAATAATTCATATGCATGATCATGGATAGGAACAATGGTGTGGGCATCGCCTGAGGGTATGGGGAGTTCTGGGTGGAGGGGGGCAAAGAGGGAAAAATTAGGACAACTGTAATAGAATAATTAATAAAATATAATTTAAAAACATTTATACTGGGATAATTAACACATTAAGTGCGGCATCAGTCCCTGGGGATTGACAGCGAACTTTTTGTTTGGGTGACATCGGTGAGTGGGACCGGCAGTATCAAGGTTAAAAAATAAATGCTGTAATTTTAACGAAGTTTTGCATTGGCTGCACCATTGTGCGCCTGCTTATACTCTAACTCAACACCTGTCGAATGGTTGCCGGCCCGCCACCTGAACAGAAAGCCCAGCAAAATCGGCTCCACACTTAACGTGTTAACTATCCATCTGGGGGGAAAAAACAAAGTTGATCCCAATTATATTTATTCTATCAAAATAAATCCCAACTGAGTCACAAATTTAAATAACATCAATAAATATGTCAAAGATTTATGATTATTTACTACCATAGCAACAATAACCTACCATATGAAAACATGTAAGAAAGTTTTATAAAATGTCTTGGACTAGAAAATCTTTTCTAAGCATAAGAAAAACTGATAAGCATAACGAAAAAATACGTTTGAATACCTAAAATTTCAATATTTCTACCTGATTAAAGAAACAGCATAAACAAAAACCAGTTAAAAACTGTAAAATAAGTATTTTCAGCATTTATGGCACACTTGAAGTTAATTCCTTAGTAGATACAGCTTTCGCAAATGATGTCAAAAAAGAACAATGAAATAGAAAAAGTGTGTAGAGATAAATATATATATATACACACATCAATATGGATATGCATACACACATGTATATGAAATGATAAATATGTTTATCTATAATTTTCATAAAAGAAAAGTTTATATATATTTTTATGTAGCAATTTCTGGAAAGTTAAACAAAGAGCTCTTATATGACTTTTACATCTGGAAAATACTTTAAAATTTTGTGATAGAAGAACTTATCATCATATTCCCATATTATATAATTTTTATTTCTTACATATACAGTTGACCCATAAACAACACAGGTTTAAACTGCACAGGTCCACTATCTGCAGATTTTTTCAATAAATACTCTAAATATATTTTTCCATCCTTATAATTTTTTTAATAACATTTTCTTTTCTCCAGCTTACTTTATTGTAACAATAGAGTACATAATACATATAAGTATGTGATAACTGACTGTTTGTTATAAGTAAGGCTTCTGGTCAATAGCAGGCTATTAACTGTTAAGTTTTTGAGGACTCAAAAGATATATACAGATTTTTGACTATGCATGTTTCCATGTCCCTAAACCTCACAGTGTTCAAAAGTCGACTGGACATATATTATATTTTAAATTTAAAACCCTCATGTTTAAAATATGTTTTAAATTTAAGATACTACATAAAATAGTTCTCTTATTCTCTGGGCCTTTAAAAGACTTTAAAAAACATTGAAAATTGTGACCATAAGGGAACAGTAAAGAAAGGAAAAATCAAGTAATTTTAATGGAAAAGTGATTTTCCATCAAGTTGCCACTGAACTTTGGTTTCCATGTGTTTCTTTTTAATTTAATATTGAATTTATCTTCAAGTCTCTTTCCTTTCCTTTTCCCCAAAGTGAAATACAGATTTCCATGAAGAGCCCAAATTTGGATATTAAAGCATATTTAAATATATTTTTGTTCATATATAAGCATTTTTTCCCATTCAAATATTTTAAATATTTGTTTTAACTTTCAAAAAAGAGCCCTGGCTCAAGTAGCTCAGTGGATTGAGCATGGGCTGGGAACCAAACAGTCGCCGGTTTGATTCCCAGTCAGGGCACATGCCTGGGTTACGGGCCAGGTCCCAGTGAGGGTCACGTGAGAGGCAACCATATATTGCTGTTTCTATCCCTTTCTCCCTCCCTTCCCCTCTCTCTAAAAATAAATAAATAAATAAAAACTTTCAAAAAAGAAAACGATTCTCTGTTTTTGGAAAAATAGAGTATACTTATCTAAGGACCCATTATCTTAGGAAGTTTTAAGTGTAGAAAAACAGTGTGTGTGCTCAAAGCACTTTATCAACTATAAAAAGGAATATGGTCACCTTCTATACCAACTCAATGACTTGTTTTAGCAAGATTTGCCATTAATATAATTGCAGTAAAGTGGTCTGTAGTGAAATTTTTTAAGTAGGCAGTAAGGTGTGATGACAGGTACTATTACACAGCACAAAGTACACGCAGTTCTTCAGTGCCTGTAATTTATTTTCCTTTCTAAATTCCCATTACCTTCTCAAATACAAATCAACCAACCCACAGTAATATGTTCAAATAACCAATCTTTTGAAACATAAAAGAATGAGCCATCATCTGAATATTTCCTGAAATAGATGTAAGCTTGGTTATGTGACGTAGAAAGTGCATTTATGTAGTAATTAATTTAATTCTAGAACAAAATATTATGTAGTGGAAAGTCTATTGGAGAGAAGTAGAAACTTCATGGTGCCTGTGACTTATTGCATGTCTCAGAGAGAAATAGGTCTTTCATTTTGAGAGTGTAGAAATTAAGGCTATGTGAGAAACTAAAAGGGAGCATTTCTGACTTTTGAGTCAGAGAACGTGAGTCTGAGCAATTGTATTTGTTTGTCAATTTTGTGAAACAACTAAGTAAACACCAATCCACAGAGAAATGACAGCTAATGACTTTCCTCAGCCCTGCCTATTCTGTATTGAACAACACTAGACTAATACTTCAGGAAGATTTGAATTCTACTAATCAGAATGTCAATCACCATTCACTAAAATCTCACATGTGTTAGTCCTGGGCATCCTTGTCCCTACATTGCCTCTATCCTTTGAAACTGGAGCCACATCATCCCTTGCTATGTCCTTAGGTTCCTCTTAGATCCAAACATGTGGTGCCCTTAAACATAACAGGGAGGTGCTCCTTGAATTCCCCTGCTCTATCCAGGTGCAGAAGCAAGTGTTCAGAGCTTGAGCCAAGCTAACGCAGTTCTAGCACATTTGAGACCTCAAACCATCACCAGCCAGAAGGTGGAATTTCTTTGCTACCCCCAACCTTCAGTGGGTATAGTAGGGTCCTGGACAGCTATCACCTATCCAATGAGTAGCATCTTTCACCTATTCCCTTCATTCTACCTGTACTAATTTGATATAATTGCACTCTTGCACCATTTCTCTGACCACCCCCACTGTGATTGGAACGATGAAAATTGGCCCAAACATTTCCAGTCCCATTTCCAAAACAGTTAAATATTATGGTTGTATCTCCAATCACTGCTTGGGGTTTCATTTCAACCGAGATATTAGTCTCCTCACATAAACCAAACTCTGCATAAGAATAAAACCATTTCCCAGAATGTTCTGCTGTCTTCACAGTATCTAGGTAAACTGGGTCTCCTTGGCAATTGTGATTTAGTTTCCTGGCCTCCATCCTTGGGGTCTACCACTGAACTTACTGGTCCAAACTGAACTCAAAACATTCCCAGTGCTCCCACTAGCTGATTGGTGAAGATCAAGGATACTTTACACTTAAAGCGACACGAATTATTGCACTTAGATATGACATTGACATCCTCTTCCCTAGTTAACTGGGTTTTTGCCATCTTCTGGAATTAGATATCAGCCTTATACATGGAAAAGGTTTTTTCTTCACATACAAATTTTAGTATCTCTATGACATTGCTAGATTAAATAGTGAACCAAACTAACTTTTTCTAAAGCCATTTAATATTCTAAATCAAGTATTTTATTTAAAGGAAGAACTGTAACTGAACAATAATTTTTTAAAGTGTTTTATTTATATAATCCCCATTTTACCAAAATCTTGCAGTTTAAATGATTCCATTATCAGTCATATGGCCCTCACAATAGGGCTTGTGTGTACTTGTAAAGAACACATATTTAGAATCATAAAAGCTATTTTTGAGTTTTCACATATCCTGGGTAATTCACACACCAGAGAACAATAAAAAATAATTTTTTTAGCAAATAATAATATACATTCCATAAAAATGATACAAAATAACAGATATTTCATATAATTTTGATATTTGTACATTAACTGTTATCTTTTAAAACAAAAAACTTTCCTCATTAGGACAATTTATTTATGTCTAATAATGGGCATATTATATACTCTACCAATTTTTCACATATTTTATTTCATCTTATTAATAGTTTAATAATCAGATTAAAATAATTATAAATGTACTACTTTTAATAACTAAAATCTTTGCTTCACTAATCTAATGCTGTTATTACTGAAATTAATCTCAATTCTACTCAAGCCACCTGTTCTACATATAATAGGAAATGCTTAATCAAAATAATGAATATCTTCATAAAGCTATGGTGTAATTAAGCAGATATAAAATTAAAATCTATATAAAACACACATTATTAGACATTAAATATGTCTATTTTAATACAAATTAGGAATAAAATAGTTTATCTCAGAATACTAAACCCACATTTCTGAAGTTAGAATGAACAGACATTGTCCTGAACCTAGAAAATTAACACTAAATAGAACCTAAATTTTACTTAGATCTACCTTATTGGCTCATATTTTTAAATTCCTTTGTACTAACTTCTTTCTGTGATCTATCACAATCTTAGAACCTTTTGAGCCTGATGTCTTAGCAAATGTTTAAACTGTCAATCAAGCAAAAGTCAGAACAGCCCTGCTTGAAAAAGCTTTAACAGAAAATAAGTTATAAATCAAGAGAAATACTCAAGAAAGATGCCCTTAACACGTCATGGATGGAGCCGATTTTGCTGGGCTTTCTGTTCAGGAGGCGGGCCGGCAACCACTCGACGGGTGTTGAGTTAGAGTATAAACAGGTGCACAATGGTGCAGCCAATGCAAAACTTCATTAAAATTACAACATTTATTTTTTAACTTCGATACTGCCAGTCCCTCGCACCGACGTCACCCAAACAAAAAGTTCGCTGTCAGTCCCTGCAGACGCCGAGCTTAACGTGTTAAGGAATTACTGTATAGAAAGATCAATTATCCTGGCCAAGAAAGGGGAGTTGGGGCTTTGTATTTTGTTGATGTGTATTTTTTCTTAAATAACCGAAGCTATATTTATCTTGTATTTCCTTTTCCCACATAACTGAAATATGTTAGAATCCCAATAGACCATTCCAAATGAAATATTTCTACAAGTAGATTTCAGTGACAGGTATTTCAAATTTTTAAAAATCCCTTCTCCTCCTCCTCCTTCTTCCTCCTCTTCTCCTTTCTTCTTCATGTCTATTGCAAAGAGCTTTCTAAATCTCAGAATAAAGGGACTAGTCAGAACCTAATAAAAATGCAATAGTTAATTATAGTGAATGAATTATTTTGGACTGGTATTCATGTAGCAATTAAATCCCACAAACCCACATGCTTTTTCATAGTAATTTCAAATACAGTGTTTTATGGATATCTATGATAGATAAACTTATTTATTTGGTAGGTCAGAAAGCATAAAAATTCTTACAATAATTAACCATGTTGATCATATTCACTCATTGAGTATGTGATGAGTTGTTACAGGATTTAAGCAACAAAAACTTACTGAGTGTCTCCTGAATGCCAGGCACTGTGGTGGGCACTGGGTGTAACAAAGAACAGGACATCGTCTGTTTTGTATATGACTTAACCTCCAGCCACACTAGGCACAGCTGGTCACTTCTCATGCCTTTTCTTGGGTTTTCGACACTTATGCACTCTTAGTTTTTCTCCAATTCTTTGGCCTACTCCTGATCACTAATTGTACCTAGTTCCCTGTACCATATTTCTGAATGACTCAATTTGATAGGGCTAAATTGAGGGAGTCTTTTTTCTGGCCTGGATGATCCCAATTGTTTTCTTGGCCTTAAATACTATCAATATACTAATGGCACATTGATATGCCTTTTAATTTTTTTGGAAGTCAGAAAATAAGACTCAAATGATTAATGGTTAATACTACTCTTGAAAATCCTTTGGAAGTTATCTGCTTAGAGAACAACCTACTACATTTTATGCTCCCAGAACTAAGAAAGATTGCTATTTCTTTGATAACCAAGTGAAATATCTGACTTGTATTTAGAATCTATGTTATAACAAGACAACATAACTTTTTACACACTAAAATCTCAAAGTCTGGCAAGGTACCTGAGATAGGATAGAAAGAAACTAGGGAAATTCCTTGGCAAGTAGAATAGGGAAACTGAGACAGATAGATGAACACAATGGCTGAGCAACTTACACCCAGATACTAAGGGTCACCTCCCTAGAGGTAACAACTGGGCCCCAGCTGTGTTTTAGCTCTGGGACCAAAAAAGCAGCAAAACCAGGTGGGCAACTCCAGGACCAACTGCAGTGACTAAAGACCCCCTGTCCTGCCACTGACCAATCAGAGGCCATGGCCCCAAAAGAGGACACCTGGACAGCTGATGAATATTCTGCTGAAACCCTCCCCTGAGACCTCCCCTAAGGTCCCTGCCTGTAAGAAAGAGATAAAAGCCTCAAGACGAAGGACCCAGTACATGAGTTCTCCCTCTGGGGAGCAGCTAGTGCCGCCTTCCTTTTCCTCCTCCCCCCAAGCATCTTCTTCCACAGGCACATGTCTCCTAAACTCTAAGGCAATGGGTGGCTTGTCTCAGGCTGATACCCTGAACTTGTTCCCAAAGCTCCCTTTTCTCTGACTCCCCAGTGAGACAAGGCAGCCCAGCCTAGGCTCTCCTGTTGCTTCTATGCTAAGCCTTTCCTTGGTGCTCTCAACAAGGCCATTTTCTCCCTAGAGGATGTATTAATGAAACTCTTACTCATCCACTTTTGTCTCGCTGATCCGTAATTCTTTATTGCATTGGAGAGAAGAACCAAGCTTATCCTAACAGTCTGAACTTATTGAAATGGAGAAGGCTGCAGGAAGAGTTAATTTCTAATGGGAAAGTGCAAGTTCTCGTGTGGATATGTAACAGGATGCAGCAAGGGGTGCCCCAAATAGGGATTTGTAATGGGGTCCAGAACTCAGGGTATCCAGAAAATATTAAAAATACGAGATGTCCTCACCCCCACAGGTCTGAACTGGGGGATGAAACACATAAAGCAGGGCCACTGAGAGTTGTTTTGCATAGAAACAGTTTTTCAAATAACCTCTAGAATGCTCATTTAAAATATCTCTAATTTTTGACCAGTTTCATGGATATGTTAAATAGCTGTGCATGCTTTGAGCCAGGGAGATGGGAGTGACTTCAACCCACGATGTAACTGGGAGGCAACTCCCCCTCGTTATAGCGCCTGCGTAAGAGCTTAGAGATAATTGGCTCTACGCCACAGGGCCATGCCTGCCTGGACTTACTATGGCAGCCCAGAAAAGCTGGAAGAATACGGGAATGCTGGCAGGTGTAGCCAGTTGTGGGAGGAGTTGGAAATGGGTCTGTGGAGGAAGGTTCTGACCTGGGTTTTAAACCCAGGTGTGGCAGCCATGGCAAAAAGAACCACGTGGCTTTGGGTCTCTCTTTGCCATGGAGCTTAAGAAACTGGAAAACAAGATGTAGCAGCGATACAGAGCTCTTTCTTAGCAGTTTGGAAGAATGCAGGGGGAGACGCTGCAGAGAGGAAAGGGGTGAAAGAACTCTTGCTGGTGGGCTATGAGAAGATGCAATGTGATTTTGGATTAAGAACTGGAGATCCTGGTGACACAGCTGGTGGTGCTGGGAACCAAGGGAGGCCTGCCAGCCAAGCACGGATTACTGGGAAGAATTGGGGGCTACCTAAGCCATGGACCTGTATTTCTTTTCCTGAGATATGGTACCCCAGACCAAGCAAGGGGTGGAAGGAAGGACTGTGTGTGTTTGTGGGTGTTTTAAGGGACTTTGGGATTTTAATGAAGACATTAAGTCATTACTCTTAAGTCTGTATTATAACTTTTGAATAAATAATTCCTTTCCTTTTCACCAATCTCTGACATTGAGAGCTGTAATTCCCTGGTGGCAGGCAAGGCAAACCTAGTGCAGGGGGACCCCAGAAGAAGGAGGGGGAGGGTCCAGTTGGTAACATTGTGCAACCCCTTCTCTGGTGGCCTATCAAGGAAAATCATGGGAGACCACATGTGCACTAGCTTTAAAATAATACAACTACTTGTATGTGTGCAATGAAAATCCGCGAAAACTAGCCAGGAAGGATCTGCCCTATAAGAATAGAATCCTCCAGACCATGAGGTCAATCTTGATTTGCAGCTGGCCTGCTCCCATGTTCTCTGCTGTAAACTCTGTGTATTCAGTTCAATTCTTTGTCCCGATCACCAAGAACCTGGTTACCTGTGCCCACCTGTGACAGATATGATCTTCAAATGGTTCTGAAATGTTCAGATAGAGATGTTGAAGAGTCTAGGAATTACAAAGCAGGTATAGGTTGGAGATAAAGTATAGTTAGATTAAAACACACACACACACACACACATATACACACACATAACAAACATTCCCCCAATTTAAATAGTTTGGACAATTTCCCCCTTCATCTGACTGGGAATGTATTCCAGGATGAGTGTGAGCCTATAAAGGTGATCCCAATGGTTCTTGAGCAATCTCAGCCCCTATACACCGCTCACAGTACAGGTAATGTCACTGGAAGCTCGGTTCTTCTCACTAACACAGTAAAGAATTACAGAGAAAAGGGGGCTTTGAGAACAGGTTCAGGGGGTCATCCTGGGACACACCCCTGTGAAGAAAGGAATGGTGGTGGTGGGACCAAGGAAAAGAAGACGGCACTGGCTGCTCCCCAGAGGAAGAGCTCATGCACTGGGTCTTTTGCCTTGAGGCTTTTATCTCTTTCTTACAGGCAGGGACCTTAGGGGAGGCCTCAGGGGAGGGTTTCAGCAGAATATTCATCAGCTGTCCAGGTGTCCCCTTTTGGGGTCATGGCCTCTGATTGGTCAGTGGCAGGGCAGGGGGTCTTTAGTCACTGCAGTTGGTCCTGGAGTTGCCCACCTGGTTTTGCTGCTTTTCTGGTCCCGGAGCTAAAACACAGCAGGGGCCCAGATGTTACCTCTAGCTAGGTGACCCTTAGTATCTGGGTGTAAGTTGCTCAGCCATTGTGTTCATCTATCTGTCTCAGTTTTCCTATTCCACTTGCCAAGGAACTTTCCTAGTTTCTAACTATCCTGTCTCAAAACTGCTTTTATCCAGTAGCTTAGAACCAGAATATTAATCATCATGCTTTATTCTACTCTCTGTCTGATTCTGCACTTATTAAAAATATTCACAAGTGCCTCCACTTCTATCTTTAAAATATATCAGGAATTAATTCACACTTCTCCATCTGTATTTCTATCATCCCAATTCAGGACACATAGCCTTTCATCTCGCAAGCACACCCAGTCTTTCTGCTTCAATTTAATTTCCACCCCATTCTCACAACCCCAAAAGCCATGTGGCACACAGACACATGGATTTATTGTGCACATATCTTAGAGTAATCTTTTTAATACACAAATTGGATTACATCAGCACAAGGTCCTGCTTAAATGCCTTCATAACTTCCCTTTTTTATTTCAAATAAAATCAGAACTCTTTAGCATGAAACATGGTTGGAATGGTGGGCTGGGGCTCCTCAAGATAATCTCCCACTTCTGACTTTTTCTGCTCATTTTATTTTCACAAATACTCTAAGTTCTTGACAGTTTTGCAGGTGTTCCCATTCTCTGAATAAATCTTTTCCCAGAATTCCATGGGCTTGGTTCTTTCTTATCCATCAAGTTAGACCTCATTGCTATCTCCATAAAGAGCCTTCACCGACAATCTTAACATTCTTTCACTAAGTACTCTATTTATTGCATAAACAATTTTGTAAACAGTTTTATTGTAGTAAAGTTTGATAAACAACACATATTTAAATGTTTTACCTACATACACACCCATAAATATATCAGTAAGGGTAAGGTAGTGAATATATCTGTCACCCTAAAAATTTTCCCCATAGTGCATTATAATCCCTCCGTCGTGCCCCTCTCTGAACATATCTCCTGTGTACCTCCCACCCCCATTCCCCAGTAACCACTGACCTATTTTCTGTCACTATATCTTGGATTTTCTAGAATTTTATATAAACAAAATCCAACTCAAACATTTTAAGCTAGAATTACAAATGTGTGTAAAATATTGTACTATGTAGAGGTAGAAATATTAAGAAAATATTTTTTTCTAAACTGGAGAAGCTAAAAATGGAAATACACACAAATCAATAATATAATTATAATTAAATGCAAAAATAGTTATCCAAGATAGATATTAACACTTGTGCAAGACTTTAGGGGCACAAATGCTGCATCTTGTTGGTGGGATTAAGAAAGGCTCTGTGAAAGAGATAGCATTCTGAACTCTGTCTTGAAGAGAACATTTTTGATAGATGGAGTTAGAAAGGACTACATAGGGAGCTATCCCAAGCTGGTTAGAACCCAGAAAAAGGAATAATATAACTAATGTGATGAAAGAGGGAAAATGGGAAGTTTATGTGGGGAGCACTGAGTGATCTATTAGAAGTAGAAGTTTCTGAGTGTAAGGGAAACTCTCTGTAGGCATATTAGGGCTGGTGCTTGATGGGGAAAGGGGCTTTTAAGTGAGATGGAGGAATTGGACTTAATGAAGTAGGCACAAATTGCTTGGAAATCTAGAGCAATAAAATTTGATGTCAATTATCCCAAGAAGCCAACATGTTCAGGAATATAGTCTCTTTAACTCTTGTTCTAGAATCTTGGGAAACCTGTCAACTGAAACCCTGAAATAATCAATGACAAAGCACAATCCGTAGGTCTTTACAATCTTTTTCCAAGGAAATACAATCCAACAGCCCAGGGATTTTTTTTTTTTTATCATTTCCCTAATCCTCAGATTTGCATTGTACTTCTCAATCATACTAGCTTATTTTTATAAATTTAATAAAGGGGACAATCTTTGGAAAACAAAAGGATTATAGACATGGTATATTTAAACACTTAAAATTCTCATATATGTGTGTGTGTGTGTGTGTGTGTAGATTTGTCTAATTTTTCAACAAAGAATTTCCTTTAAAAATATCAATGATTTAACTATAGAATATTTTTTTAAAATCTATACTTTAAAAATAAAACTAAGAGAAAACAACAAACTAGCAGAGAGATTTACAAAATATGAAGGATTGGCTTCCTATGCACTTTTACTTATTTAAGAAAAACCTAAGTTCTTGCCAAAAAAAAATTTAAGAGAAAAATAACTATTTAAATTACTGGAAAAGAATCCACCTGTCATCTTCCTCAATGGGCAAAGAGCATATGCCTCTTAGCCCTGGAATATCTCTTATATGGCATTTGGGGAAAAAAGTCAGGGTGACTTCAAAACGTACGCTCATTCTGCTGCTTTCAACTGATCTACTGAAAGCACAGAACACCCTGGAATTCACAAAATGAGTAAGCAAATCACTCTGTCCTATTTTAATAAAATTGGGGAGATGTATTTTATTTTGAAATTAAAACAAATCCTTCTCTATTGTGACATATGAAACTAATTCTCATAAATTTGAGAATCTAAAATCTACGACCTTAAAGTTATCTGGCTGATTCCTGTTGTGGCCTGGGCCGTGGAACATTCGTATTATTAGCCTTTGCTTTGGTGATATTTAAGATCTACTGCCCCCCAATTTTTTTTTTTGCTATTACGCTCAGAGATGGCTTACTTTTATAAAGGTCTACTGTCTTCTCTCCTGAATAAGTTTGATGTTTGATATAGAGGTATTGCTAAAAATATGAAAGTGATACCTTGCATACTTAACTACCATGTTTGTGAAAGATCTAAGACAATCTGAACTTCCTGGAAAGTGAATAGGAGGACAAATTTATTTGCAGTTCTCTTCCATTGCATTTAAAAGATGGTAGAAAATCCCAATACTTTAAAAAATTTGAGTTTGTAGATTCAGTTTTCAAATATCTAGAGCCCTAGAAATATCTTTCTGTGCTACTATGTGGCACTTAGCTTTGTTTGTACACTACTAGCTGCTAAAGGGATATTTTACTGCTTCAAAAGATTCCGTGGATTTCTTGGTAAAATAGCTTAATTTTCCTTTCCCGGTGAAATTTATCTTTTGGTAACTATATTTTGACTGTATTAAATCTTAGCCACCGTGCTTTCAGTCAGACTTAATGTTCCTCCGGGTGATGGATGCCATTTTGTGCATTGTTGAGCAGATGCCACACTTCACCGTGGGTTATAATGTAGTGGAAGGGACGGTAATTCCGACATACATACTAACAAAGTTTATCCAACCATCTGAAACCAAAGACACCACTCAAATAAAGAATGTTTATGCAAATAAAATGTTATATTTAAAAAATACAATGATAGCAGTGTAAAATATAATCAGTTTTCTTTTGTACCACCACTTTTAGTCATTTATTTATTGAAGAGATAATTATTGACCACCTACTATGTGCAGCACACTGGCTTTCAATTAAAATTATATACAGTCAACTTCTAATATCTACAGTCTAATAAGGAAAGTAAACATTCAATATAATTATAAAGTGATATGGGGTTTAAGGTAATAAAGTTCTATTTTATCAGGAAAGAAAATAAACATTTAGTGAAGAGGAAAAAAGGATGATTCACTTTCACACAGAGCAGTATTTCCTAATATTATATGACTCATGTGAATTTCCTGATAGCTTCCTGAAGATTTGATAGTCCTGTTTCAATTTTTCGCATGTTATCTGTACAAATAAAGTAAGGGTTTAATTAATTATTTTAAATTTTCATATTAAACTATTCACAATATAGAAATAATTTTTGTTAGGGGTTGAATTTGTTTCCTCAGATTTCATATGCTGAAGTCCTAACTCCTACCATACCTCAAAACACAGCCTTATCTGGAAATAGGGTCATTGAAGATGTAATTAGTTAAGATGGAGTCATGCTGGGGTAGGGTGGATCCTTAATTAAAAATGACTACTTTTCTTATAAAAAGGGGAAATCTGGACACAGACAGGTACACAGGGAGGATGACATGTGAACATAAAGACAGAGATTCGGGTGATGCCCCTCTAAGCAAAGGAACACCAAAGACTGCCAGCAAGCCAGAAGTTAGGGGAGAGGCATGGAACAGATTCTCTTTCACAGCTCTGGGAAGGAGCCAGCTTGAGGACACCATGCCCTCAGACACCTGGCCTCCAGAACCGTGGGAAAGTAAATTTTTGTTAAGCTACCTGATTTTTGTTACCTGGCCAGCCTAGAAAACTTTTATAAATCTTAAAATATTTATAATATAAAAAGACAAATTTTGAAATGTTGCATTTTACAAATGAGGCAGTGGAACACTATTTTAATAGTATAACAAAAGAAATGATTTGGTGATAAATATATTTCAAGGATTTTTATATGTTTTATCATGTTTGGTATTAGAAATTAAAATGCATATGAAGTGTATTTTAAAAATTAAGTTCAAAAAAGTTATATTTCTGCTGATGTTTCAAATTTTTGAATTTTACACCCAAGAAAGAAATGGATCATGGATGCACTCACTCTGTCTTCCCTCATTGTCAGATGCATGCTATCACCATTTAATCAGAGCCTCTCAATCTCTCCATTTCAAAGAGAAAAGCCCTAAAATCCCTTTATATATTTAATTTTAAAACAGAAATTAAAACAAATGCCATTCACTGAAACTACAAATCAGTATTGAGAGCCCTGGCTGGTGTAGCTCAGTGGATTGAGCGCGGGCTGGGAACCAGAGGGTCCCGGTTCGATTCCCAGTCAGGGCACATGCCTGCATTGCAGACCAGTCCCCAGTGAGGGCCATGTGAGAGGCAACCATACACTGCTGTTTCTCTCCCTCTCTGTCTCCCTCCCTTCTCCTCTCTCTAAAAATAAATAAATAAAATAAAATAAAATAAAAACCATTTAAAACAAAAAAATCAGTATTGAGAGAAATTAGAAGAAAATGCCATATTTATTGTTTCAAAGACTCAGTATTATAAATGTGTCCATTCTTACCAAATTGATACATAGATTCAATAAGATCCCAATAAAACACAAGTTTTACTGTGGAAACTAAAAGGTCAATTCAAAAATTTAAATGAAAATACAAAAATATAATGTCAAAGACAATAAAGAGCTACACAAAGTAGTCATATTGCCAGATCTTAATACTTATTATAAAGATACAATAATTAAGATTTTGTGTTATTGATATAGATGAATAAATAGACTGATGGAACAGAGCAGACGGTATTGTCCCAGATCAATTTTGAATTTGGAACTTATCAATAAATGTCATTACAGATTTCCTATTTTTCTGGAAGTTTTCTTGGATTATAGTTTTAAATATTAATTGGGATCCATTATTGTTTAACTTTATCCAAGATTCAGGTTATTAGATGTTCTTTAATTGTCTTCATTCCCATTGCTTTTTCTCTGACTCCTTTTATTGTTTTTTAACTCATTCCCATTCCCATTTTCTTGGTTATTTTTCTATTCTATTCTTCAGTGCCCTTTACTAAATTTGTATTTTAATCCATATTACCTTTTGAGCATTTAAATTTAGTCTTTATGTCTGAAAAGATTTTTGTTTTTACCTTCATGTGCTTCTGGAACTCATTCAACTCTTCTTTCTCTTTGGGGGGGCCATTTCTGTTCTTATGTTTTTATTGCTAATTACAGATTTTTCCATTTGTTTTTTTGTTTTTTGTTTTTTTTTATACATTCCCAAATGTTGGTTTGAAGATATTTGATCAGTTTGCAGTGCTCTGGTAGAGGTTTCTTTTTTCATATTTAATTTTAGAGGAGATGAAACATTTTTATTTTCTGTGTTTTTTCCCTGATAGTAGCTTTGTACAGATAAATGTTGCTTGTATCTATGCAACTCATGAACAGGGCTGAAGTTTGGGGTTGAAAGCAGAGGACTGAAATTTGGGATATCTTCTATGAATGCAGTTAGATGCAGTGTGCTTGGGGTTGGGGGAACGTGGTTTCTTTTTTTTTTTTTTTTTCCAGAAACCTAAACTTTTTATTATGTTTCCTTTTCCCTTTACCATTCAGTCTCCACATGCCACTTCTGTCTTCATTGTCACCATTTTCTCCCCGTGAGTCGTTGCTTTGCTTATACTGATTTCTCAAGTTCCGTATTTTAAATCCCTTTCCAATAGTCAATACTTTGATCTCCAGGATTCTTTTTAGCACTTTTACATTGGGGGTGCATTTTTTCTTAAAGGAGTTGTCTTTCCTATGCAAAAGCACCAGCAGGAGCTCAAGAAAAAGATTAGTCAGAAATTGTTTATTTTCATAGTTAAAGATAATATTCTCTGTCTTCTAGTCATGATGGAGGTTTGAAAATGTATGAATTTATTTCTTATTAATTTGTAGGGTTTGGGGGAAAATAATGAAAGATTGAGATTTAGGCAGCCACTATTCACCATTACCTTGACTACCAAGGTTAATTTTCAATTAAGCAATATCACCTATGAGTTATATTTGACTACTAGCAACAGGAACTTGTAAAAATAACTTAAAGAAGTTAGGGATTTATTATTTATTTTTTCCCTTAGAGAACTCTGAAGGCAGGCAGTCCTCTCAGTTTAGCACATAATGTCACCATTACCCAGGATCCTTCACTTCTTTCTGCATATGCATCATTAGCTTGTAGCTTCCATTCCCAAGACTGCCTCAATGTTGCAAGATGCTGAAGACTCAGTTGTCACTTTCATGTTTCAAATAGAAAGAAGGAAAAAGAATGAAGGGTAAAATGGGGGCATTCTCCCAGATGACTCAGCTCCCTTCAAATGAGTGCTCTCAGAAGCCTACACAGTAACTCCTGTTTATGTCTCATTAGTCACCACTACCTGCAGGAGTGATGAGAAAGTGTAATGTTCTAGTTAGACACCTTTCTAACTCCACTAAAGTCATTGTCTTAAGAAGGAGAAGGGAAAATGGGTACCTGATAAGTGCCAGAAGTTTCAGTTACAGAAAATAAGTCTCTGTTTAGATAATATGGGTGTCTAGGTTTTTCTCCATGTGTAATAAATTCTATTTCTAGGCCTCCATTGCCCTAAATAATTACATATTTGAAATGAATAATAGGATATATTCAGTTTAGCTATCTCATTTTAAATCTGTACATGCATTATATTAGCTCAATCTATACATGTGTAAATCTGTACATGAGTTAGCTCAACTTTATAATTGAAAGGTAATAACTGAGCAAACTATGGCAAGTTAAAAAAAAATCTTATAAACTTGAACAAACTTTAGCCAGAGAAGTCAAATCATTGTAAAGGTTTCTGTTATGCATGCATTTGAATACTCCTTAATATTAAATCACTATGTTAAATCTAATAGTTCTAATAATAGTTTTGATCTATGTCTTTCTACTTGAGTCATTTAATATTTTACCACTGACTAAAAATTTCTAGTTGGCAGTATAACTGTCATCGAGCCTCTTGTTTCTGAGTTAGAAACTTATTTACTTTATTAATACTGAACTTTTCCTACTCGAGTTTGAGGCAGTCAATGCCTAACGCAAACCTTAAATATTTGACAATACGAAGACAAAAAAAAAAAAAGATGGGTCAATAAATACAGTGTAGAAAATAGGAGAAAACAGACAGTGGCAATTTCAAGCCCAGGAACCACTCTAGGCAGTGTTCTCTGACAGTGATGCATTAGTGAAAGAAAATGGAGTTCCCTTTCTCTCCCCTTAATGGCTGCATTAGTCATTTACAGGGTAAAATTTCCTCTTTCCGGAGTCTATCTTTCAGATTTCCAAATTATTGCATGTACCTGCCAAGCTTTCTCTCACCTTATTTCACAAAAACATGTATCCGTGCATTTATACAAAAGGAACATATAATTTTAGATGGTCCGCATATAGCCTCAAGCTTATCCAAAAACCCCCAAAGTTAAGAACTAGTGACTTAAAAGTTGTATTTGTCAACTAGATAGGAGAAAGAGGAAGAATATTATTCCAGATAGATATCATAGATGAGCAATAGTTTCAAGTTGCAGTATTTTAACACTGCCAATAATTTTATATTTATTTGAAAATAACAGGTCTTATAGGAGGATTGTGAGGATAAAGGAATGGGTAAAAGGTTTTCAACAGACAAATAAACCCTGCTGAATCTTCAACTTTATATATCTATGTAATTATTTTAACAATGGAGAGAACTGCTGATGAATTTCCAAGATGCCCTGCTGCAATAAACTCATTCTCCCACTATCTGTTACTTTACCATCCTTTCTGTGCCTACATCTGCCTGTGATTGGGAATCTCTTCTCTCTGGGATCTCACTTTCCAAGAGTTAACCCTTTCAATGCCCTTTCTTTCTAGATATTCACTCAATCAATATATCTTCTTATTGACTACCCATGACACAGGTAGACACTGGAGATCAAGTGCTAAACAAGATGAGCCCAATCCTGGCCCTCATGTAGGCTATAGTCTTGTAAGGAGAGCCAGTAATAAAATGACTGATTTACTAATTTGTTAGTTAGAGTCATAAAGAATGCTATAAAAAAAAAAGTACAAGTCTGTCTTAATCTGCTCAAGTTGCCATTACAAAACATCACATACTGGGTAGCTTCAACAACAGGAATTTTTGTCTCACAGTTCTGGAGGCTAGAAGTCCCAGAGCCAAGGTTCCATAAGACTGGTTTCTAGTGAGAGCTCTCTTTGTGGCGTACGAGTCACCTTCTCACTATGTACTCACATGGCCTTTCGGCAGTACATTCTCAAGGAGAGAAAGAGAGAGAGAGAGACAGAGGGGAGAGAAAAGAGAGGAAGGAAGGAAGGAAAGAAGGAAGGAAGGAAGGAAGGAAGGGAGGGAGGGAGGGAGGGAGGGAGGAAGGAAGGAAGGAAGGAAGGAAGGAAGGAAGGAAGGAAGGAAAGAAAGAAGGAAGGAAGGGAGGGAGGGGAAAGGAAAGGAAGGAGAGGGTAAGGGAGGGGAGGGGAGGGGAGGAAATGGAAGGAAGGAAGGAAAGAAAGAAAAAGAAGGAAGGAAGAGAAAACTTGAGAGAGCTACCTGGTGTCTCTTCTTACATGGCCTAATTCTGTGGGATCAGGGTCCCCCCTCTTATGATCTCAGTTAATCTTGAATTTCTTCCTTAGGGGTCCCGTCTCCAAAGACAGCCTTCTATGTTAGAGCCCTACCCTCAGTCTTTGGGGTAGGGCTCCAACATATGAATTTTGGTAAGACACATTCAGTCCATAAAAATGTCTAATCAGAGCATTTAACAAGGCACCTAATTTAATCTGGATTATTAGCAATTGTTATAAGGAGGTAATAATTGAGCTCTGAAAATTAATGTGTTCATAAATTAAGAGGGAAGAATCATATAGGCAAGGAAAATAGCACAAAGAAAGCCCTGGAGTGGGAAGAAGCATCATGCCATATTGGGAGAAACGAAGCAAAGGCAGCATTGTTGTAGCAACGAGGGTCGTAAAGCACGAGACGGGGCACAGCTGGAGAGGTAGGCAGGTGTCAGAATTTACGCGATCTTGTAGGTCAATTTTGCAACTGGGTAGACATTAAACAACTTTTTAAGCATAGGAGTGATATGACTAAATATGCTTTTCATTAAGAAAATTGCTTTGACTGCATTACAAAGAACCAATTCAGAGGATCCAGAATGCTATTTATTACGGTATGACTGTATTCCAGGGGAGGCGTGATGGTAGCCCAGGATAAAGTAGTGAGTCTAGAATGGAAAGAAGTAGGCTGAATTGGATATACAAGTATTTTAGAGGCTGAGTACAAATAAGCTGGTGACTGATTAAGGAAGTGGATAAAAAGGAAGGAGCCAGGGATGATTCAGGTTTCTGGTAGAATTTGGACCCATTTACTATCTGAGGAGAATAAACCTTTTTGGTGGGGGCATATAGAAATAGAAAGAGAATCTTGTGTTCCGTTTGGCACATGTTGAATCTTAGCTGCCTACGATACATCTATTCGGATGTATGTATGTACTGCAGATCATTTTTAAAAGCCCTGAGAAAGAGACTTTAAATTTGAGAATTATCAGCCATAAAAGACAAATGAATCCATTAGTTCTAGCTATGATCGCTAATGAATAGAGTATAGAAAAAAAAAAAAGAAGAAGAACAACAACAACAAAAGCTTAAGACAGAACCTTGAAAAAAGTCAAGATTTAAAGTTCAGTGAAAGCTGCTAAGGACACTTAGCAGTTGTCCCATTGCTTCCTCCTCCTTTGAAGCACACATGTCCCTTGGCGTGTTTCTCTTTGACAACTTCTAAGAATAAAAAAAGATGAGTTCCAAAATCTGACAAATAACACTGCATCAAATAGAGTGAATGAGAGCCATTTTGGTGAAAGACTAGTGGGCTGGAACCGAGTCCGTGTGGGTGGAGGAATGGGCGGGACACAACGGTGGTGGAGAGAACAGCCACACCACAAGCGTCTGCCAGACATCTGACCTAGATGCATAACTAGAAACTCTTACAGCTATAAAGGGTCACCAGTTTGATTCCCAGTCAGGGCACATGTCTAGCCTCAGGCCAGGTCCCCAGTGGGGGGGGTGGTGAGAGGTCAATGTTTCTCTCGCACATCGATGTCTGTCTCCCTCTTTCCACTTCCCTTCCCCTCTCTCTAAAAAACAAATAAATAAAATCTTTAAATAATAAAGTATTTTATATTTGTCACAAAATATTTTTAAAATATATTGTTTGTGCTAACAGAAAAAGTAATAATTTGAATCTTCTTAGAGTGTATGTGGTGAGGTCAAGAATAGGCAGATGAGAGAGATTTTCTGGGAAATACATAACCTAGAGAATTGTATGAAAGCCTCCAGGAAATAATATGTCCACCACTAGAAGAGAAGCTAATGAAAGCAGAGCAACTTCATGTAAAGGTTTTAGTAAGATGATATGTTCTGAAAGAGTGCTAGAAAACTAGTTTATTAGAATAGTCCACCATAATATATGAGAGCAGCTTTGAACATCAAGGGGAATTTACAACACTTTATTATTAAATTTCCCCAAACTTATATTAGTGTATGAAATAATATTTTGGGATTTGGATGCAAGCAATTGTTCAATTCCAACTAGAGTAAGACAGAAGAAAATCAATAGCCATAAGACAACAGAGTCAGAAATCTCTGGAAAAAGAGTCATTGCGTGTGTCTCACAACACCTGTGAATAGATCAAGTGCCAGTCGTAAGAATGAGATAAGATCATTGTGGGATCAATTTTTGTAGATTTTAGGGAACAGGAAAAACGTGTTCTATGCAAAGAGTGAAATACGGTCCTACCAACAGATAAAAAAGTACAGGGACCTGGATGATTTTGACTCACTCTGAGTTTCATTAGGCTTAAGCATGGGAGAAAATGGAAGGAGGAAAAATAGCTCTGTTGAAGATAGCGAAATAGTTGCACTCTAGTGGAAAATTTTTTGAATGTCTCACGTAACCAGACTCTGCAGAATTCTAAATGTTTACATACTTGGTACCAACAGACAACTCTCACAATATCTATAAACAACTCTTATTCCAGACCTAAACATCTGCCTGCTGTGGGATGGCTAGTAAGCAAATACAAGCTGTCAAATCGTACCTCTGAGCCAGACTCCACATCCAGAGCAGTGTGTGTCTGTGTGTGGACCAATTCCTATGTACAACAGGCCATTTTCCAATAGATGAACTTTGATTTATAAAGGAGAATTAGGGAAATCAAATATGGTGTAAATAAAACACAACTTTTCTCAAGCTACCTTCCTCTTTCTCTTTCTTCTCTCTCCTAAACATCATAAAGAAAACTCAAGTACCAATTAATTATTTATGGAAGAGGAAACCTTTAATAAGAAACAATGTATGAACATAGGGGTATCATAGGGGTGCATATATTCTTTTGAATTAGTGTTTTGGTTTTCTGCAGCTATATCCCCCTAAGTAGAGTTGCTGAGTCATAAGGCAGGTCCATTTCTAATTTTTTTTAGGTGTCTCCACACTGTTTCCCACAGTGGCTGCACCAATCTGCATTCCCACCAATAGTGCACAAGGGTTCCCTTTTCTTCACATCCCCATCAACATGTATATTGATTTATTGATGATAGACACTCTGACAGGCATGAGGTGATCTCATTATGGTTTTAATAAGCATTTCTCTGGTGATTAATGACAGTGAGCATCTTTGCATATGTCTATGTATCATCTGGATATGCTATTTGGAGAAGTATCTATCCAGGGCCTGTGCCCATTTTTAATTAGATTGTTGTATTTTTGTTGTTGAGTTTTACAAGTTCTATATAAATTTTAGATATTAAACCATTATCACATGTGTCATTGGCAAATATGTCCTTCCATTCAGTGGGTTGTCTTTTCATTTTGATGTGGTATATTTACATAATAGAATACTACTCGGCTGTAAAAAGAAGGAAATCTTACCTGTTGCAACAGCATGGATGGACCTAGAGAGTATTATGCTAAGTGAAATAAGCCAGTCAGAGAAGGACAAGTGCCATATAATTTCACTAATACATAGAATCTAATGAAAAAAAATAAACAAAATACAAACAGAGACCTAGTCACAGAAAACAGTATGGGGACTACCAGAGGGAAAGGGGTGTGGGGGGAGGTAGGAGATGGTAAAGGGGCTAAAGGGAGATGGAAGGAGACGTGGGTTGGTGAGCATGCAATACAATATGCAAATGATGTGTTATAGAACTGTATATGAGGCATGTTCAGAAAGTATCTAGCCATGTACTATGAAATAGAGACATTTATTGAAGAAGATACAAAATATAAGAAACATTGTACATAGGACAGTGACACCTCAGTCCCCTTCAAAGTAGGCACCTTGGCACCTCACACAGTTCTCCCAGTCACCATCAGCTGCCCTGTCCTATTTTCCTGTATCTCATTGACGGTCTGAAATCTCTTTCCTTTCAAAGGTGATTTTAATTTTAGGAAAATCTGGAAGTCACAGGACACCAATTCTAGGCTATAAGGGGGTTGAGTCATCTTAGTGATTTGATGTTTCACCAAAAAATCTTTACATAAGACATAATGCATGAGCTGGTGCACTGTCATGATGAAGCTGCCAATCACCAGCTGCCCATAGCTGAGGCCTTCTGAATCATCCTAATAGTTTCCCCCAAGGAATGTTCAAAATTAACACAAAATTTGATACAGATTCTTTGCTCTACTCACTCAGTATTTTGAATGTGACGGCCACACAGTACACATGCTCACTCAACAGTGTCTACCACCCCCACTGACTAGTACAATGAATTTATTGTTAACATATGCACATTCCAGTCCACTTTCCTTGGCTGCCAGGTTACATTGATGTCGCATAAACTGTTCTCACTATATTAACAATGGTTAGACTTCTCTGGACAAACATTGTAAGTGAAACCTATATAATTTTATTAACCAGTGCCACATCAAAAAATTCAATAAAAAAAGAAACAATGTATGAATACAGGTTAATTCTTTGTCCCTTAGGTGGTCAGGGAAAGAGAAGGAGCACAGTTTCCACAGGAAAGACAATGACAGAGACTGAGGACTCCGTCCCAGGAACATGTATTCAAAGATAGAGTTTTTCGGAAAAGTGGACACAAAACAAGCAAACAAAAGAGACATAAGTCAAATACAGAATATTGTTGCCCTTGATGCTTACATAGAATGGCTACAGGAAGAAAAAGTAATTACAACATTGTTCTGAGAGGTTGTGAACTTTGTCAGCAAATATTATTTGCCTATATGACCTCAAAAAAAAAAAAAAAAGTGAAACATTGGCATATTTTAACACTGAGACCTGGTGTGTTTCCTAACTCTGGATATACATTTTTAAATTCTAACAGAAATTAACAGTAAACATGCCTCACTGTATCTTAAAAATAGTATACAGTATTCATGCTCATCATTATGTTACCACCACTAAAACACTGCCTGCCAGACCTGGGGACGTCCGCTTGCTTTGGGCATGACTGTCCTCAGATTCCTGTCATCGCTCTGAAGTGGGAACGTCAGGGTACTTCTATCGGATGAGTCATTAGGCTTCACTATTCACTACTAAGCACCGTCCAAACAATATCCAGCCTGCTTTATTCCTCTCCCTTATGGTGGAAAACTGCCCTTAACAGAAAATGTCCTGAGACTGGAAGCTGGCATTGCTTATTCCCATGCCAGGTAAACAACACAGGGGTGTCCCACAGCTGCCCCACAGCGTATTTGTGAGCTAGACCAGAAAACACCAAGGAAAGGGGAAATGACTGGGACTTTTTTATTACTGTGCTAGTCAGAAGTGATAGATGATGACATTTTCTTTATTTAGGATAATAAGAGCTCATCTCTATCTTTATCTATATCTAGGTATCTAAATAAACTAAGACCAAGAAAGCAGGATTAGTTACAGATGATAATTTTTTTAAATTTCCTCTTAGAGTGGCCATATTGCCTGTATTTCAGAGAGGAAAAAGAAAACTGAAGAGCTTACAGGCTTTAGTTAATATTGTATTTTCACAATCTGTTTGTTTTTCCTTCTCATAGAGAATTCTGTTACCTATCTTGTCCTGAAATGCTCAAGGCATATTTGGGGGATGATCCTGAGCAATAACTCTAACCTCACTGCTGCATACAGTGCAAATTGTGATGGGCTGCTTTCAAAGCACTCAGACACAACTAATGGACAAGACTAATACATGAAATAAACTAATAAAAGAGACTACCTTAGAAAAACTAAATTATGTTATTTGCTATTTATGCCACAGGAGAGAGTATAAAGAACTATTTATTCACTAGCATCTGTCCCCATTCCTTTCTGCATGCCTCCTGCTGAGACATAAGTCATCTTTTCTCCTTATTACTGAGAGGATAATCCTAATTCTCTATCAATATTAAAGATGGCTCAAGTATCTCCCTTAAAAAAAAAAAAAAACACTTCTCCTACTTGATAACACCTTCAATCCCTTTTTAATAAAATTTATTGGAAAAAAAAATGTTTACACTCAGTTTCCACTTCCTTACAGGTTGTTCACTTCTCAAAGCCACAGACATGAAGCTAGGAGTTGAGGAATGAAATATATGTGGGTAGCTAAAGCACAAAGTGTAGAAGTTGATACAGAGAGATCTGATCAGATCACTGGGGAGGAGTAAAAAGGGGCCATAGTAGGAGACAATGATAAACAGTCTAGGATGGGATTGGCTGAGAAGCTGAGTCCCTCCAGACTGCATGGAATTATGGGCCAGAAGATTTGAAATAAAAGAAGGGGCTCTGCTGCAGCTGCCTACATCTCCCAATGGATGGTATTTTGGATGGGAAGGAACTCCAGGCACAGCCTAGGATTAGGCTGGCCTGGCAGAGGGTGGCAGGGTTATTCTTCTTTGGCTGCTCTAGAGGGAATAGATCCTGAGGCAGAAGCTACCACTCTTCCAAAACTGTGTAGCTTTTATATCTTATGTTGTTTTACTTTGTAAACTAACCCTATAGAAATAAGATCACTCAGTTAAAGAGTTTAGCCTTAACCGATAGGCTAAAGTGACTAATGCATGTGGAAAGCTGTTATTCCAAAATTGTAATGCTTTTGAATTAAGTCTCCTTTCCTTTATCACCAAACCTCTGCCTCTAGAATTTTGCATAGAGGGTGGCGGTGGGCAGCGGGACCCCACTTGCTGTTTGATAACACAATCTCTTTCCTCTGATACTGGCATACCCCTTACATGTCTTCCCTGTGCTATTGTTCCCCTCCCCGGGGGGACGCATTCTACTCATGGCTTCAGTGAGTACTACCAGACCGGACTTCAACAGTTGGATCATCAGCACATGTTTCTCCCTTGATTTATACATACACATTTAAAGAGTGAACTGTTTTCTCTTTCTCGCTCTCTCTCTCTCTCTCTCTCTCTATATATATATATATATATTTGTCTCTCTCTATATATATCTATATGTACATATATATATATTTGAATTTCCCATTCATGCATAAAATTGAATGTTTGAAATGAAATCCTCTTATTCTCCCTTATCACCCCATACCCTGTAAACAAACCAATCCCACTCATTTCCTTTCTATTTCTCTCCAACATACTGATTTTACTCTAGGTTATTATTTACATATACCAAGACTGCCTAGATTATTGCAACAATGTCCTTGTATTTTTAAATCCATTTTTATTCCTACAATCAATTTCCCACATATTAGATGTAGCAATCTTTAAATAAAGAAATGAATATACCTGATTACATTTACCCTTTCTGAAGTACTTCAAGGACTCCTTCCTCATTGCACACAGGGTAAATTATGATTTTCATAATAGGGCTAATGTTGTCCTTTGTGATAAGACCCCTGATTGATTCTCCAACTCTATTTTTAATACTTTCCCCTACCATACAGTCAGACAGATCTACCTTTGATCCTGTGAAGGCACTGCGTTTTAGCACAGACTGTTCCCTCTTGCTTAGTAGGCTCTTTCCCATCTTGACCCATTATTAGTCATATAAGTTATATTGTTTCTCTGTAGACATTCCTTCCTCTTGGAGGACTTTTAAACCACACCACTCAGTATTTTTCCCACAACAGCCCTGCCCATACTCCATTAGACTCCTGATTACTTTTTATCTCAGCTGTGATTAGCTATATCTCCTACTAAGCTCAGTGAGGTCAGAACAGCAGGTCTAAGATGGAAGTATAGAAAGACCCTGAACTTACCTCCTCCCACACACTGCATATACACCTACCTACATAGTAATTCCTTCTAAAGAAAAACTGAGGACTGATTGAACAGCTTCTACACAACAAATGATAGAGGGACCAGAGTAAAAAGGGTAGGAGAGGCAGAGACACAGTAATTATGGGAACCTCATGCCCAATGCACAGACCTGCAGCAAGGAGAGATATCACTGAAGGACGTTGCAGGAGCTGGCTTGCCCTGGGGCACAGCAAAACCCAGCAGTTGAAAGGGTACCTTGACTACATGTAAAGTAAATCTATTTACTAATTTTATAGCACATCTCAAATGGGCAGGGAACTGCTGAAACTGTCTCTGGTGTGGGAGGTACTGGTAAGCACCATGTATTACACTCTGGTCCAGGAGATCAAGGCAGCCTGCCAACGCCATCTCAGGGTAACTCAGGCCAAAGCCCACACAAGCTCCAGCTGTCCTGCCGAGGTGGCTGCAGTACATTATGCCCCAGATTCTTTCCCTTATCCCCATGCTCATTCCAGCTCCACAGGTACACCCAACATGGTATACTCAGAAAACCCCAGACAATGCCAACACCAGCTGCAGGCAACTCGCCAAGGTAACCCTTGCTTGGTGCCCTTAGGACACTCCAGTCCACACCCTCTCCAGCTCCAGCCAGTTGCCAAGGCAGCCCTGGTGCAGCAGGCCCTTGGACCGCCCCGCCAGCTTGCACCCACTACAGCCATCCCGCTAGGACTACCACAGCAGCAGGGCCAGCTCAGTCTCCAGACAGCCGGACAGAGCTGTCAGCACAGGTCGTCTGCGCAGGAGTTGCTCCTATGCAGGGCTGCTCCTTCCAGGCTTGGGGAGGCTGCTAACTTGAGTAACTCATAGAAACAAATACAGAAAGTCAAACAAAATAAAAAAATATGTTCAAAATGAAAAAATAAAATGAAATCTCAGGAAAAAGCCCTAATGAAATGGCATTAAGTAAATTACCAGATAAAGAGTTCAAAGTAATGGTCATGAAAATACTCTTGGGAGAAAAATAGTGGAACATAGTGAGAACTTCAACAAAGAGAAAATAGAAGAAAGAACTAATCAGAGCTCAAATATACAACTGAATAAAAAGAAACTAGAGTAAATCAAGAGCAGAATGATGATATAAAAGAATAGATCAGCAACAGAAGACAGAATAGTGGAATCACCCAATCAGAACAAAACGAGAATAAGTTAAGCTCAGTGGCGTCAGAGTATGGCTGCCTTAAATCCCACAGTCCCCTCTAATCAATCACAGTGCTTGTTTTATATGAGGTGCTCAATAAATGTGATCAGAGAATGTTGTGTAAATAAAAAGCTTCTGAGTACAATTTCAGTGAGAGTTGGGCATTTCAGAAAATAATGTGTATGAAAGAGTTCTCTGTAGAACCTTTTAAAGACTTGACAAATGTGATGAAACATTATCAACTTGGGCCAAAGAGGAAACCAAATCAACAGGACTGAGTGGAGAAAAATAAGTGTGACATGATTCAGGAGTGAGTGCATTTGTATTATTCTAACTAAGATATTCCAAAGTAGACTAATAACAAACACTTGGAAGAGGTGCTAAGAAATGCAGTCTAAAAAAAAAAAAAATGGAAATTCTTTCAAGCTAGCATGTAAATTGTTAGCATGTGGGTGTTTCTGAAAGTATTTCAAAATCACCCATCCACTTATTTTAAGCATTCCTCCTGCAATTTAGCTCAAGCTGCAATTTAGAACAATTTGAAGGAAAGATTTGCTAAGTAAAAATAATTTTCAATCAGTCCCCTCTTACAAATTAATATAAACTTTAGATTGATATTAACTATCCTAATTAATGAGATTTCAATGTGTTTGAAATTAGAAAATAGGTCCTTCGTCCTGTGTGGTGTATGGCGTTAAATAATAAGCATACTGCTTTCTAAAAAGTGTTATTCTGCAACTGTGGAGAATGAGAAAATGTCTTCAATACAAGAAAATGATAGCTTTTATTTTGTATTTTTTTAAACTATAAGAGAAAGTTTATTTAAGAAATCACAGAAGTAGAAGAAGTGAGCCATAGAAGAATAGGCTCAGGAAACAAGTTACAGAAACAAAAGAAGGCCCTTGGAACTTAGGAGAGAGAGACAGGTGAGGGAAAGGTGCCTGAGAGAAGGGGGTGGGGAAAGGTGGCCAGTGCTCCAGAAAGACTAGAGAGAGAGGGAGGAAGAGGGAGGGAGGGAAGACGGGTGGGAGAGAGAGGGAGAGAGAGTGCGCCAGCCATGCTGGTTCCTCCTCCTAAGGGCTTTTAAGGGTTTGTATTTTAGGGAAGATCCCAGGGGATGATCTCAATAGAATATCCATCATTTTTCTAGGTATGTTCTTGCAGGGTCAGTGTCTCCACTGATTAGTTGATGCCACAGGATCATTAGTCAGCAAATGATAGCTTTTAAAAGGCAACCCAAGTGCCCATCAGCAAATGAGTTGATCGAGAAACTATGGTACGTTTACACAATGGAATTCTACGCAGCAGAGAGAAAGAAGGAGTTTATACCCTTTGCAGCAGCATGGATGGAACTGGAGAGCATTATGCTAAGTGAAGTAAGCCAGGCGGTGAGGGACAAATACCATACGATTTCACCTTTAACTGGAACATAATCCACAAAAGAAAAAATCAAGTAAAATACAACCAGAGACATTGAAATGAAGAGCAATCTAACAATAGCCAGAGGGGAGGGGGGAGGACACTGTGGACAGAAGGGTATTCAGGAACCACTATAAAGGACACATGGACAAAACCAAGGGGGAGGGTGGAAGGAAGGGAGGAAGGGGAGTTTGGATGGGGTGAGGGGGCGGTTAGGGGAGAAAATGCAGATAACTGTAAATGAACAATAATACAGTAATTAAAAATAAAAATTAAATTAAATTAAAAATCCTTGGGGGAAAAAAAAAGGGCTACTGGCAACACATAAGTGAGTTATCCCCCTAACCCAGCAGTCTGATTCAGGGCTAAACTCTGGTCCTGGACAAGCTCTGAAAACAATCACAAGCTTTTTGTTAAGGATGTCACTAAGAGGCGATTCCTAAGGAGCAGTATGTATGCAGAGAAAGAAGAGCAAGCAGGCAAACGAGCCCCCTGAGGGGAATATTTCAGAACAGCACAAATCAATATTTACTCAGTTGCTTTTGACAATGAAGTAGCTTCCTTATATTTGAAAGGTGGGTTCTTATGTTTACAAGGTGAAGTTATATCACACAATATGTCATATGGTTTTTCCAGAGCAGTTTTTATACAATTTAAACACTTCCATTTTCATATGTGCATATCTAAAACACATTGTTTGTACACAGACACATGCAAATATTCTGCATCACAGGATGAAGCATTAAAATACAACAGATTTTACTATACTTATTCTTGTTGATGTAAGAAAAGTCCAAACCTACAGAGAATTTTTATAAGGGTTTATTGGAGCCAAACTGACAACATATACCCAGGAGCAAGATCTCAAATGCTATGGAGAATAACCCTTTGCAGCTTTTTCATGAATTTGAAATTAAGGAGGCAACGTAAGGAAGATTACATGAGGGTGGGGGAAAAAGCAAGGAAGAGATTGGATTACAGGATAGTTGACAATATTATGTGTTCTCCTGTGGGTAGTTACTGCTTATTTCAAAGCTGTGTTGACCTAAATAAAAAGTCACAATGGACCAAGCTTGCTTAAGGCAAAGATCATTTTTTTTTTTTTTTACTAAAATGTTATATGCCTGGGAGGTGTGACTACCCACCATGGACAACCCAGTTAGGAATTTATGATCAGATTACCCTGTGAGGTTACTTTCCATATAATCCCTTTTTTACCCACATTCTTATCTTTATCACAATTGTTTCACAGAAAAAAGTGATCTCAACTCTATTATAAGATTTTAAGAATTCAGGAAGTGCTATCACTTTTACCTCTATATTGTTTATAGAATTACATCTCAACAACAACAAATTGATGAGGAAACATTTTGCGTTTAAAGACCTTCAGTAAAAAAGATCTACAAACTTCTTTCAATAATGCATTCCTGAAAAAAAATACCTAAAAACTTTTGCCTCAGGAAACTATTTTCTATAATAAAATGAATTCCTCAGATAGTAGCAAAAGCCCATTTCCTGCTGTTAGCTCTCAATAGGAAGGAGTAATAATTTTTCTTCATATCTTTGAACAATGTTTAAATTATTCCCCAATCTTTTCTGTTTCACACTAAATAATTCCCACTCCCTGAGCACTTCTTCATGGGTGTTACTTCAAATTATCATTGTTGCTCTCTGTTGCACTCACCTCAGTCTTTTTTATGAGTTATAAAAACCTAGATTCAAAAATTTATTAAGAGAAAACCCAGATTTTACATTTTTCATTGTCTTATTTGTGGATTCCCATCTCCGAGTCAGAGAGAGAGAAATATAGCAATACTACATCCTGGAACTTCTGTTTTCGTGTTTGCTGTTGCCACCTGCACCTGTCAACCTCCCCCACCCCCACTTTCATTTTCTCCCATTTCCAGAAAACTGGAATGTTTTTAAAAGTTTACTAACTAAAAGAATTTTCCAAGGATATATTTTTTTAAGTTCTCTACAATGAAGTGGGTTATTGGCATAGTATTTCTTAGGCACATTGGAACTTATATTTTATTGTTTGATTAAGAGCTCCTTTAGGAGGTATTCTCAGTATGGACTTATTAATAGCCATACTTAAATAATCACCCAGGAGCCTCATTACTAGCTGGGATTCAATAATGACCTCTAAGTTGATAAAATGTATTTCTTCTAACATTGCAAACACTTCATCTTCCTTAGTGGAAGGCTGTGTAGTGCATTAAGGGTTTTAGGGACCTCTGGAGTTAGACTGCCTGAGTGTTTTCTCCATATATTAGCTCTCTATCTTTGGAAAACTAAGCTTATATGCTACACTTTTCTGATATACAAAATAGAGATATATTACTTTTTCACATGGTTGCTTCAATGATTAGATGACTTAACACTTAATCACTTAGCTAGAGTACAGTAAGCGCTCATGAATTTACAAATACTATTGTCATCATTGTTTAAAGTTGACTTTTTTTACATATCCAAGGGTTTTATACCAAACTGTGACCCTTCCTCTTACTTTATCCTGATCGTGATAATCACTTTAAAAGCTGAGTTACATGCAAAAAAAGTGCCAAAAGTACTAACTCGAAACCATGTAGTTAGAGAACACATTAAAAAAGATTTTATAACAATTTCCTTTGAAGATACAGAGAGACCTGATCAGATTACTGGGGAGGAGCAGGGAGAGGCAGTAGGAGGAGGTTGCCCAAGGATGGTAAACAGTCTAGGATGGGACTGTCTGAAAAGCTGAATGCCTCCAGGGTGCGTGTAATTATGGGCCAGAAGTTTTAAAATAAAAGAAGGGATCTCTGGCTCTCTTCCTCCTCGGAGATGCCTGCATGATCATGCTGCAGCTGCCTGCATTTCCCAGTGGATGGTTATTTTGGATGGGAAGGAACTCCCTGCACAGTCTAGGATTAGGCTGGCCTGGCAAAGGGTGGCAGGGTTATTCTTCTTTGGCTGTTCTAGAGGGAATAGACTCTGAGACTGAAGCCTGCCATTATTCCAAAATTGTGTGGCTTTTGTATCTTACGTTGTTTTAGTTTGTAAATTAACCCTACAGAAGAAATAAGACCATTAAAACTAACAGGGGGAAATGATAGGGGAACTCATGTGTTAAAGATTTTAGCCTTGATTGTTAGGCCTAAGTGACTAATGCATGTGGAAAACTGTTATTCCAAAATTGTGATGCTTTTGAATAAAGACTCCTTTCCTTTATTACCAAACCTCTGCCTCTGGAATTTTGCCTGGAGAGTGGCAGCGGGCAGTGGGACCCCAATTGCTGTTTCATAACAATATGTTTAAACAAACAGATGAAAACTTCAATTGAAAAGGTAACTTTACTAAGTCCTTTGTAAAAAGATTTCATTTATTTTTAGACAGAGGGGAAGGAGGAAGAAAGAAAGGGAGAGAAACACAAATGTGAGAGAGAAACATCAATGTGAGAGAGAAACATTGACCATGGACGGGATCCCCTGAGTGGGAATCAAACCAGTTATTTTCGCTTTGTGGGACAACACCCAACCAAGCGAGCCACACAGGGCCTTTACTAAACCTTTAGTCCCAAATTTGAGGGTAGGCACCAAAATCTCTTGGAGGGAGAGTCATGAAGAGAGAGGTAGGAATGAACAGAGACGAATTTCCTATTTGGTGTCTGTTTCCCTTCTCAAGGCCCAGAGAAAATACCAAGTATTATAGTTCTTTTTTCAAAAGCTTGAAATCTCTACAGATAACAACTCATGCAGGTGCGCGAAGTCCACAAAGCAAACACAGGAAACACTGGGAGAAGCAACACAGACCCAGATTCTTCCATTATTCTCCATCCAGACAGGCTTAGGAGTTAATGAAATGGCCTTTTATATGTATGTGCTCCTCTGAGTGTAAAGTTCATTTATCATTCTTTCTTGCATTATTTTGACTGATTTTATTCATGTAGCTATTCTGCTTGACAGTCATTTAGCTTACTCTGTATGAATGGTAATTTTAATATGAGGGAGGAAGAGGAGTTAATTCGATATACTTTTATTGACTTCATTCTGTGAGGAATAAATTAGCTAGGCAACGCAAGGAATAATAGGATAAGTATGTTTCTGCCATCCAGGAATAAGTACTAATAAAGAACAAGTAGAAACTAAATACATATAAAAATATATACAAAGTACAAGAAAAACTATATTGTGCTATAGGCAACATACAGAGCGCTTTGGGGGTCAATGGAAGGGGAGGGATGGCAAAGATAGGATCGATGAATGCTTTACCTTCTGGAAGGAGTTCAGACACAAAAAGAAAAAAGATGTATGGTCCTTTCTGATGCACCACGTGATTTACATCAGAAATTACAACCAACCACCTGTAGATATGGTTATTTAGCTAGCAAAGTGTTTTAAAACTTTCTTAATATGTTGCAATGTACTGAATTTTTATAAAAAATAGCTGTTTCTAGATTAAAAACTGGAATTTCTGGAAAGATGTACCTTGTGGATGTAGAGCAGGAGCTCACAGGAGGCTGTTGAGAGCTGGGGTGTATCCTCTGTAGATCACCGAAGCCCAGACCCTGCCACAGGCTGCATGCGTGAGGTGACCTGTCTTAACCTTGTATGTATTTAAAACAAAGGTTTTCATTGCACACGGTATTACTGCAGACACTGAATATCTTTCTTTGCCTTTTGCCTAATTTTATAAACTGAGGGTGACTTGTGTTAAGTATGTTTTAAGGGAAATCAAGAATATTACATGTGAAAAATAAATCCATGGTATAAAATGTAAAATAAATTGAAATAATTCATAGAGGAGATATTATTTAAGGTAAACTTAGCAAAATGGGTAATATTTACTGACTGAGAAATTGATGAGTGATTTATCCAGGTATAAGCAAAGGAAGACTATTGCTTAGGAATAAAGCAAGACTATTTAGGTCAATTTTAAGGAACACAGTTGTCTCCTTTAAATACACATAGGGTATGTATGAGGGAATAGGAGGAATGTGGAGACATGACTCAGCAGGGGGCTCTCTATGCCCCGCTCCTGTGCAGTATGATTATCTACTGTTGCTTCTAGCCAGAGCAGTTGCTGGGGCCAGAAAATGAGATCCAGATGATGGATCAAAACCATGAGGTCTACTGGAACTGGGGGAAAAGGAAAATAAACTCAAGACTTTCCTCCTCTGGTCTTGAGAACCCAGAAACCAGCAAAACCTAAAGAACCATGGAGGGGAAAACATCAAAAAGATGAAGATACTGGAGAAAATTAATCCCTAGAGACTCTCCAGTGGATGCAAAGGCCACACAGGCTTGGCAGATCTAACAGGAAGCACCCAGAGGTCTCTGGGCCCACAAAGAGCAATGGTGGATAGGCAGCTGTGGGGTAAGTATTGTTTGCCTCTGAAGCTGGGATCCTGCCAAGTATTGTAACTAAGAAGTTCGGGGTCCAGAGCACCTTCCTCTAAGGCTTATATACAGCCAACCATCAGAAGGGGAGACTGGTCACCCACTCCACTCTCAGGATCTCCACTGAATAAGAGAATCAGACTGATCTTGAACCACAAGATAAGGCAGGAATGGGCAAAGAAAAACAGCAATTTTTTTCTGCTAATTGCAGCTTGTTCTGTGTCCTACTTCTTTTTTCCTCTGGCTTATGGGATTCCTGAGATGCTAAGGAGCACTTGATGATGTGAACAAAACACCAAACATTTACAAAAATTTGATTATGGCACTTACAAACAACCACTACCCACAAAAAAGTATTTGGAAAAATAGTAGATTTTTAAAATTTGGTAATCATTTTTAAATGATAAAAGGAGATGAAAATCAACCTTGAAAACCTAACCAATTCTCCCCAATTGATCTTTAAGTTCAAGGTAATCCATATAAGACCTAAACCGTACTTTTTTATGGACATTCATATGCTGATTTTAAAATCTACATGACAATGCAATGGGCCTAGGCTACACAACACAACTTTGAAAAAGAACAGAGTTGGAGAACTACCTGACTTCAAAATTAATTGTAACAGTGTAGTAAAACTGTGGTATGGCATCAAGATAAATAAGTAGATCAACGGAACAGAATGGAGAGTACAGTAGTGGTCCAATATGACCACAAAAAATATATGGTCAATTAGCTTGCAACAAAAATGCCAAGGTATTTCAGTGGGAAAAAGACATATAAATGTTGTCTTTTCAGTAACTGGTGCTAGAACAATTGGATATGTATATACAAAAAAAAATGCATTTACTATAAAACCTAAAACTATAAAAGTTCCAGAAAAAAACAGAGTAAAATTTTGTGGCCTTGATTGCAATAAACATTTCTTAAATGCAGTACGAAAATACTGATCCCAAAGATAAAATACCTGATAAATTTGACCTCATCAAAATTAAGAACTGTCCTTGGGAAAAACAAATTCTATTATGCTACATGAAATAAGCCACTCAGAGAAAGACAAGTACCATATGATTTCACTCATGTGTGGAATATAATGAACAAACTGAACTAACAAGCAAAATAGAGACAGACTCATAGAGAGAGAGCAGATTGACAGCTCTGGGAGGTGAGGTTGGGGGTGGGATGGGTAGAGAGATAGAGCAATAAATAAAAAAAGAGAGAAGGGACTCATGGACATGGACAACAGTGTGGTGATTGCAGGGGACAGGTGGAGGTGGAAGAGGATATAGGGGGAATAAACAGTAATGGAAAAATAAAATATAAAATAAAAACATTGAAAGTAAGAAAATGAATAAAACTACAGGCTGCAAATTAGGAAAATATATTTGCAACCCACATACATATCTAGTAAGTGACTTGTACCTGGATTATATAAAGAACTTTCGAGACTTAAAAATTAGAAAACAACCCAATACAATATGTACAAAAGATGTGCAACACTGGCCAGTGTGGCTAAGTTGGTTGGAGCACTGTCCCATAACTGAAACTCTGTGGGTTCAATATCTGGTCAGGGCACACACCTAGGTTGTGGGTTTGATCCCCAGTGTGGGTGCCAGTCCCCAGTATGGGTGCACGTGGGAGGCAACCAATTAGTGCATTGATGTTTCTCTCTCCCCCTTCCTCTCTCTCTAAAAGCAATGAAAAAAAAAATGTTCTTGGGTAAGCATAAAAAAATAAGATGTACAGATGTTAAATAGGCATTTAAAAAGATGTTCAATATTATTAGTCAATAGAGAAATACAAATTAAAATCACAATGAGATAATACATACCCATTAGAATTTAAAAAAGAAGAAAAGTGCCACCATAACAAGTGTTAGTGGGGCTGCGGAGGACCTGGACCGGAATTCCCATAAACTGCTGGTGGGAATGTAAAATGATATTAACCATTTTAGAAAATATTTTGGAAATTTTTTTCAAAAATTAAGCATGTACCCACCATCTGATCCACTCATTTCACTCCCAGGTATTTAAACTGGAGGAGTGAACACATATATCCACACAAAGACTTGCACTTAAATATTCATAGCAAGTTATTTGCAATAGTTAAAAACTGAATATAACCCAAATATCTATCAAGTTACTGGACAAACTATGATATATCCTGTTACTGTATACTAAATGGAATAAACTATTGACATGTGAAACATGGGTAAGTCTCATAATAGTTTTGTTGAGTGAAAGAAGTCAGTCAAAAAAAAAACCAGTGTAAGTTGTGTGATTGAATTTATATGAAATTCTAGAAGATTCAAACTAATCTAGGCGACACAAAGCAGGGTGGGCAGGAAAGAGGGATTACAGAATGGTCTGAAGAAACTTCGGTGGGTAATATAGCCACTACCTTGACTGTGGCTATGATTTCATCGTATATATACATGATAAATTCAACAACAATGTCTAACAAGACAGAGTGTGACCTAAGTGGCAGCTCTAACATGTGAGATGCTGATACTCATCTGACCCTGTCGTGTGGATTTTGTCTGACAAAATCCGTGGGTGACCGTAACCCGATGCATAAAAGAATCTCACACCGAGACACGCGGGGAGAAAAGAGTCTGGAGCCACGGGACCATTTCCTTTATCTCAGGAAAAGGGCCCCGGGCGTAGCTTAGCCAGGCTTTTTATTAGAAGCTTTAGGACACATTTACATTGGATTGATTATTCATGGACTTATGCAGAACAGTGGTTTTCCAGTTGGGTCATGAGGAGATATGGGAAGGGAAGAGATAAGGGGTAGGTTTACTCAGTAACATAGTATTAGGATGTAAATTCAGGTCTGGTGGCAGACAGGACCAGGGTATACATTAAACAGGAGACAAGTAAATTGAGGGTAAGCTAACTGGGGCTTTTAACTTTTAGGACCATAAAACATTGAGGCAGTGATTCATTAACTTAAGCTTCTTTGCTTTGGGAGGAAGAGAGACTCAGCAAGTTAGAGAATTTTTTAAGATATAGTTTTGCCAATTCCCATTAGATAATTCCTTTTCCATTGACATGATCCATGCTTGTCCACATGGGAAAAATTTTTTCCTCATGTGGAGCTCAGCTCAAAACGTGTAAATTCCGGAACTGCGTCTTTTCACGTGTGTGGAAAGAATTCCCACATGTCCCCTCAAAAGCATTCTTTCAATGCCCTCACCTATTAAAGCCCAAGGAAGTTTTCCCTCCTTCTCCTGCTCCCATTTTCTAACTTCATCACCAACTACTCTTTCTTACTGACGAAGCTGCTCTAGCATGTTCAACGCAACAGACTTGTTCTGTTTCAAGAGCTTTCTTTTACCTTGGGATGTGCTTTCCCTAGATGCACGCATGGTTTATTCCCTCGTTTCCTTTCTGTTTTTATGGCAGACCATTCTGCGTGGCATGGGCCCAGCTCCCACTCAGACAGTGGAGAGCGACACAAGGCCCACACCCATGGATGGGTTCTCCTGTGGGGAATCAGGCCTGCATTATACCAAGGCTGCTATGAGACTTGCCTTTGCTAAAGCTCCCTCACCCTGGATTGAGGCAGCAAGCATTTACTACATGTCCCTAAAGTAACTTCCTAAAGTCTGTGCTAAACCTTCCAAGTATGGAGTGTAACCAGTTCAACCACCTTTCCCCCTGATCTGTAACACCCTTCTCTTTTAAGTAATTAGCAACATTCTTTCCTTTGTTATCTGTAAAAGGTAATCACCTACAGTGAACCTGTGCATAGTAAATGAGAACCATCCTCCATGTAATGTACCCAGAAAAGCAATAAAAGCCTGTCAAGGCAAGGGTCGGCACGCTCTCCTCTTGAGAGAGTGAGCATGCCTTCCCTTTTCCTCCACAGGACTCAGTAGTCCATGTGAATTTGTCTCGTGTCTCAGCCACGATGCCACAGATACTGCAGGCCGGTGTCCGCATCATGTCTTGAGTCAGTGATCTGCTTCCCAGTAATGCCTTCCTTGTACTTATCTAAAGTTTCACTCTTCCCCGATATTTCATATTTCTCAACTACTTTACCTTTTATCATATTATTTATAACAATCTTATATGGTTTATATTTTACTTCCTTATTTTTCTTTTGATCTGTTTACTCCAACAGAATAAAATTCCATGAGAAGAGAAATTTTTGATTCTTTTGTTTATTATTATTCACAAAGTTCTGAAAATGGCATCAGGTATATAACAGTTGCTTAATAAATATTTGTTGAGTGATCAAATGAATGTATGGCTATAATTACTATTTAATTAAAAGGAAAACAACCCAATAAATTTGATAATTTATTGTTGCTCTTCAGTGTCTATTATTCCTAGAGACACAATAAGGCAGCTTTGTGGGTTCTTGGGAATTACAGGGTGTTGTCAGATTTGGATTCCAAACTTTGGACTCCTAGCAAAGCCACTGTATAATTCCCTAAAAGGACTGGACCCTGAACCCCTTGAATGGACAGGGGATTGTCAGGTAGCATTTGATACTTTGAAGGAGAAGCTGGCCTCAGCCCCCGCATGAAGACTGCCAGACTTATAGAAGCCTTCCAAATCATACATTCATGAAAAGCAGGGAATAGGACTGAGGGTGCTAACGCAGACCCTGGGAAATATTCCTTGACCCATAGCCTATCTCTCAAGGAAGCTGGATCACACAACAAAACGATGGCCATCCATGCCTCCATCAATGGCCACCATGCCTCCTGTGGCACCAACACCTGTGACATCTTACAGAAAGCTGAGAAGTTTACCTTGGGACAACCTACTACAGTGTTGGTGCCACATCAGGTTCTGACTCTCTTAGAACAAAGAGAAGGATATTGGCTGATGGCAGGGTGTATGGGGAAATACCAGGCCATTTTGCTGGACAGTCCAAATGTTACCTTGCGGACTACCACAACCCTGAACCCAGCCACCCTACTCCCGGATATGGAGGGGGACTCAGCCCTTGAGCATGGGTGCTTGGAAATAATTGACCAAGTTTATTCTAGCAGGCCAGATCTGATGGACCAGCCACTGGTGTCACCGGACTGGGAGCTGTATACAGACAGGAGCAGCTTCATGGACAATGGCCAGCGATGAGCAGGGTATGCGGTGGCCACTGCAGACACAGTAATAGAAGCCCAAGTCCTCATGCCAGGAACCTCAGCGCAAAAGGCTGAACTAATAACTCTCACAAGAGCCTTGTTGCTGCCCCAAGGAAAGAAAGTTAACATATATACAGATTCCAAGTATGCCTTCATGGTTGTCCATGCCCATGGAGCAATATGGAAAGAAAGAGGACTTTTAATCTCGGGGAACAAGGATGTTAAATATGTGGAGATGATTTTATAGTTAGAGGCAGTGAATGTACCAGACTGGGTTGCCATAAGGCACTGCCCAGGACACCAGAGGGATGGTTCCCAAACTAGTCAGGGAAACCAAATTGCTGACAAAACAGCAAGACAGGCAGCCAAGGAGCTGCCACGCCTAGCAGCTCTGGTTCCCCATCTGGACTTGGCAGAGTTTAAACCTCATTACACAGAATGGGATGAGGAACGGGCCCATGAATGGGGATTCATTAACACTGATCCCAATTCTATGTGGAGGGTCAACGCCCATGGTACAATCTTACTCCCTGAGGCTCTAGTGTATCCCGTCCTCAAACACCTACATGAAGGGACCCACCATGGAAGGGATGCTCTCATGGACTTCACTAGGCCACATTTGAAAGGCCCTTATCTGCAAAGGACTGTCCACAGGATCAGCCAAGCCTGTCAGATATGTGGCAAAAACAATCCTAAGACAGAGCGTGTTCCCACGAAAAAGGGAGTACAGTACAAAGGGATGTGCCCATTCGAGGCCTGGCAGGTGGACTTCACAAAAATGCCTAAAATGAAGGGAAATTTCAGATTCTTGTTGGTCTTCCTGGATACTTTTTCTGGATGGGTAGAGGCATACTACACCAGCACTGAAAAAGCAACTGAGGTGGCAAAACTGTTACTTAAAGAAATAATTCCCAGGTTTGGACTTTCCCAGAGCATTCAAAGTGACAATGGACCATTGTTCACTTCAGAAATCTGCCCAGAAGGTTGGACAGGCATTACAAATACAATGGGAATCGCATGCATCTTGGAGACCTCAGTCCACAGGAAAGACTGAGGAAATGAATCACACCATAAAGATGACCCTGGAAAAAATATGCCAGGAAACACATTGAAAATGGGACCAGGCACTCCCCATTGCCTTGCTCCGAATCAGGGTGGTACCCAGAAGTGGGCTTAAATTGAGCCCTTTTGAAATAACTTATGGGAAACCCCTCCGAATTTCTGTTTCAGGTACACCTCCTCTAGATTTGGAGCATGAGGCAATGATTAAGCAATATGTACAGCATTTAGGGTAAACACTAACCACTTTGCACAAGTTTGCTCATTGCAGGTCTGTCTACCCCCCTCTGATGAGCCCCTGCACCCTTTCTAGCCACGAGACCAAGTCCTACTAAAGACCTGGAAGTCTCAAGGCCCTGAGTAGCAGCCGTCTGAACAATGGACTGGTCCCCATGATGTCCACGCATTCCTCTCTAAACCTGATGAGAATTAAGCCCTGGATTCACCACACATGGGTAAAATGGGCACCGCTTAAGGGAGACGCAGACCCTACTGCTGTGGCTGAGGCGGAAAGGGAAAGCTGGACCTGCACTCTGGAGGAAGGTTTGAAATTCTTCTTCCAGAGAAAGGCAGTGAACCCTGATACAGGGTGACAGTGTTTCTGTCATTTTATGCATGTGTTTATAAAGCTATGAACTTTTTGAGCTGCCTGTTACTAAGTTTAAGTATAGTCCTTCCCAGTGTGGGAAAGGAACAGGGATTAAAAGTAAATTATGGTTAAATCTGAATGGGTAAAACTATGCAGGAAAGATTGTGAAAGTTTTAAATCTGGAGGAAAAAGAACCTCAACTACTCGTTTTCTGGTTTTATGGGAAAGGAGTAAGTCTCTGCCATCGGTTTTGTTTCTGATCAGAAATCTTCTGTACCTGAAGACCTGTTTAAGGTCACCTGTAAGACCTAGGAAGGCCACCTTTAACCAGTTGGGGAAAATGCCTTTGGACCCAGGAAGGGTCATTCAGGGCTGGTGAGTGTTTCAGCCTGAGGCAAAGGAACATGTCTCTGCCAAGACTCTGTTACCCTGTAAGGATCTGAAAGGAGCAAGTACTCTGCCAAGAGACCGGGCTTGAAAGAGTGTATCTCTGCAGAGGCACCAGTGGACATATTGGTACGAGAGAATGCTTCTACCTGTGTACTGTTCTTCTAGAACTCTGTGTTTTGGATTTTGCTCTGTATCTGCTCTGAAAAGGAAATTGAGGATTCCAGGGCAGGTTAAAACTTCACACTTTGTAGAAAGTGAACAAGGGAAAGTGTAAGATAGTGAAATGAAGAAGGTATATAAAAGGATATCAGAAGGAAAAGGATTTTCCTTCACACTCTGTAGTTTTCTCCCTACCTGATCCCTCCATAATTTGGCATTCTGAGGGAGTGATGACATAGGTTTCTTTGCATAAATCCATTAAGACTAGTCATTAATGGTGGTTTTGTTAACCAAGATTTTGACTGGAATGTAACACCTGAAGGAAGCATGTCTGGGTTCTGGTCATCACCAGAAAGCCCTGAGGAACTGGAATTGACTTGCAAAGCTAGCAAAAGCCCACAATAAAGAGTCTGGTACTTTGGTTGGCTATACAATTTATGGCAGTCTTTCCAGGGAAGGAATGAAGGTTGCTTTCCTGAAAGATGGCTGAAAAAACAAACCTGTAGGCACAATGGAGGCCTTAAGGACTTGAGTGAAACAACTGGTACAGGCGAAACCAGATGGCGGATGTGTAGCTCTGCTTCTGTGCCTCGAGAGACGGACTGAAAAGTCAATCTAAAGCTTCCCTGTGTGAGTTCCAGCGACCCAGACTTAGAGATCATCAGTAATCCAGGCTGCTCTTGGTGCGTTTATGTAAACAAACAGGCAAAATTAAAAGCTGGACTCAATGTAGTCCCTTTAATAACAATGAGGGCGATCTTAAGGAGAAAAATCGTGGTTCAAGGAAAGTCACAATGCTCAGCACATTGGAATGGCTCAGCTAACTGTCTTGAAAGTTTGTTTACATTTGGAAGTTGAAACTGGGCTTGTAATATCACCAAAGATGTTCAATTTACAGGCACAAAGGACCAGTCAAATTGCCACTGTTAGATGTCATTGCAGCAAAGGCCTTGCAACTGAATGTCTTCCCAAAAGACAGTCTCACAGGCACAGAGACTGGCTTGGGAATTGTTTGAATTAACCTGTGTGTTCTTCCTTCTGTTTTCATATGGCGTATGCCTATGACCTCATTACCTGAGTGCTTGGGTGCAATATGGGCCTCACTTAAGGAGCCCATCTTCATCATCGCCCCTGAGACTCAATGGTCTGACTGAACTAGGCGGTTGGGTTGGGGAAGTCTGTGGGCTTCACTTTAGAATTGATTTTCCCTTTTCTTTCCTAATGGCTTGAACAGAAAGAGCCCAGAAATCTGAAAGAGGGGAAATCCTAATATATTCCCCTCAGCCTGAGTGAAGTATAGTGGGCCACAGGATTTTGATAGGTGTAGCATGCCTTGTATACCTTCCTTCAGATAAGCCATTCTTTACCTAAGTCCCTGCCTTCATCATTTAGTGGTTATGATTTAATTATGCCTTCCAACTCTTGCCAAATCTATCACCTCCAGAGTATGACAAGGATGCCAACTGTCCAGTAATACCAGCCTTTGGACATCGAGCCTGCAACTTCCTAGTAACAGCCAACTGACCTGGACTCTGCAAGGTCCTTCCTCTTACAGGAAGGACTCCCTCCATGCTTCCCTGCCCCCTTTCAGGGCACCCCTGACCCAAGGGTAAGTAGGACGACATCCATGACCAGCTGGAAGTAGTTATAAGAAGAAGAGACTTTTGTCCATTGTCCTTTATATGATTATAAAGGGGTTGTATACCTGAAAGGATGGACTTGTAACAGGGTGCAGCCAAGGGGGGTTCAAATAGGGATTTGTAATGGGGTCCAGAACTCAGGGTGTCCAGGAAATAGTAGGAAAAAAAAATATATATATATATATGTTATTCTCACCCTCACAAGTCTGAGCTGGGGGATGGGACACATGGAGCAGGGCCATTGAGAGCTGTTTTGCAGAGCAACAGCTTTGTAGCTAACCTCTGGCATGGCCATTTAACATATCTATAACTTTTAACTGGTTTCATGGATATGTTAAACAGCTGTGGCCATGCTTTGAGCCAGGGGGATGGGAGTGACTTCAACCCAGGATGTAAGTGGGAGACAACTGCCCCTGGTTACAGTGCCTGCATGAGAGCTTGGAGATGATTGCCTCCACACCATGGGGCCACACCTGCCTGGACTTACTATGGCAGCCCAGTAAAGCTGGAAGAATACGGGAATGCTGGCAGGTGTACAGGATTTTGGCAGGAACCAGAAATGGGGCTGCAGAGAAAGATTGTCACTGGGGTTTAAATCCATCCATGGGAGCCATGCAGGGGCTTTTTGGGACCACTCAGCTTTGGTGAAAGTTGGGACTGTGCAGCTTTAGGGTGCGCCCTTTTTGCCACGTGGCTTAGGAAGCAGGAGAGACTTTGCCTAGAAGAAAAGGGGTGAAAGGATTCTTGCTGGTGGGCCATGAGAAGGATTATGTGGTTTCAGATTAACTGGAGATTACAGCAGTGACACAGCTGATGGTGCCAGAACTGAGGGACTGCCTGAACCACAGACTTCTACTTCTTTTCCTGAGATACGGTATCCTGGACTGGGAAAAGGGGGGAAGGAAAGACTGTGTGTTTGTGGGTGTTCTAAAGGACTTTAGTGTTTTTAATGAAGATATTAAGTCATTACTCTAAGTCTATATAACTTTTTAAATAAATAATCACTTTCCTTTTCACCAATCTCTGGCATTGTGAGACGTCTTTCCCTGGTGGCAGGCAAGGCAAACTTAGTACGGGGGGCGGGTTGCGAGCCCAGAGCACAAGGGGGGGTCCATTAAGTAATAATATATCATTCACCCACCACAGGTCTCTTGTATAACATCCTTAATGAAAAGAATGTAGCTAGGATTTTATTTTACACAAAAGTTGGAAAACTCAAAGTGACAGTTGCTATACCACCTACAACATAGTAGCCCCTGAGCTCATATGAATTTTAGCTATTACTTATATCTGCCCTTAAATTTTATGTGTTAAAATATATAAAGGCAATTTGTTCACCTTACTACTACTGTGGGGTTTGTCTACAATTTATGCTTCAGGACTTACCATGGGACTGTGACACAACAGAACACACAAAATTCTTCTCATTCTTTGGCACTCAGTAACAGGATGCATTTACTTCACTGTTGAAGTCCAACATAAAAGAGACTCTTCACTTTTTCAACTTGCTACTCCATATTCCCAGGGGAGAAAAACTAGAATATTTTCACATTCCATGTTGGCCTCAGGTCTCCCTAAAGCCTAGAACTTATAAAGGCACCTGCTTCTGACACATGTGATGTTCGTTTCTATCCACCTCAGAGACTCCAGGCACGAAGCCTCCCTTAATCTTGCAAATCATATGAAAATTAGAGTCATACAGATTTGTCTGTCTCTGTGAGATTACTTCATGTTGAAAGCTGTCTATTAGAAAAAATAATAGAATTAAAGTAGCTCGATTGTCACTCTTTAAGACCTTCTCAGAATGAATATTTGATACCAACAATATTTCATAATATTAGTTTCTGCTATTACTGAAGAAAACTAAGTTCCTAAATACAGCTTCTGAGTCTTGTGCATTACTATTTTATCGAATTTATGCATGTTATAGCTGATAGGATTTTGTTGTTCTAATTAGACTAAATTAAAAGATAGACTGGGTCAAACTCAGCAAGCTCTGTGGCACCCAGACAAGTCTGACGATGCACGAGGAACAGACCCTCTTCCGTTTGCAAACCATAAACATTGAGCTTGGCAAACTGGGTCAGCAGTTTTCCTTGGATGAGAAATAACACAAAGGGAATTGTTTTCTTTCCTTTTAAACTAATTTTAAACTTAACTGTTTGAAAAAATAAATATGTTTACATGGCTCTAAAACAAGAAACTATGAAGAGGTGTACATGACAAGTTTTCTTCCTATCCTGGCTACCCATCTCCCCAATTCTGCCCCAGATCCTGAACCAAAGGCTTGAAATAGAGAATCACCCTGTTACTTTGCCATAGACCATTCCAGAGTTTCTCCTCACATACTGCAGGAAAATATGGAAAGGGCATCTTGTTTTTTTTCCTTTTGAAATGAAAAATAAAATAAAGGTGCAAACAGATTTTAAGCACAGCTAAAATTTGCTTATAGTTTCTTTAGGATATACCTCGCCAACTCCTTTCTTCCCTCAGTTTCCTTCCATATCAAATGGATTATGATATGCCAGTTATTTTTAAAGTGTGGAATTAGGTATTTTAAGTATATTTTGATTTGGAAGTGTAAAAGTCATTTAAGATAATCTGAAACTAATATTTTCTATAATATCTAGTTTTTTCAATCTCAGAAAAATTATTTAAAAATTTATTAGGTGTTATAGTACAGATTAGTCAAAATATTAAATATATAAATAGCTTTCTTAATGACATTATATTGTGGGTTTAGTTTGTCGATAAGAAATGAATAAATTATCTTCAATTTACAATATGTAATTTATGAGATTTTTATTTTAGAATATTAAATTAATTGTATAGGAATTAGGTTTATCTCCTATATGATATATGTAGCATGCTCATAGTTAATTCTAAATTATAATGTCTTATGAATTTAATTTTGGCCTGTCCACTTTAAAGAGCATGGGCACTTTGAGATATTCCCCTTTTGGTAATAATTTTAAAATATACATCAACTTTGTACTTCAGACTGTTTTAGGAGAAGAATGATTGAATATGAAGAGAGTATTCCCTTCATATTAAAAAAAACGTATTTCTAGTTCTGCTACTTCCTAATAGAGTATGACTTTGAGTAAATTATTTGTTTTTTTTTTTTTTTAAGTATTTGTCCTGCTCCACAACTTTAATTCCTCTATGGGAATTAGATATGAAGCAAAAGTGATAGGGAAAAAAGAAAATTATAACAAAGTGACTAAAACTAAAAAAAATAATAAAATGAGACGGTAAGAAAAAGTAAGAGACAATGTGACTTACAAAAATAAATACTTATAGTGGATTTTTCAGATTTAATGTCTGTATATTCTGTTGCTCCTACAAAAAATGAACCACCAGAAAAGCTTCAGGTTTCCTTTTCAAAGGACTAATATAGTGGTTGTGTAAGAAGAGAAAATATTAATATTTATTATGTATCTATTACCACTGTGTTGGCCATTATGCTGGTTCTCTATACAAGTTAGCTCATTCCTGTGAGGGGACCTACTGCCATCTATGAAACTACTACCCTGGCTGCCTATTCTCTTTCCCCCAGTTCATTTATTACCGTGATAGTTATTTTATGCGTCAGTGTGACTGGGCCACTGAGCACCTCCAGAAGTTTGGTCAAGCATTATTCTAAGTGTTTCCGTAAGGCTGTTTTTGGTTAAGATTAACATTTAAATAGATAGACTGAGTGAAGCAGATTGCGCTCTCCAATGGTAGTGGGTTTCATTCAATTAGTTGAAGATATGAATAGAAGGAAAAAGCTAAACCTCCTCCGAGTAAGACTCTTCTGGCTTGAACTGCTTCAAACTGGGACAGTGAGTTTTTTCCTGCCTTCAGACTCTACCTGAAATATAAGCTCCTCCTGAGTCTTGAGTCAGCTGGCTTTCAAATTCAAACTGTGCCATCAGCTCTCCTCAGTCTCCGGCTTGCCAACTCATCCTGCGAATCTTTGGACTTACCAACCTCTAAAACTGTACCAGTTTATAATCTCCTTCTCTCTTTCTCTAAATGGATGGAAGAATAGATGGGTGGGTGGGTGAGTGGGTGAATGAATGGGTAAATGGATGGATAGATGGACAGATTAGACAGACAGATAGATGATAGATGACAGATACTATTACTTCTGTTTCTATGCAGAACTCTAATATAATAAATTACCATTATTATGCTGCCAATCACAATAAATTGGTGTTATGAACTAAGTGAGTGTCCCCCAAACATTTCCAGAACCTACCCTACAATGTGATGGTATTTGAAGACAGGGCCTCTGGAAACTAGTTCAGGTCAGATCAGGTCCTGAAGGTGGGGTCCTCATGATGGGATTAGTGCCTTTATAAAACGAGACACCAGAGAGCTGGCTCTCTCTCTATTCCAAGCTTGTACAGAGATCATGTGAGCACATGGTGGGAAGGTAGTCATCTGAAACCCAAGGGAAGAGAGCTCTGAGCAGAAACTAATAATGCTGACACTTGATCTTGGACTTCAAGTCTCCTAAATTGTAAGAAAATAAATTTCTGTTTTTCAGCCCACCTGGTATATGGTATTTTGTTATGGTAGTCTAGCTGATAATATACTTAGACTTGTATAGTATTCTGTATTTTAACATACATTCATCCTTGCATTAAAGTCTCATGAAAGGAGAGGAAGATGGCGGCGAGTTAGGAGGAACAGAGTTTACGTCCTCCTACCCACTGGTTGATTTTCTGAGGAACGGGGCGAAAACGCAGTAGTATTCCAACACATATGATGATTGATGCCCAAGATTACAGGGGAATTTGAACATTCACACGTATTCCTAGTCCCCTCTCTTCATACCTCTCTTCTTTTTTTTTTAACTTACTTTTGTGTTTTGTTTCATTTTGTCATTTTTTAATTTATAAAAGATAAAAAAAAATTTTTTTTATTCTTTTTAATTCGGCCCTCCATTCTTTCCTTCTTTATACATTATCTCGCTTTCCTCCCTCCCTCTTCTTATAGTATTCTTTCTCCCTTCCCTCACTCCTTTTTTTTCTTCTTTTTTCTTTTTTTTTCTCTCCTTCTTTCCCACTCGCCCCCG